>JARFJB010000717.1:3450000-3665000 GCA_036346205.1 Vesta saturnalis | reverse complement strand
ACTTATCAGCACAGAGGCTATATAGGGTGGTCTAGACCTAGCGTTAAAGGTCTTTTTGGGTGATAGAACAACATAAATGTGACTCAATACTCAATACACAATTAAAAAAATTACTTTTTACACACCTACTTAAAGAAAAATTATTTTAATTTTTTCCAAAAAAACTGTACATTTATCCAAAAATTCAGGAATTCTGGGATATTTTGATAAATTCTTCAACGTAACACTACTATTGTATTCTACATTAAATTTCATGTAAGGATGGATAGCTTATGATGAGCCTGAATCTACGCAACCACTAACTAATCGATTAGAACTGTGAAGTTATCATTTTTAAAAAAAAAAGAAAAAGCTTACACACTCACATTTCTCTAAAAAAATTGCTAGACAGTGGCAAATGCTATAAAAGCTGCTTCAAAATCTAAGGCTCCAGAAAACAGGATACAAAATTTTATTCGTCACCATATAAGTGCAGTTGTGCCAGTCTGAATAGTGTAAATAGTGGTTTGAGAAAAATAATAATTCAATATTATCAAACTAAAAAGACACACATGTACATTTCATAGCTATAACATAAGGTTACAGTTAATTCTTATGATAAGATAAGGTATTACGCACAGATGTTATGCATCACCCCATATTCCCGACTTGAAAACGACATCTTGAGATCACTTCCAATGAGTAAATGATACAAACCCAATAAAAAAACTGTAGTTTTACTCACGCCGGTTTCAATTGCACATTTCCTGCTACTCATTTCCGGGTCCTCTCTAACTCCGTCCAGAATTTCCTCTTCGACGTACACGTCTAAAAACTGCACCCACCTCGTTCCGCTCCTTGTGCCCAGATCCACGTTCTACCAAACGCTGATGCAACCGTGTAAACACTTGCGTACTGGGAATACGCCGACCAAGGTAGCGAACCTTTGAGCCTTACTCGTGTTTCCATTACAGAAACCATACACAAAATGCGATTCTGCATTTTCCTGATTTGAAAACGATATCTTGAGATCATTGCCAATGAGTAAATGAACAAAACATAATATCTGTGCGTGATACCTTGTCTCATCATAAGGTGGGCTATAAAAATTAACTGTAACCTTATGTTATAGCTATAATAATAAAAATGTGCATGTGTGTCTTTTTAGTTTGATAGAGTTGAATTATTATTTTTTTCAAATCACGTTTTACACTATTCAAACTGGTATACCGTATATCCTGTCTTCTGAAAGCTTAGATTTTGAAGCAGTTTTGTAACATTTGTTACTGTCTAGCGACTGTTTTTAGAGAATTGCATGTGTATAAGCTTTTTTCTTTTTTTTTTAAGAAAATGATAACTTCACAGTTCTAATCAATTTAATTAGTGGTTGTGTAGATTCAGGCTCATCATAAGCTATCCATTCTTACTTGAAAATTAATGAATAAAATGGTATTGTTAAACTTCGTGGAATGTATCAAAATCTCCCAGAATTTCTACATTTTTGAATGTACAGTTTTGTTGAAAAAAATCAAAATAATTTTTCTTTGAGTGCGCGTGTGAAATGAAATTTTTTAAATTGTGTATTTGAGTCACATTTATGTTGTTCTATCACCCAAAAAAATGTTTCACGCTAAGACTCGACCACCCTGTATTACTATTACATTCAAGTAACTGTGAAGAAAGTTGCTTTAACTTTGTTTTACATAACTACTCTAGCCGTCTATCTGGCTGTCCTCATCTTTATAGAATTGAGCTACTCTTTATAGAGTTGTTCTGCGGAACTTTGCCATAACTACATTTGATGTACCACAGGTTCAAGATATCTATGGACGCCACTAAATTTGTGTCTGCTCATTGCGACTGTGACGTTGATAAGTTCTACATATTAGGAACAATTTGCGTCAGACTCTCTACATGTCTCTAATGGTCATGAAGGTCACAATATAGTACTTTTTACGGTGTATTCATAAACAATTTGTTTATGAAAACGTTCAAAGGTGTGCTTCCATGGACAATTGCACAATTTTAAAATCGTGCATTCTTCACGGTATTTTAAAGTGGTGATCCAAAATTTTTGGTTATGAAAAAATTTCTTTAATAGAATGGCGAAGAGCATCAGGTTTATTGTCTTGAACTAGATTATGTAGCTTTGGTATTATGTAATTTGGAAAACGAATGGGGGGGGGGGGGGGGGTCACGAAGTAGTCGACATGATACATAACTTACAATTCACTGAAAAATTATTCTTTGTCTGTTTATAATATGCACGTCTGTTTTATTTTGTCAAATTATTTGATACAGTGTTTCTGTAAGAAATCATTGATGTCCACAGGCAATACCATGAATAAAGCTGTGTCTGCTTCGTAACGGAGTTTCTCTTTCGAAGTATGTGTTTATGTCTACTAAATAATGCAAAATAGTACATTGCATAGTGATAACAAGTTATGCAAAGAACGTAAATTGCATTATTATCTTGCAACATGTTATAATATACTCTTCAGTTTTAAGTGATCAAGATTTTTGAAACATTTCTTTAAAAATATATTTTCTACTTTAGCGTTCATTATATTCTACCGTAAAAAACACTTTCTATAAAAGTTTTCTTTAACGTTCATATATTTTTTATGTCTGTTAAATTCTAATGTTTCATAAATGACATTCAGAGATAATCATAAACTGTATATTATCTCAACTGTAAATATACTCATAAATGTACAGATTTTAGCTATAGGAAGCTTACAAAATGAAATTTCATAAACTGTCATTATTCATTTTTAAAATATAATACGGTGATTTTTGATAATTGACAAAATCTTTTTGCTGTCAATTCCATCTTTAACTACCGTATAAAGATAATCAAACACTAGTTATTTATATGAATTATCTCATAAATTAAATTTTATATAAATGCTACAAAATTTAAAGACATAAATGTTTTTCACTTTTAATATAAAACAGTGTAAATTATTTGAAAATAATTTTCATAATCGTGTTTGTAATTGCCTATAACTTTTGAAATAACGCCTTTCTATATTTTTATATATGAATATATATATATATATATATATACTATAATTGATATATAATGAAATAATATATTATATTTAAATAAAATATATTTGATTCGACAAACATGTCGTAATATGAAACACCCTGTAAATACGAAAATAATTTTATAATGTGAAGTTTGAAGTTGCCTATAATTTTGTAAATAACTTTTTTGGTACTCTCTCTCTCTCTCTCTCTCTCTCTCTCTCTCTCTCTCTCTCTCTCTCTTTCCCTTTTATATATATATATATATATATATATATATATATATATATATATAAATAATATATATAAATTTAATAATTATATATATAAAAAAATTTAATAAGCGACAGTTCGTAACCCCACAAATGGTAACGGACAATTCGTAACGGCGACACTTCGTAACATCGACAGTTCGTAACTACAACTATTCGTAACGGTATAATCCGTAACGCCAAGATTGAATGATTTTGTTTATTTTTGTTAACGTGGAAAGCAATTTATAGTTGCAATTGAAATTAGGTTTATCAATTTAACGGACCAACATCAGGATAAACATTTCTAACTCATTTCATATTTTGTGGAAAAATAAATTTTGAAAATTGTATCTTAAAATAAATATAATCTACCTGTAACAGGAAATATAATTAAAGTTTCTCTCTTTTAATGTTCTTTAAATTGCCATATACGTAGATAAAGTAATAACAATGTAATTAGTGAATTCTTTAAACCGATGACAATCTTCAGAAATTCCCAACTTTCTAAGTAAACATTCTGTAAATGAGAGTATGGAATTAGGCATTACCAATTATTATAATAAGCCTTCTGATTGGTAATAGCTAATAAGAGGAATGTCTTCAAACATATAAATTGAGGAACATTAATGATCTTCTAACTAGTGTCTAGAGTTTTTGAATAATAATTGTATGAAGTTTAATATGGCAAATGAACTTACGTATGGTCTTAGTTGGTGGAAACTACTTATATACCAAAATTAGTTTGTTCAAAATCGGGTAACTGAATCTGGAATTGTGCTATTGAAGTGTGAACAGTTATAATACATAAAGCAATTGTGATACGAAAGTGACGATATCATAAATGTTAACGAAGAACTCACATATTGTAAACCTTTCGCACATATGCAAGAAAGATGGCTAAATGAGATGGAAAAAGATTTGTTAAAAATCGGGCAAACCTAAGGAATTGTCATTAAAATTCGTGAACGTTATAATTACTAACGTCAAAGCAATTTGAACATAGCGAAAGAGGAACAGATATCATACCTGTAACGAACAACTATCAATATTGTACAACCTTTCGAGAGATGACAAGAACTGATTAAATGCAGATTGAAAGTCATAATAGAATGTTAAATCCTGGAGAACACCTAAAATTGTCTAGTAACATCAAATTGGTTTGAGGAACCAAAGTGAGCGTGAAATTACTATTCCAACTTTATAATGCCACTTCAATTGTGGAAGATTTCCTTGTTTTGCGTTTGCAAAAGATTGAAGAAACATGATGTTTGTTACGTGTTAAAACCATCCCAACTTTTGTACTTCACTGAAAAATACAACAACTGCTTATTCAAATGAGTTGGATCTGGATTGAAACTAATAGGAATGTTTTAATATTTACATAATCAGTATAAACTTGTTAGGAAATTGTTTAAAATTGAATTATCGTAACTTCAAAGTTTTGAAATATGTTAAGTCAACTTTATACTATCCACTATAAACAACTGATGCGTATTTACATTTCGCTTGAATGTTTTGGTTACTCGAATGATTAGAACTGATCGAAGTTTGTTGACAGTATTTAAAGATCCATATATTAATGGTTCTTGTATTGATTTTGAAAGGCCTAGCAATCAATGCATTTTCAAACATATGAATATTCAAACTGGAATGGTTTGAGGATACAAATAGTGATGTTTTTCCTATTTTTAATCATTCAAGTGATCCCACAAGCTGGGAAATTGGTTTGATGGACGTGAATTAATTTACAGTACACAATTTTGAATATGGTTCAAAGAATGCGAACGTTTGATCATATGAAGAAGATAAAATGAGTGCATAGTTAGAGTCGTCCAGGATGATGTTGCCTGAGATTTCAAGAAAAACGAAAGTTTTAATCTGTACATTAACATAAATATAGAGTCTTTGAATTGTATGAATATGTGCCGAGAGTCATTTTAAACAATGGTCATTGAAATCAGATATGGTTTTTCAGGCTACCAACAGCTTAGCGTTGAAGGCTTTCCTACACTAACAATCTTTATTGTAATTTGCATCCCACATAGTTGTGGTTACTTGTCGATGTTTGAAGGTGACCTTACGCAAATTGTCATGGATCCATATATGAAGTGGATCAAAGAATGGAACTTTGACATATAACATATAATATATACGCATATTATAGTCGTCCAATATGATGTTGAAGGTCGATATAGATTCTATAATATATAGCGTATATGTTGTTGTGTTGTGTACTAAATGTGATAACTTCTTTGTAAGTTGGTGGTGATGCTGGTCAGAATAGTCTTCAGCTCGTAAAGGGTTTGAATGTATTTTGTGTAGTGAGTAATGTTACTCTTTTTTGGGCACGTTGACACGTCGTGTTTTCCGTTGGTATCCAACCTGTACAAGTAGGATCTTTTTGTACGTGATGTGATGCGTGTTCACTCAAAAGTGTTGTGGGGGTTGGTGCTGTGTGGACTGTCCAGCTGTCTCTCTCGTGTATTTGGTGCTGCTGCCTCAGATATCTGAAATAAAAAGAAAAACGTATAAGTCTGGTCGTCACAGTTGCCTGCACAACGATAGCGTGGCTATTGTTGTGCAGTGGAGGGATGGAGTTTCTGTGACGCGAGGCGGTACAGAATAATCAGGAGATTATGTTAAAGACTGGAAATAGTTATTGAAAATCGATAGTGGTATAGTTATCTGAGGCATCCCTTCTCTTCGCCGTTCCGGAGAGTGCTTACCCAAAAAGGGAACACATCTCCTGACCGTGCGTGAGGATCACTCCCCACAGGTCATGTAGATTGCGCCTTAGCTGGTGGCGATGCCGCCTTGCGTACGACAGGTAGGACCTTCGCCAAATCTAAGCCTCTGAGGAAACCTATAATGAGGTGGAATCCTAAAGCAGGTGGAGCGGGTGCTTTCTCGACTGCGGCCCTAACTGTATCAGTACTTACGCCTTCTCACTACCGCTCGTCGCCGGGTTGGCGTAACTAACGCCGGTAGAGTGTTGACAGGGTGTCGCTATCAGAGGCGTCCTCTTCTGTCACTGTTGGCTTGTTACGTTGGTCTGCTTTCGCTTGTGCTACGGAAGACGTGAAAACTTCATACATCTCCGGAAGTTGGTCTGGTGATGACCGCTGCAGTTCACGCACTTAGCCCAGCCGGTACGGTGTTTAATGCATTCGCTGGAGTGGAGATTTACTGCGCACTTGACACAGCGTGCTACCGCTTTACAGCAACACTGTACGTGACGGAAATCCTGACACCGGTGGCACTGTCCGATGCCTGATTTCCACCTCAAGTCTTCGATGGAAACACGAAGGTAAACTATGTCTCCACCTGCCAGATCTTCCTTACGCCATTTACTGTTGGGAGTGTCACTAGCAGAAGCGGGATCGGTCGTACTTGTTTCTTCATCCTGAAACAAGGAATAGGGTTAATATCGCGTTCGTGTAGGTGTGAACAAACATCGCTCTCGGAGACTTCTAACGGTACTCCCCGAAGAACCAGCTTGAACGTATGGTCACTCGTCGCCTGATAGGTATGATACTGATACTGCACCCTGAATCCATCGCTAATTTCCGTCGCATGCTGAAAGCGATCCCTTGTTTGTCCAATTCTCGAGAGAGGGTGACTCAGTTTTTCTTCTCGCGAAGGATTACCGCCTGCATTCTCTCACTGGTAGCGGCGGCTTCCTTGGCTTCTGGGCGGTCCGTGGTGTCTGTAAGGGCCCTATACGCGTTGGTAGTCGGTGGGAACATTGTTAGGCGATGTCTTTTTTGGCTTCTTTTTCTGCATCCGGGCAATGACTGGTTCTTTGCATCGCTCGGTATCGGTGGCGCGACTACTATGGTTGCGTTAGCCGGAATCTTTTCTGTCTTCATGTTCTTCTTTCCTCTCTTCCTGTTGTTGTGCTGCCTGCAAAGGAGACCCCAAGGCATTCGAACCCGTGTCCTCTCGTCGATTAGACAAGTGCACTACCAACTGAGGGGGTTATGAATTCCATTCCATAGAAACTTAATATGTATATAACTTGTTAACAGGATATTTTGTTAACTTACCCTGTAACTAAGAGAATGTTTTTATGTATGTAAAAATTTTAAATTTTATATTTGTAAAAAATCATGAATGCTAATTCATTAAAAATGTCCAAGGATTACATACATTCACATTCGTAAGCAGTACTCCAAATTAAAACATAATACTTTTATTTACTACAGCGTACTAACGCAACCAATAGTGACTTCAGTGAGTGAATGCTTACGCATATTCTAGAATTCTTAATAATTACACTTAACATCTTAATACTCGAACTAATGATAGACTGAGTTTAATATACTACATGGTATATGCAACAGAGGGATTTAAAGAATCCTGTATATGTAACTTGAGCTTGAACGAGATGCTCAAGTTCATGGGACATGTGGTAGGTTAAACTCATCCAATTATTTGTAGTAGATTTTGCTCTTTAAAGATCCGTGTTTGAGTGGCGAAGTATAATTTTCAGTCAATTGAATATGAAATTTGGAAATGAGTCTGTTTAATAGCTAAATTGTATAATTTATACAAAGGATTGCTAAGACTATAAGCGCTATCTGTCAATAAAAAACTACGAACTTGATCATGCCTCAATTAGTTATTCATGCGAGAAATTGTATAACCTTCTGCAGTCCACTTTTCTACAATAATTAGAATTTGGCTGTATATTGTTTAGGAAAGAATATTGTACATACACTTTTATAATGTGCAGACATGGATAACGTAGGGTGATGTTTTCTTTAACATACGGTAGGTCCATGCATTGTTTGGCATTTAACCACTGCTAATAACTAAATCAACAAGGTTATTGTTTACGACAATAATGGCGTTGAATTGTATGCAAATGAAACATTAGTAAAATCCTGCATTTACTTTGATTTCCAAACATACAGAAAAGCTATATTAAAAGTGGAGTCATGTAATATCGGAAAATCTTTAGCAACACTCAACTCCTGTAACATTTGAAAATCAATATGTGATGCAGGAATTTTGCAATTCCATTTCGTCACTGCCAACAAAGCTGGTCGTAGTGACTTCTCTGAAAGTGCCATCACATATTCCGTGGTACCGACTTCTATTCGATGACGTTGGAAGTATCGGTGTAAGTATTCGTCGAAGACAATATCAAGTCTTGCTTACATCCAGGGAGACCATTTATCACTATTTGGCCAGAAGCTTTCATGGACTTTCATGGCTTCCGTCATAAAGGTTCATCATACTCCATCCCCTTTCCAGACTTCTCTTTAGCTAGAATCCACACTGTCTTGGAGTTGTTTAACCAGGATCCGATAAAAATCCGCTGAACGGATGATAATAGGTTTCTAATTAGTCTAGCTTCCTAACATTCCTAACATGAGACATGAAACAAAGAAATTATAATATATACGTATTTCTGTTCCTTACAAATAATACACGCATGGAAAAGAGAAGGAAATTTTAACGAAGGTTGTCGTTTAAATATTGAAAGTGCTTAAAACATGTCCCACATAAATCAGCAGCTTAACCTCGCAATTTGCTTATTTTGATCTGTTACGTTCATTTAACTCATTTTGTATTCCATGAGTTATTAAAACAGTTTTTTTATTAAAACTATGTCAAAGAACATAATTGCATATAATGTTTTAAATAAATCTAAATATCAAAACTCTGGTTAAGAACAATTATGAATAACAATTTGATTAATTGTTTATAGAGAACAGTAATTACTGAAATTACACTAAAAATATGAGCTTAAATTATTTGATAGTGTTACTTGTACAGTGAGTTAAAGGAGGATAAAATTATTCATTTAGAGCAAAAAGCTTAAACCGACTGTTACATTCTATTGGTTTCAATTTTAGAATGGATGATCCCACCAGTATGAATTTGTACAAAATCGGATTGTGATTAGCTTAGATCAATCATATAGTGGAACTGAAAACAGTGTCAATGAATGTAGCGATTGAATATGTACCTAGATACGAAATGTAGTCCACATAAAAACTATTATCGAACTTATAATTTTATTATTGTATTTGATTGAAGTGAAAATAAAAGTAACGATTTCAAAATTGTGTTTAAACCAACTAAGGATGAATCAAAGTGCTTGTAAGTTGACTCCTTATAGGTTCTTTGCTACTAATTCAACTTCATTTTACAACAAAAAATATGAAGGTATGTAAACTATTATTTGCAAATTAGTTTGCTTATATAATCAGTAATTTTGTGTTGATTAGTAACTTATTTTTGTTACATTTGGTATAATTACACTGTGTACTACAAGTACACTTCTAAACTTATTAACGACATACGTTTTCTAAAAATTAACTCGCATATTTCGTAAAATGAGTCATAAGACTTCCCTCGTGGTCCCGACTTTAGTTGATACCAGCTCTCGAGGAACATTCATTGAAAAAAGAGTACGCTAAAGCGAACAACTAATTCCTTGACCTTATGGAATGCTAGAATTTGCGTAACGTTTATTCTGGTTAGAAGTAACATTTTTTATCTAATTTAAGTATTCCGCAATATGTGTGTGACATTTATGTTGTGAAACCGTTTTATATGAAATATGCGGTCGCGTAGTGTATTTTGATGTATCGACACCTTTTTGATAGTCTGATTAGGTCACCTATTGGTCATATTTACTACCACAGTGATATTCAAGAGACAGTAATTACCTTCATATTTGTTTTGGGATATCGCTGACTATGTTAAGAAATTCTTTTGATCCCTTTGCTATTGTGCTAGCGGATTTCATAAAAAAAACGAGTGTTCACTTAACGCTCCAAACCATGCAGGTGCTCAGGCACCTTTCATAAGAAATTTCAGCATAGAAATCGTGCTATAGTAACGTGTTTTTGACAACTTTGTTACTCGCCATAATCAATGTATTACTAACAAGAGGAGGTCTCTTAAAGACATTATATTTGAAGAATAGTTATGAAATTTTCATATAGTAAATGTCAAACTATGTTTATTTCACTGGTATATAATTTGTTACATCACACGGTATACGCCCTATACATGAAGTGGCCATTTATGTCATCTCTGAAGTGCTATAATGGCTAAACCGAAATGAAATTTAGCAAGTAAATTTATTCTGAAAAGGGCTTAATTACCTCACAACATTGACAAAATCGTAGTTTATGAATTATAATACGGAACTCTGGTTACGATGCGTGATTATTATGGCTGTGAACCTAAATCTTGAATAGAATAAAAAGGTATGCTGGTAGCTCGTTAATACAATATGCATGAGCCTGGTGGATTTTGTAATACTGCTTGTAATATCTGAAATAGGAATATAGATAGCTTAAAATTAAAGATTAGTACAGGTAGATAAGTAAAATGAGGACTTACCCCTACTATTTATAATCAGATGACGTTACAATTTAAAGGGGGGGAGTGTGGTAGTTACGTCACCGCCACGCCCACTATTACATGGTTGGCCGTGTGCGCGCACAGCCGTAGGCCGATCGTTCTGATTGGAGGACCTAATCCGATCACCCCACTGGTTTCTGACTGGTCCATAGACTACGCCCAGGCTGTGTTCTGATTGGAGATTAGGTTACGCTCCCCATTCTGATGATTGCTCGTGCGCGCGCATTCGTTATGCGGAAATTTGAAATAAGGTGGCCCTCATACTATCTCATAAGACAGGTACAGGAAATTGTCTTAGGTTTATCGCCCCTTTGCCAGGGCCCCCTTGACTGTAAATGGTATATAATAAGGGGCCTCATACTATGTCATAAGGCATGTGTAGAAACTTGTGTTAGGGTCTTCGCCCCCTTGTCGTGGCGCTATTGGCGGGAAATTTTAATTTGTTTGTGACGTCACCTAGTGGTGTGCTTTTAGAACTAATAAATGTTTCTGTTATAAAGGTGGTAGTTCCACCTAACACTATATTTTCGTGCGAAATTTAATTTGATTGTGGCGGCATCTAGTGGTGTATGGACTAATGAATATTTTCTGTAATAGAGGTGGCTTTACCTAGCGGAATATTTTTAAAAGTACATGCAGTGTTTTGCAATCGTTAAGGAAGGAAATTTGAAATAGTGTTTCTACAATAGAGTTCGATTATCGATAATAAAAAGATTTTTGTTTTAATTATGAGTTGTATAAAAATATTGTAAATAAAAAAGATAAAGAGTTTTTCAATAATCTATTTCAAGTAATAATAATATATTTAGGTTTACATCTGATGTATCAGCAAAAACAGCATTATCAGTACCATCATCGCCTTCCTGGTCTGTTAGATCTTTCTTTTCGTCTGATTTCCCGGAATCTGTGCCGGCATTAACTTTGATCCTTCTCGCAGACATATATTCTTTAGCATCTTCTGTGGTTGTTATGAATTTAAGGCGTAATCGCCGTTGAAGGCTTTATTTGCTACAAATCCCACGATGTATCGTTTAGATAAATATCCTAGGAAAACGTTACCAAATGATTTGCGCTGTATACCCGTAGGTATAGTTGACACTTTTACGTCTGTCCTTGTAACCGGGTATTGTGCTGCAGTTGTTTCTACAGCTTTAGCGCAATTAGAATGGTTGGATTGATTCGCATATGTATCACCAGTAAACTACCGTCCATTATTCTTGTCTTGTAAGTTAAACCGTGTGCTGGCTTTAGAAAGGTATCTCTTGATCGTAAAAAATTAGCCTTTAACTCAACAACACTTATGAGAAACGTTTCTTGATTAAATAAGTCTGTGTGCACGGGACCAACCATCTCAATATGTTTGCTGGTCGCTGCAAGTAGTTAACGTTTTGAGAAACTGTTATTTGCGTGTCCTATTGTATTCATATTCATCTGTCCGGCCGTATCATTGTCCTATAAAGTACAACCTAGATGCGAGCTCTTGGACTCTCTTTCGTAATTTTGCAACGCTTCGATATATGACCGGTAGGCGTAGTTATTGTTTGGTTGTGACAACATCTACTGATTAGGTAAATTTCCACTAGTGAGAAAAGTTAATGCATCCAATTGATCACCGGTGCTACAACATCCGCGTCGGTAAGTGATGTATCGTGTATAACATTGGTCTGACTTAAATCTATGTAATCGTTTTCATTTCCGGGCACTACAAACCCTTTTGGGCGTCATCACTAAGAGCTGGTAAGTAGAAAAGCCATCATTATCTTGATAATAAATCTTCGTAAGCAGGATTCTTCTTTTTAGCAACAGCTGTTGGTAGAGACGTGCTCTTTTATAGCCCGAACCTCCATAATTTTATCGACTGTGTCATCGGTTTAACGCATAAGATTTCTACCTGCCTCGTGAAATCTTTTTGAAACGATTCCTTAACAGGTCGATCCTCTACGACGCCACAAAGAATATTCGGTCCCCGTTCTGAGAGCTTCTTTTCCAATAGATTTTGCACCAGACTTAAACCGGTGTTATACTTCTAAACATACCACCTAAGCTTCTTGTACCGTGTCCACGTTGATATGGTGCGCCTCTGTAGATAGAGCCGTTACCGGCCTGATTCATATAATATGGTTGATAAGGACAAACCATTATTCCACTTTCTTAAAGTGTAGCTTTAGACACAACGAGACGTGCCAAACTCGAATGGCATTGTTGCACCTGTATCTGTTTTTAAATTAATCTCGTGCCCATGTCATCTCTGGCATGTAGTGCGCAGGCGAAAAAACCACACCTTTGTGACTCCCATAAGTTTTCTGAAGTACTGTTTGTTATACTGATAAGCGGATATAAAACATCACCCACAATGTGCGGCTCAACGATGTCGCAATAAACAAAAATCTGCGTTGGTAAACCATATACTAGCGTGGTACGGGGGTATTGAATCCATAGCTATGTTTTGATATGGCCGACACCTAACTGGTAAGGCTAGACGCTGTGAGAATCCGAATAGCGAGAGGGAGGTTTTTAATTTGGTAGTGACGCATTTAGTTAGATTATGGTATACGAATGTTAACAATTTACTTCTTACCTCGTTCATAATTCCCCGAGGCGAAACGTAACACATATCATCCGTCCTCAATATAAATGGCTTTCCCGTTGTTGTGTTGGAAACGTGATGCAGCATTTTTTAATATAGTCTCTAATACATCCTCTTCTCCTGCGGGTAGATCGATTCTAAAATAAATTAAACTGTTAAAGAACAAGGGTGCTGAATTTCCGAAATGCCTGCAACCCATGGGTCCGTTAATTTTATTCCATTTAGAAGTTGTGTAATAAAACTTGACGTCATATTGTCGGGAAAATACGTCATAGAACTACTACTTATTAAAGTAAGATAAAACTCCATTTTATATATCTCTCAGCTGCGAATCTAACACCCACCTATTAAATTTGTCACTGCATCCAAGCCACTTGACCAGGTATTGTTTATATCGTCCGCGCCCATCTCTGCTAAAATCTTATCGACTTTGAATAGGGTGTCTTTATCAACCGTAACAACTTGCAATTCCTCCTCGTAAAAGGTACTCACAACAAGATTATTAAGATAAACTGGAAGTCTTCTATTTATCACTGCACTATTTGTAAAACTTCCTCGCTCCGTTCGTTTCATATCCCTTAGTTCTGGCGATTCTAACATGTTCACCGGCTTTCGCGTACAGGTTATTCCACACTTCCAAAATTTTTTCATCGTTTACAGCCGCAGGGGTCATCCTTATACTTGAATGAGAGCTATTGTTGTAAGCAGTCACAAGTTTTTGGAGAACATCAATATACCTGCAAGAATTTTTGTAAGCGAAATAACGTCTTTGTTTTCAATATTTTATTAAATCTTTAAGGTACAGATGCTTTTACATCAGGGTTATTTGTTACATAGAAATTGACATTTTTTTCTTGAAAGAGTTTTGTACACTGACTACCACACACTCCTTGCCTTTATCCGTCTGTAGATTTGCCGGTGTATTCTCACTTTCCTTAAAAATAACGGTGAATGCTTCAATTACTGATGCGGCTGTCTTCGTTTTAAGAACTCTCGCCCAGGCCCTCTTGCTAAACTCATCAATAGCCGTTAGTATGTAGTTGTATCCACTATCGTGTGCAGTCATTTTTTCACTTCACCATATCTCCCTTTTACATCAGTAACTAAAGGTTACCCTGCTCTGGATCATAGTATACAGCATCCATGTTATGTTCTACACGTATCCCAATCTAGTGAATGTCTTCTTCTTCGAAAGGATCTTCGCGGGGTTTCCATCGATTCACTATCACCATCGTAATTGTCACCTATAGTCGTAATGGTCCGTTCAAGGTTAAGTGTCTCCGACTTTTTCCGATAAACTCTCGTGGTATATTTACTTCTTAATGTACGTCGCAAACTGCCGCCAGCCGTGAGGGTGTAGTTTCGTGAACTAGATCGATAATGTTGGAATGTAGGACGATCGCACCTTTTTTTGTGACAGTACCCATTTTATCCCAAAATACATCACCGTTCGTATTCAGTATACGCAAGAAATCAGTACCTTTCTTCCTATGTGTAACCGGAAGTATTGATACTATTTCGTCGTCTGCCAGACCCTTGAGTTTCGGTGAATCTCTAATATCATCAGAATCACCGCTGATTGTTATAATCGAACTCCATTACAGGAACACTATTTCAAATTTCCCTCATTCACTGTTGCAGGGCCCTACAGGTACTCTTAAAAATATACCACCAGGTAGAGCCAGAAATACACCTCTAGATAACGCCACAAACAGATTCAAGTTTCGCACAAATATATACCGCTAGCTGGAGACACATCTATTACAGAAAACATTCATTGGCCCTATAACCATTATATGGCGCCACAGACAAATTCAAATTTATACCTGTGTAAAGAACCAGCGTCATTTACGTATGCTTTTTAGAATAAATTATTTGCGGACCATCCTATATCTAAACTTTCAAAAGTTTACGCGATATTGCACAACAAATAATTCATTAATCACCGCTGACGTGTATTTCTAAAAACCAGTAAGTTTTTGCACGTCAGAACGATTTCAACCAATCAAATAAGGGCATCCCCCGCACGGTAGCCGCAAAGCCGCCCACAGATGCACCTTTATAAACCCGCGACGCGCAAGAATTAGGATAAATCGAAGTAGATTCAAGTCAAGCCGATAACCTAGCCGCCGCACCGATTGCTTCGTGTAAGCACCGACCTGAAGATCTCTCCGGGGATCATAGACCGTCGCGCCATTCAAAATATCCAGTAGCCGTCGTACCGATTGCTTCGTGTAAGCACCGACCTGTTGATTGCCGCCGAGGAGTCCATAGCGACCGTGTGATAACGCGCACCACTTCGCGCCGGGCAACCTAACGTTTGTACTGCAATCAAAAGACACGTAAGTTGTTTAATTATACAATCTAACCAGACCTAGTAACACACTATCACACGTAAATAACGCCGGGCTGAGTCTCCAGGAGTTATAACCTTACACTAACGCCAAGAGTATCACGCAGGGTAGATCCCGACGTCACTCGCAAACACACAGTACACTAACACCAAGAGTGCCACGAAGGGGTAACCCCCACGTCGCTCGCAAATACTTGAGGGTGAAGGTTAGTTATAGGGCTGTAAAGACCTACGACCTTTTGTACTTAGTTTACCGGGTTAGACGGGCTATTGCCTACGTCTCCTGATTATCACAAAGACCCCGCTTAATACACCTACATACAATACTTACAGACAAACACAATAACCACACACAGTGTCTTTAATCGCAGGAGAGTATACACGAAACCTGTTGCATAAATTTGTATTCAGAATAAAACAGCGCGAAACACCTAGTGTAAAAGCATTTGTAAATAAGTTAGGAAAATCCGTCGGAGAATAAAACATTAGATAGTACGTAAATTATCCCATATTTACCGGTATTAAATAATATAACTACGACCTGGTGTATATTACGATTTACCTGAGTAAATTCATTTTTTTAATATCCAGTATTTCGTTCTCCTAATAAATTTTATATAATTAGATTTAGTATAGAAGTCCGTAATTAATCCAGTTAGATAAATAAATAACAAAATCAAACCGGTTATAATTAAATAAAGACAGTCCAGAGATCTTGCATTTGCATACGCGGATCTCGCGCGTGTATTGTTTCCTGGGAGCGCGACATACCAGCTTCAGCGCTCCAGAATTACTGAAGAATAATAATTATGCCATGCGCATAAGCCGAGAACGATATTGATTTTCTCCTTCCCCGAAACGATTCGAGTTCGTTGCACTGGCTCCGTTGAACAAAACTATATTGAAGCAACCGTACCAGCTTCTGTAAATACAGGACCGTAATATAAATATTACATATTAGGTAAGGAGTAAGTTAAGATAATACATATATTTATATTTCCAGAAACGATTACGTACCTAGAAAGCAACCCCCCCAGGAGAGCGAGTAAGGAGCCGGAAAGAATAAATACATTTGTTAATCAATTATTTATTTATTGTAAAATTAGTTAATATACGTTTTAAAACGCTTTAAGAGATTTATTTATGGTGACAGTGTTAAGCCTATCAAGTAATTAATACGAACCACACCCCGTTTATAATAAATTATAAACACGACTGAGCAAAGCCGAGGCAAAATAAAACCACGTTGGGTTACCAAACCAGAAGGGTGCATAACATACAATCAACACCGAGAATAACGCAAAGAGTTGTTACACGTGTCTTATGTAATAGTACATGGGCCCCCAAATTAGAATACTGTTTATCAGCAAGGGGGCCTCGACAAGGGGACGAAGACCCTAACACAAGTTCCTGTCTTATGAGATAGTATCAGGGCCTCCTTATTTTCAAATTTCCCGCCTTCACGAATGCGCGCGCACGACCAATCAGCTGAAATAGGCGCGTAACCTAATCTCTAATCATAACATAGCGCCTTGGGCCTCCAACCAGAACACAGCCTGGGCGGCGTCTAAGGACCAATCGGAAACCAGCTGCCATTAGGTCCTCCAATCAGAACTATCGGCCTGGGACTGCATGCGCGCGCACGGCCACTGATCTGATCGTGGGCATGGCCACGCAGTCACGTGACTACACACACTCCTTCCATACCACTTTTAATTGTGACGTCATCCGATTAAAAGTGGCGGAGGTAACCTGCCCTCATTCTACTTACCTACAAGGAAACAATATATAAAGATAATACACATAATGAGCACAAAACTAGTATATACAGGTGGTTGTACACAACACTAGCTGTGGTTTCAAATCAACTTCAATTACATAAAAAAACGTACACTCCTTAAGTATTTAATTGCTCTAATCAAGCAAACTATAAAGCAATATATCGTTTTACTGCTGCTATGTCTCATTTTACAGAATCAGTTGTTTACTATAAAAACTAAAATTTGATAATACGATAAAAGAAACTTATGGATCTCCAACCAATTTAATATGTAAACAAACAAAAATGATGTTGTAAAGTAAAGAAAGCTTTTTAGATTTAGACTATACTATTTTACGATTCAGGTTAGGGTAGCCCAATCGCTAGAGTTTCTACGGATACCTGTTGAAATTTTTGAAAAAAAAAACAATATTTTACCAGGCTAATCTAGACTATTAAGCACTGCAATTTAGAAATGTTTATAATTATACAGGGTGCCCAAAACATATATCAATGCTACGTTTTTTTAAATGGAACATCCAACATTTTTTACTGATGTTGAACTCTAGAACAGCAATAAATCCAAGATTTAATAAATTTCCTACCTAATCCTCGCCCTTTCCCAGATATTGAAATTGCTCAAAATTTCAGAGTTTCGGGAAATAATTAATTTTGGTATAATCAATCATACTGGAGTAAAGTAATCATAGAAGTAATTAACGTACAGTTGATTAATATGGTGTATCATTTTATAAAAATAAAAAAATGCTATAATGTATAATATTATTAGGTAGTTAAATAATTATATGGTGTTAATGTTAGATAAAGTACGTTAACATTAGATGTGTTGGGGTGGTCCAACACGTCTCCTAATGTTAACGAACTTTTATCGAACATTAACACCAAATATTTAACTACCTAATAATCTTCTACAATATAGCATTTTTTCACCAATTTATTGGTATAAGGTTACCTTAACTCCATAATTTTCTGTATATATTATTTAGAATTTAGGTAATGCATACATTTAACGCATGTCAATTTATTATACTTTAAAATGAAGCGTGGCTTTAAATAGACATTTGATTAAGAATTTTCGAAGAAAAATAATTCATTTAGTAAACAACAAAAGAAATATTAAAAAAAAAGAGCAATACAAATAAAACTAATACAAAACTAGAAAACCATACCATATTGGCAATAGCTGAAAAAATTTTGTTAGTACATGTTAGCAGAGGTCTAGTTTATAAAATGCATAAAATGATCACTTCTTTGCACACACAAACCCTTTTCTCAAATGGTAACTTTATCTTCCTTCACATTAGGGTGTTATGGTTTGAAATCAGTTTTGATAATAATATAACCAATAGTCAGTCAGGTCCGGTCATCTTGCTGGTCAATTTTGTGAACTTCCCTAGCCAATCCACCTATTAGGAAACTGTGTATCTAAGAAACATCTTACGTTGTCATGGTAATGCACGAGTGCCCCATCCAGCTGCAACCAGATCTGCCGTATAGTCTGCATGTCAACATCTACTAAAAGTTCTCGCAAGCCCGATTAATCCTCCTAAACATTTCGCCATTGAATGTTCTGTCGAATGTATGAAGCCCTATTACCTTAGTGCTCATAATTCATGGCCAAACGTTCATTTACCATCGATGTTGGTGGTCCTTTACCTGTAGGATGTGAAGATTTTCATCACTATAATACTGAAAATTGTGCTCGTTAACTAAGACACTGTCATAAAAAGTAGATTTGTCGAAGAACAACATCACAAAGTTAAAACGTTTCCGTTTTATCCGAATCTATCCATGGTCCACATGTAAAAATCAAATTGGCTGACAAAATCCCCGTTGAAGAGTAACTAGTGTAACATAATGTGATACGACTCGTATTTAAACCTTTTTGTTATTCGCCTTATGTCGTGTTAACATGATAAATTGAATTACGTTTCAATACATGTCTTACTCAAATCTCCAAATAACTTAAAAGCTTACGCATTTACATATAGGGAACCTTTTATCTAGAAACTGTTGATCGAATTCCAAAAACAATAAGTGGTTAAATACAAGGTGTTCCATTTGATATAACAGAATTGATTGCACTAAGAATAAACTTACATTGGAAAACATCTTTTGACCATCCTGCAACATCAGTAAAAATATGTGGTGTCGCTTTAAAAAAAACAACTTTGATATATATACTTCTACTTGAATACACTGTATACATTTAAATGTATTGAAATTGTAGTATTTAAAACTTTACATGCTTGGCGAAAAATTGTTTAAAATATTCCAAGTTTCTATAGGAAGTCAGTGGCTGGGTTGTCCCATCCTGTATAATAGACACACATAATTTATATAAACAGCTCATTTTGGTGGTTGCTTACAACCTATCTTTTAAGACAAATTCGACAGATTCCTTTGTCATTTACTTCTGATTTGATTGCCTGCTCATTTCCATTACTCTGGCCTCCAAATTCTATCAATATTTTATTTGTTTTGTTTTGTGGTGTTAATAAATCATGATTAGGTTTCTGGTTCTCCTACTCAACTCCAATGGTGTTCCTTTTACGTGTCATAGAGCGGAAGAATTGTGGTTGATTATGATTTCTGCCTTTCCTCAGAAACTTAGGGTACAAATATTATCCTTGACTGAAATTCAAAAACAGATGTACGCAAAAGCTGCATACGTTGGTCATTTGAAATAGGAGTCGTCCTGTCGAGGTATTTTCACAAGTTCATGATGACTTTTCAATGCACCAGCACAGGTCACCAGCTCTGTATATTTGTATGTTTGGCATTTGCCAATTTGTTTGTAAACCATACTCTTTCCAACACTACTTTAATTTTATAATTCAAGAATATTCGGTTAATTAGTAAATGTAACTGTATCTTGTCCTTAATCCAGGAAAGCAAACTTGGTACCGAGGGCGAGTAGCTGTAGTAGTAGTGCGGATAACTTTTTGAGCAATTTCTTTGTCCTGTAGGAGGTTTTTTAAGCGAAGCAATTCATCTTTATTAAACCTTATGCTCAAGTTCTTAATTCCTCACTGCAATCGCAGCAAGCCTTGCCGGTCTTTCTGGAATTTCTTCAACGCCACATTTCACTTCTACCATCACAATGTACCAAATAGAAGTTTCCTTTCAAACACCTTTAAATTAAAATAGTATCAGTTAGATTTCAATATCCATGGGCTTATTAGTCACTGCAAGTACGTTACTAACTTATTCATTATTTTTTATGGTTGTGATTAAACTAATAATGCTGAAGTTTCAATGCGTTTGAAAGCCCCTTCATAAGCACCCACTAGAAACCTATAAATAAGTGGTAATGGTAATCGTATAAAAAAAATAATAAAGTAATAAATGTAAAAATGTTCTCCAAAAACAAATAGTTAAACTAACTGGAGATACAAAGCATTCACCAAAAATAATGCCTTTGACTCAGTCGGTAGTTTAAAGTAGGGTGGTTCATTATTTTGAATTACTTAATCACCACAATTTCTGCTGTTATTTTCACTTAACATAAATAATAAAAATGCAACCTAACACTAATGAAATGATCTCGGACCCCAAGTTATTTTTTAATAATTCTCGGAATAACTCAACCGAGGTTTACAATAAAAATTTTATCAAAATGTAAAAAATAAAAAATACACAAACTATGTTTATTAACAGTTAAAATGATAGGGTTAAATAAAATATATCTTAAAACTAGTTATAGCCTTAAATTACTAATTAATTGTTATAAATATAAATACCTGTTCGTAAACTTTTTAATAACCTCTGGTATCTAAACGATTACGGAAATGTCAACCAAGGTGATGTTATCTTTGCACCAATGTTGCCCAATATATTGCAATAATAATACTTTCCGTTGTAAACCACACCCAAACTGGAATTTTATTTATTATAAATTTGTCTTCTTGAAATTGAACAAACCAATATTTATTGCATTCTTTTGAAGGTTCAAAATAAATAATGGAATCCACATTCAGATCTGCATTAAAAGCAAAACGCCATCATAAAATGAAAGCGTACGTAACAGTAGAATTAATTGTGCAATCAAAAGCGGTAAAATTAGAAGTGTAAAAAAAGAAAGTGCCTGAAAAGAGCAAATGTTTTAATTTTTAGTATTACGTTAAAATATATCTTACCATTAAATCAATGGCACTTTTCACAAAATTTAGGTGGAAACCCAAAAAATATGGCTTCCTGCCTCTACAGCGTACCACAAGAAGTGAACAAAATGGACGCCTAGAATATCAGACGATGTAGCCGTGCTCGAAAAGATTTGTTCAAAAAATTCAACGATGACGCGTTGCGCGAGAATATTGAGCAGAAAAAAATAATTTAAAGTGGAAGTATAAACCATTAAGAAGTATATACACTTAAGTTACACCAAAATGCAAATTAAGTTGCCTACCTCATAGTTACAAATCATTAATAAATAAAATTTTTCTTATATTTACAACTAAACGAATGAAGAACCTAAATTACGGTATATTTTAATACAACTGACAATGGGTTGTTACAAACCAATGAATGATTAGAGGTGTTTCTTCCACTGAATCTTTGAAATTTTAAATAGACTAAAAATCCAATTAGGAGCAGTTACTAAAACTCATTCATAAACAACAGGTAATGAAGAATGGCATAAAGCACAATACGTAATAAATTTTTAGGAAAATTAAGAATGATAAATGCGCACCCAAATCATGAGCACCAAATACGACGTCTTACCTTACATGCAATTTCGTGCAGTTTAAAATAACATTTTTTGACGATTTCTGAAATTGTGTCACTTTAGAGACAACATTGAAAACGTGTAACAGCCGAAATAGTTTTTTTATTAAAAAGAACTGTGCACAAAAGTATCACCTTAATGAGAATTGAAGAATTCGATGTAACCCTTCATTGTTTTCTTACGGATTCTTTGTAGTAAAGTGCGGCGTATTTTAAACGTCCGTTAAATGTAGATTTTACCGCTGTTCTAGGGGGGTTATCCTTGTTTGCTACCCAGCTAGTAGAAAAATTTGCGTATTTGATATTGAGGGCAAAGTTATTAGGTGTTTGCTTACATTAAGGTAAATTTTAGGGCGCTAGTAGAGTAAAGTGACATTCACAATTTATTCCACCAGTTTACTGCTTTTTCGCTGCATGATATTGGACAGTTTGGTTTAATACCTTTATCATCATTTATAACATTTCTTGATCTATTGTTTTCTAAATATATAGTCGCGTTCGTTCTGTAACCCAGATTTCAAAGGTTTCACAGTTTCAAGGTCCCGCAATTCCATAGTTACACAATCGCAATGTTGTCACATTGGCACCATTGAAACGTCTGAAGGCCTCACAATTCAAAAAGCAAAATTTGAAGCAACTGCTGTCATCATGCTCAAATGTTAACTAAGGTCATACATTTCAAACTAAACTTCTTGACACAAAATAGCAGTTAAGAAAGAAAATGATGCGTTAATTTGTTTATTTGTACAAATTTTATGTAAGTGTTGCTTTAGAAACACATTTTTATCTTGTACACGTACAAAAGTCCTTTCCTCTTCTGTTTCATTGCACCTGCACGGACGTGTGCAAGTAGTTGCGTGCACGTGGGGTGTGGTGTCCATCGTATACTATCCGGTAGTGGATTATTGGGTGGTTGCAATCGGTAGAATATGGAATACTGGCACCTCAACCAATGCTACTTTAACTTGACATGTATATGCACATTGTGCTTATCTATCAGTCAGTCTGGTCACTCAGCTGAGTCAGCGAACACACTACCTTAAACGATGTTTCCTTCTGGAAAGGATAATGAAATGATAGGTCAGTATTTATGCTTACTATATCTCTTTCACCAACGCATTATTGTCCTAGATCTACTATTGTGGTCATCGCTATTATTCAACAGAGTGTTTGTCACGTAACGCTATGCTATCGTTAAGTTGGTGTACCTTTTTACCATCTTTTTTTAATCTCGTTCAGTCAGAAGTTCTGATAGGTTCTGTCATCGTGGTTGTCTTCAACAGAAGTTCGCGCGTTTCTTTGTAAGTTTTTGACGATATATCATAAATAAATAAATAAACTCCTTACACCGTAACTCCACCACCACTATCAAAAATCACTATAGCCATGACACTTTGACGTTAAAATTTACCCCAAATTTTGAATGCAACCTCTTTTCAAGTTTTTGAGATATCACCTCTGAAAGGTTCATCACAGACACACACACACGCGCGCACGCACGCACGCATGCACGTACAAAGGCATTCATGCACGCACGCACGCTGGTAACCATACACACACATACATTTTTGACATTTTCAAAAACCACTTGCACAGGGAACCTCACAATGGATGTTTCCAGTCTCAGTTGAATTTCAAATTTTTTGACCGATTACAATAATTTTAAAAAGTTTGTTTTCCAGAAATTTACCACCGCACAAAGCAATTTTAAATTTTTAGATGTGTTAATTACCAATAACCTGTTAATTCATATTAAGTACATTTTGTTGGATCAATTAACTTCTATATTCATTTGTAATATTTGTCATGCAATGGAACAAACTTATGTGTAGTGAATTTTAATACTCTTGTAGAACAAGCTACGCGAATGTAGTAGCCGTTTCTACCAACATAATAGTTAATAGTTAAGGTGGTTTCTATTATGCATTCCATGTCATACGGCAGTATAAGTAGAAAATAAATAAAATTCAAACATTCTAAAATGGATATTGTAAATAGAGCTACCTACATCAACAATCTTTCAATTGAAATATTGCTTTTATTGATTCAATATTTCATCCTGCCTGCATGTTTTACAAAATAAATAAAAAATCAAACTGCATATATCTGTAATATTAAAGAACAACGCATGTCGTTATTGTTTCTACGAAAACCTCTTTTCCAGTTTATATTTTAAATTATAATAGAACACTCTCTTGTAAATAAAGCAGGTGTAACATATTGAACCCATGTTGTAAAATACGAATAAACGAAAATCTCTGTGGCGTTTAAAGTTGATAGAAATTTTAAGTGTATGTACTTCTGCCATTAGATACAAACTCTTTAACCAGAAATTTATTATTTTTTATCGTTATCATCAGTAATATAAGGATTCATGTGTGTTGCAGTAGTAGCCATTATAATCTATAATGGCGTGTTTGTCCCATCAGTACTGTATAGAAGTGAGACATGGGTATGTAAAAAAAAGCACGAAAGAGAAATAAATTCCGTGGATATGAGATTCCTGAGAAGCACATGTGGTAAAGCGAGAAGGGAGAAGATAAAGTATGAGTGCATAATGACGGACTGTGGCGGAGAAGAGACGATGATAGATAGATATAAAACATTACGTTGATTTGGTCACATTGAAAGAATGAACAACGCAAGGTTAACGAAGAAAATATATGTGGGTGAGGTTAGAGGAAAGGCTGGGACTGGTAGTCCGCGTAAAACGTGGCTGGATGTAGTAGAATGTATGATAAATGAAAAAATCGTGCTTATTGTTTAACATAAACATAGTAGTTATAAATTTGATGTATATCTAATGATATTAACTAATCAGTCAGTTACTCATTTATTTAACATTTTTGAATGTATACCCTGTGACATAAAAATGCAACACCAAGATGGCGTTGGAATTTTTGGACCAAACTTAGCAGAAATGTTTAACTATTCAAATGTAGTATATGAATAAATTTCATTCAAAATAATCCAATATCCATGGATAATTTGACGGTTCGCTTGTTGTAACAATTGAAATCATCCGGTGTACTTCTTAAAAGATTGAGTCGATTTCGGTATTGTTTTTGTTGTAATTCTTTTGACTATGTGTTCTTCTTTGTATTTTGAGGCTGCTATTATGCCTAGAGTGCGACAACGTGAAAATTATCTACAACTGAGTGAATTCGACAGAGGACGCATTATTGGCTGACGTAAAGGTGGTTTTTCATTCAAAGAAATCGTCTTAACCGTATCCAATCCTCTGTAGTACGGTGTTATCAAGCATAGTCTAGAGAAGGTCAAGAATGTAGTAGAAGAGCAAGTAGACGGGCAAGACAAACAAATGTGGTCCAGGACCGCCATCTCTGATTAATGGCATTAAGAGACCGATTCTCGAGTACAAGATGAATAGCCGATCAATGGTTTGTAAACCAAGGACGTCCTGTAATCCTTCGTACAGCTACCGTAAAATTAGAGCTTTTAGCTTGCAGTCCTATCGACCACACCTTGTGCTTCCGCTGACAACTCGTCATCGATAGCAGCGTTTGGAGTGGTGTACCTTGCGACTTTACTTGGACGTGGAATAGCATAGGGTGGTCGTCAGTGACTAACCCGATTCTGCTTGGGAATGCACGATGGTCGCATGAGGGTCAGCCGTAGATGTGGAGAACGTCGCAATTGTGCAGTTTTCTGTTGAGCGGCATATGCACCACACTGTGTAGGTTATGGTATGGAGCGCTATTGTTTATGGAAACAGTTCTCAGTTGGTATTCATCCGAGGCAATATTAATGCACACCGACATGTTGATGAAGTGGTAGAAATCCATACCCTTGCATTCCTACAGGAGCTGGAGGATTCGATTTTTTAACAGGATAATTCCTTTCCCACATTGCACTGGATTCTATGGAGCGCTTCGAAGAGACTAACGGCAATATCTTACCGTGGCTACCCAGATCTCCCGACCTTTCGCCCATCGAACAAGTGTGAGACATGATGGATGGAAGACTCAAGCCATTAGCCAGTCCTCCACAGACTCTAGAAGCCCTCCGACATGAATTACAGATTTCCTGGAAGAAATCGACCACCTGTTGGAATCCGTGCCAAGAAGGATGCGGGATTGTGAAACTAATAGGGGTGGTCCAACGCATTAGTAATACAAATGCCTTTATCTTTTGTTTAATTTCTTTGAAATTATAATCAATTATTACATTTGACTGGTTAAACATTTCTGCCAAGACCAAAAATGTGTCAAAGAGTACATAATGCTGAAGGTTGACTTCAAGATGAAATCGCTAGACATAAATAAATACATCTTAACTAAAGAAAAAATTCCAAGGCCGACACTTCTATAATATATCAATAGTACAGTTTAACCATTTTGATTCATATTTAATTGATTAATTTTTATTAGACTTACCTTGTGTTATATTAGTAGACATAAATAAATACGGAGTGATCAATCTCAAGTGTATACCACGTGATCAAAGTATTTAAGTTGATACCACTGATAGGTTGGTAAGAAGCTGTATTGCTCTAGCTATTCTAGAGCATGGTTCGAGTAAAAACTACGATCAGTTTCAAATCTGTATGAAGGTGATTAACTTATACATATTATAAAACATTATCTTAATTTAAATAATGACTATTTTGTATTTGATTAGACTGCATCCCTATAAAATACAACAAAATAAATAAAATATTATTTAATGATTGGATTAAATCATTACAAAATAATGAATCTTAAGTATTTAAATGTTATAATTTCATTACAATTAAATAAAATTTACAGTACATGTTTATGGAATGACAATGTCTTTTACAAATTTTTTTTAACTCCTTAGGTACACATTAGTTATCACACTTTGCTTTACAGCATATGTTCAAAATGACCGCCATTAAATTGTAAACATAAGTTCACCCTACGTTGCATATTCGCAAATACATTTTGTAACATTTCGGCACCAATATTATGAACTTCATGAGTTGTAGCATCTCGGAATTCTTGAAGAGTATGCAATCTTTTGCTGAACACTTTGTTTTTTAAATAACCGAAAAGAAAAAAGTCTAACGGTGTCAAGTCTGGTGAATTCGGTGGCCAACAATTTACACTAATGATTCTATCTTCAAAGAAGTCTCGTAAATAATTAATTGTAGTCTGTGCAGAATGTGGGGTAGCGGAGTCATGCTGGAAATACCTGTTTCGTAATTCACGATCATCCAAATTATTAATAAATGGTTCTAAAAGTATTTCCCTGTATCTTGCCGCAGTAATTGTGCCATCGAAAAATACTGGTCCAAATATTCGTTATCGCGACATTGCTAGCCAGACACCGACCTTTATAGGGTGTAAGGTAGTTTCTCGAAATACATGTGGATTTTCTGCAGACCACGTACGATCATTTTGGCTATTTATGTAACCGGACAGATGAAACCAAGCTTCATCAGAAAAAAAAAGATACATCCAGTAAATCATTGTTCATCGTATTGTTGAACCATGGACAGTAGTTTACTCTAAGCTGAAAATCTCTATCTCGCAACTGTTATAATACCGACACCTTGTACGGATACAAATGTAAATTCTTCTTTACTGCAGTGTGGACACTTCCATAGGATACATCTAAAAATTGTTTATGTAAAATTATGTTTGTATGGTAAAATTTTTCATACGTGTTTGTGCAGATAGTTTTCGTAAAGATTTAATGGGACTTGCATTCATCCTTGCTTGAATATCTGCTAAGGTGTCCTCTGTTAAGACAGTAGCCGAAGCTTCACGTTTGCGTTTTAAAAACTACCAGTTTCCATGAATCGAACTATCAATCGATTACGATGTTGACTAAATGTTTCGTAACTAATATTTTCAATTGGGTACTTAACAGTAAATTAATCGATGCATGATTGCAATGAATAATGCCATTGCCCATTACCATCTTGGAAGCCGCTACGAAAATGAGCCACAACAATTAATGTGTCGTGTTCGATTGAAAACGGCATGACGATTAAATTCGATATCACAATTTGAAATTCAAAATATATAATTTGTCTTGATATAGACAGTTTGTAAATAACTCAAGAAAATACAAAAGTGAAAAACGAAGATATAATATGACATAAACTGACATTAACTAAAACGACTAAAACCACACTAAAAATCCAAAGCAGCCAACTGCAAAACACAACAATATTAACAACTAGGGATTTTTGTCATACCACTACAGTACACTTCAATTTCAAAGCCTACAGGGTCATTTCAAAATTTCATCCACTACAATGCATAAATCCTCCGTTTTATGTTGAAGGTGACTTTTTTACAAGCTCGAGGTCGTTATTCAGATATTGAGAAAATTTGAGCTAACACTTTAATTCAAATTTTATTCGTATAGATTTACCTTACGCTATCTGAAATAATTTAAATAATTTTTTTTAGGATAATCATGCGGTCTCTTTTATAATAAACTCATTACGAAAAATAAACCACAGCGTAAAACAAAAACATTTATCCTTGTCAGAATGATATTTAAACTTCATATTAGACAGATAGAAGTAGGCATAAACGCATGTTAACTTTTAAAAAAATATCAGGGCCATCTGCGTCTATATGACATCAATAATACGATTTAATCATGTTTATTCATATTTTTAGTCTTACCAAACGCTACCTCTAATAATGTTAATAACATATTTTAGGATAATTATGCAATCTCTTTATAATAAACTCATAACGAGAAATAAACCACAGCGTAAAACAAAAACAGTTATCCTTGTCAGAATTATATTTAAACTTCATATTAGATAAATAGAAGTAGACATAAACCCATGTTAACAAAGGTCATTTGCTTCTATAAGATATCAATAATACGTTTAAATCACTTTCATTCACATTTAATTTTTAGTCTTGCCTTGTACTACCTATACCCGCCTTACAAGACTAGGGCCCCCTTATTAGAATACTATTTCCACACAAAGGGCCCTGGCAACAGGGCGCAGACCTTGACACAAGTTCTTATAACTGTCTTACAAATTAGCATTAGGGGCCCTTATTAGAATACAAAAAATTCACAAGGCCAACTCCAAGGCCAACTTCGAGACTAGGCTTGAGGTCAACCTAGAGGTCAAAAAATACGCCCTCCACGTGAGCGACCTTGCGAATTCCCAAGGTCAAAAAGTGAAGTTGAGGTGCCTCTATACTACCGCTATTGGATCGTTATAAATATTTTTCGGTTGAAAGTAGTTATTGGATTAATTTACGAACAACCTACAGCTCCGCTATCAGCTCTGGATAACATAGTATTGAGAACATAGTATAACACAGTATAACATAGCATAACACACTGCTCTTCTTAAAGACGTTAATATCGATTTTTTTGAACATAGGTAAATCGATACACATTTAAATAACTTACTGAGCAGTTGTAATCTAAAGACCATAATAAAGTAAAACTCGTGAATTAAGAACCGTTACGGGTACTAATAAACAACCTTGCATTTAATAATGCTCGTAAATTGTCATGTGAACAAAAACAGAAATTAATTCGCGCATAATTAAATAGCGTAATACAAGTAAAACCACTGTATTCTCCTGATTGGAATGAAATTGGTCAATGACTAGAAGTATGATTATATACAGTACATGTATATACAATAAAAAGCTAGAGACTAATGAGGGTGTTGAATTTATCGATTTTAGTCGTCAAATAACTATAAACAGGATTTTTGATGCCAAAGAAAATCAGCACAGAATTTATTATTACACTGTACATAAAACTCCAGCGATTGGAGAATAAATCCCGAGACGACTATTGAATTATTATTAATACTCCTTTTGATAAAATATCTAAACTACATAACGAAACTGATTTAAATAATTTATGGGAATTAAATCTTTTTTTATCAAGAAAACATTGGAAATTTGTTAAGGTTGCCGCACTGTTACAGAAACACATTCCTAAAGAAAATACATTTCAAGTTTGCATTGCTAAATAGAATAATAAATTATTCGTTAATGCTCAACTAGAATACACCTTCCTTATTTATTTTAACCTTTTTTACTAATGCCATTTGAATATTTTTTTCAACTTAGTGCACTTCAATTTATTCACTCGTATCTATCAGAATATTGAAAACCGTTCTTCACACTAAATCATTGATATCTTCTGAACGCGGAAACAAAATCTCATGTTATTGCAACTCGCTGAAAAAGCTAGTTTGGTTTTCTTATCATTGTTGTTTCTTTGCCAAGCTTCTCGTCGTCCAAAATAAATTATCAATACGTATTCGTAATGTATTTTTTTAATAAAAATATATGCTTATGTGTCAACGATGTGAATAAAACTATCCTCGTCCAAAATTTCATAAATTTAATTTTTCTGTTACGTTTATAATCACGTTTCTTGATCAATACTGTTTATTATGCCATAATTTGCCCTTAGAATTTTAGTTAAATTGTGATTTAAGGTAACTATTTGTTTAAATATTCATATTTATTAGGCCTAGTAATACTTTGATGCAGCTTCCACTGTTTCTTTCATTATTTATGGTGTAAACGTGACTGTATTCTATAATACACGTTTGTAATTGGACCATATTTGGTACGTTAAATTACATTAGAACTATAGGTGTACAAAGTAACATTAATTTGACTAAATACAGAAGGTTTTTAATATTGTATAATTTAAAAAGTTCCATTATTCCAATAATCACACTTTATGAAGGTGAGTAGAGTAAACTACACTTACGTCTCGACATAAATAAGTGTAACTAAAACATCTTTTAGATAATTTTTTTTGATAATTAGCAATCAGAAAAATATACAATGTAAAAGCTAATTTGATTAAGCGTACATTTCTAATAGTATAATGTACAGGATATTGGCATGGAGAGGTACATCATCCATCGATTTCTCCTCTGATTCATGGTCCTGTGGCCAATGCTTTCGTAGTCGTCTGTTTTCTGCTTGTTGAAAGAGGTGTCTTAGTGTTTCGTTAGGACGATTCTCTAATTTTTCGTAATCTTTGGTGGCTCGGTCTTGTATTACTGTATTTACAATTGGGACTTTGAGGTTTTTATGTAATGTGAGATTGGTAACTTACCAGAGTGCGTTAACGAGAAACGCGGAGGATTTTAGACTGGCTTCGTTGGATTATGGCGGTATTGGACTTGCTTGCGCAACTCCATATTGGCTTTATAGATTTTGTTTTGAATGGATAGATAGGATTTACAGCCTATTATCCAGTTAAGTTCCTTCATTTTCAAATCAATTTGTTCCGTTTTCTTTAAGATATTTGTTTCCAGTTGACCTTTGGGTCTAGGTGTAGTCCTTAACTATTTGACTATTTCTTGTTGTGGAATATTCACTTGGTTAGGTGTACGTTCGGACAGTTACGTTTTCTAAGGGTAAAAGTTATGTGTATTGATCTTGTCTCGAAGACACTTCCGTACCCTCTTCTAGTTGGTTCAAATGCTGTTGAAGGTTGAATGTGGCATCTAATGGATCGTTTTCAGTTGCAAGTACTGCACTGTTGCACTGTGGTGTGGTAATGTCAGAAATCAAACTGGAGATCTGGTATCCAGTCCTTAGGATTGAGGTCTTGTTAGATTCTTCTAAGTAGAAGTTTTTCTAGTAGTTTAGATAGTATTGGTAATAAGCTAATTGGACGGTATGATGATACATCTGTCGCGTTTTTCCCCGGCTTTGGCATCTTTATTATTTACTTCGTTTTAAATAATTTAGGGCAATACTTAGTATAGCGTTAACTATGTGCAATAGTTTTATTAACACTTTCCGCCCTTTCTTTTAAGTATTTTGGCTGTGATGAGGTCGATACCTGGTACCTTTTCTTCTTTTAATTTATTGATTTCAACCCTGATTCCTTTTGTAGTAAATAGTCTCAGATGTTCATGTTCGGAATGGGAAATGATAGCTCTTGTTCTGCCTCTTGAGCTTGAATATTGTTATGTGGGGAAAATGCATTTGATAGGTGTCCTTCAAATAAAGTAACTTTCTCTTTATTGCTTTTTGACCAAGGACCTGGTGGAATAGTCTTTTGTCTTATATGAGGTGATCTTAACTTTTGGTTTGTTTTTGTACCTTATTGGTGTCCAGACCTAAGCGAAATTTTTTTGAGTATTAGAGGCTTACTTATTGTTGCTTCTATGGGACAGTGGTCTGCAGTCAGATCGTAATTAGAAGTGATAACAGTGTATGCCTGGGGAATTCTGCCGGTTACATGGAAGTCCAGTAAGTCGGGTGTCTTGTTAGAATCAGAGGACGAATAGTTTGGCGATGCAGTAGTTAAAAACACACACGCGCGCGCACACGCAAACACGTACACATGCATCAACGAACACACGCACACACGCACACACCAACACACCCACACACCACCCACGCACAAAAATACACACGCATACACGCATTCACGCAAAAACACACACTGCCACGCACTCAAGCATTCACGGACACGCGCACACAGACACACGGACAAACGCACACACGCACACACATCAGACATACATACGCACATACACACGCAAACACGCTCCCACGCACACACGAGCACAAGCACGTACGCACACACGAACACGCACACACGCACATACGCACACGCACACGCACTCACGAACACAAGCACACAAGCACACACGCACACACGCACACACGCATACACGCACACACGCACACACGCACACACGTACACGCACGCGCACACACGCACATACGAAAACACGTACACACGCACACGCACGCAACCGCAACACGCACACACGCACACACGCAGAAACACACACACGCACACACGTGCACATGAACACACGCACACACGCACAAACGCACACACGCACACACACACCCACACACGCACACACGCACACACCCACACACCCACACACGCACACAAGCACACTCCCATACACGCACTCACGCAAACACGCACACTGCCACGCACTCAAGCATTCACGCACACGCGGACACACACACACACACACACACACACACACACACATGGATACACGTACACACGGACACACATGCACATACACATACGCACATACACACGCATACACGCACACACGCTCCCACGCACTCACACGCACACGCACGTACGCACACACGCACACACGAACACGACACACACACGCACACGCACATGCACTCACGCACACACGCACACACACAGACCCACACGCACACACGCACACACGCTACACGTACACAGGCACACACGAACACACAGACACACGCACACACGCACCCACGCACACAAGCACACACGCACACACGCACACACGCACACACCACACACGCACACACACGCACATACTCACACAAGCACACATGTTCAATGACGCAAACACTCACACGCACGCACAGACGCACATACGCGCACACGAATACACGCACACACCCACACACGCACTCACGCACAAACACACGAAAAAACCACGCACACGCGCACACACGCACACACGCGCACTATGCGGGCACACACACACACACACATACACACACACACACACACGCACACGCACACGCACACACGCACACAAACGCAACACGCACACACGCACAAACGCACAAACGCACAAACGCACACACGCACACACGCACACACGCAAACACGCACACACACGCACTCACGCACACACGCACACACGCACACACGCACACACGAACACACCCACACACCCACACTCGAACACACCCACACCCGCACTCACGCACACACGTACACACGCACACACCCGCACACGCACTCACACACACGTACAGACGCACACACGCCCACAAGCACACACGCTCACACACGCAAACATGCACACACACGCACTCACACGCACACGCACTCACAAACCCGCACACACGCAAGCACGTACACACACACGCGCGCATACGCACACACACGCACACACTCACACACGTACTCACGCACGCACGCACACACAAACGCACTCACGCACACGCGCACGCGCTAACACGCACACACGCACACAAGCACACACGCATACACGCATATACGCACTCACGCAAACCTCACAGTGCCACGCACTCAAGCATTAACTCAAACGCGCGCACACACACGGACACACGCACACATACATATGCACATACACACGCATAAACGCACACACGCACACACGCACACACGCTCCCACGCACACACGCGCACACGCACGTACGCAGACACGCACACACGAACACGCACACAGGCACAAACGCACATAAGACCAAGCACACGCACTCACGCACTACACGCACACAAGCACACACGCAAACACGCACACACGCACACACGCACACACGCTACACGCACACACGCACACACGCACATACACGCACACATGCACACATTCAATCGCGCACAAACTCAACACGCACACACGCACAAACGCACACACGCACACACGCATACACGCGCACACACGCAAACACGCACTCACGCACACACGTGCACATCCACGTACTCAAGCATTCGCGCACACACGCATACACACGGACACAAGCACACACATACACGCACATACACACATACACACGCATACACGCACACGCGCTCCTACGCACACACGCGCACACGCACGTACGCACGTACGCACACACGCACACATGCACATACGCACACGAACACGCACACGCACTCACGCACAGAAGCACACACGCATACACTCACACACGCAGACACGCTACACGCACAGACGCACACACGCACACACGTGCACACACGCACACACGCAGACTCGCCACACGCACACACGTACACGCACGCATACATGCACATATGCGCACAAACGCAAATATTCGCACGCACGCACAGATGCACATACGCACACACGCACAGACACACGAAAGAACAACGCACACGCACACGCACAAGCACACACGTACACCACCACGCACACACGCCACACGCAACGCAACACGCACACCACACACAACACGCACCACACACACGCACACGCGTACCACGCACACGCACAAACGCATCGCACCACGACAATGCACAGACGCACACGCACACACGAAACACGCACACCCACACACGACACACGCACACACGCACACGCACACGACACACGCACACGCACACACGCACACGCACAGCACGCTCACACACGCCGACGCAGACACGCACACAGACAAGCACACACGCACACGCGAACACATGCACACCTGAACACATGCTCACACACGCAAACACGCACACAAGCGCACACACGCGCACACGCACTGGCAAACCCTCAAACATGCACGCACACCCACAAGCATGCTCGCACGCTCTCACACACGCACACATGCACACACGCACATGCGCACACACGCACACTCGCACACATGCACATACGCGCACACGCTCATACGCACACACATGCAGACGTTATTGCCGTTCTTGGCGAAACGTCGTTAAATGAGTTAATAAGTCGATTTAGCGAAAAAAAGACAATTGAATGTGTATATGTAAAAAATGCATCTAGTTTAATAGGGTGACCTTTTAATAAAATATGGATGACAAAGGTGCTTGCAATGATTTTTAAGCGGTTCTTGTGGTAGTACTTGATCATTTTCCATTTTTTGATTCTTTTATCTATTAACTCAATTATATTCAGTTGATATATGTTAGGCATATCCATTGACTAATAGTCATAAATAGGAATTTATGCAAAATGTGGTCCGTAGAACCGACGACAGTTAAAAGCTATCTACTTACTCATGGTAAAAGAATGATTTGTCCACTATAAATCTCTAATGTTTCTCATTGATAAACACTACTGTTCATCCCTTAATCAATATTATCTTTTGTGAGATTCGTCCATTGATGCCTCTAATACAGCTGTGATCAAATCTAAGTGGTGTAATTGAACATTTAAAGGGACATAAAATTCGTTTAACTTGAACTTGATACTTTCAAAGATGTAACTAGTTATGTTTGGCAAATTAATATATCTTATAAAACGCGTATCAGTAAATTAAAATTTAATTAGATAGAGGTTAGGTTCACTATTTAAGAAAAAAAATGTGGCAGGGAGTGAGAAGTTGATTATATGTTAAGTAAGCTAACAAATTGAATTTAGGTATTTAAACGTTATACGTGTAAACCCTTAATGTAATTTTCACACTTAGTCATTATTCAACAATCATCCCATCAAATTCTCCCAAGCCAATTAAAGTTCTAAATACCATGTATTGATCGAGAGAGTAAAGGAATACTACTGCTATCTCATTAACGTTCTATTTTCAGAAGGGTATAAAGATGAGATATGTTATATTAGCAATCAAGTTTACCTGGCCAACGGTCGATATTTGAGTGTATGCATAGCGTAGCATCAAGCCTACGCCTCAATAAAGAATAACGCCATTACGTGGGTTGCGGTAAAGTGGTGCTCGGAACATTGTCTCTACAGCTGCTTCCTGTGGGACTTCTACAGCAGCATCTGTTACGATCGTAAACCTCACTAGACTAAGCAGTGTAATGTTGTTTCCTGTATAAGACTAAATAACAAAGTTTCAGATAGATTTGAACCATGAACAACTCTATTGGATATTCATAGATAACGTGCAAAAGCTGATATTTTCTCCCTTGAACTTTAAGATTAATGGTATTTATATAAACTTTCTGTTAAATTTCATTCCAACTGAAGCTTTTAAATGTATCTGGTTCAATAATACGTAGTAATGTAGTAACGTTTCATTAAATTTTACTACCACTTCAAGTACTTTAAACTATACTATTAAACAAGTATATCTCGTTGTAGTTCTCGGAAACAATTACTGTATGTTTTAGAAATATAAATACATATACCATTCGTTGTCAACTTTTAAAATAGGAGGCTGTTATACACCGGTACTTTTAACAAATAGCATGTCTAACTTTTTTTTGTAAATAATATTCATATAGATACACAAGTTTCCAAGAAAAATGTCTTATTTAAATATTCGGATATATATATATATATATATATATATATATATATATATATATATATATATATATATATAAATATGCTTTTGCAGCCCTGTCCCACTATAGGGTTTTTAATGTAAATTTTTACATTTAATTGGCAATTATTTTTCTATGAAAAAATCTCTTAGAGATTAAAATTTTAATTAAGGAAAACAGAAAACAAAGAAATAATTACATAACAAAAGCAAATAATGTAGGAAATAAGGCGAATATCAATCTCTTAATTTTAATTTATGATCAAAGAATCCTCCGTTTTCATTTAAGCATTTGTCGCTGTAAAAGTTGTAGGTGACTTGTGTCGCTGCCAAAGTGACAATTTCACTACGAATAATACAAAGTAATACATTTTTTCTTGGAAAATTGTGTAAATAAAAGTACAAAATTAATTCAACGTTTCGGAAACGTCCTTTGTTCCCTTTGTTAAGAATTTATTTTATCAATTACAGAAATTAAAGTAAGGTAACTATATGTTTAACAAGTACAGTATATGAAACGAGGTAACTGATTTGAATTTAGTCTGGGCGAGTGTGTTTGGCTTCGGGTAGTTGGTCTATCTAGTACATGTTGCAGATGGTGTAGAAGTAGGGAACGTCAGGAATAGTTGCAACATAGGTGTTTGAAATTTCTGGATATCCATAGCGATAAACTACTTGTTCCTGGAAAGCCTGGAGAATCGCGGGGCTAGTGGGGTTGGCGAAGAGCTTTCAATTCTGCCCATTTTGTCAGATGGTCTTAGAATACCAATACGAACCTTACTTGGTCCTGTGCAACTGTCTTATTGGATTCGTGCTGATGATTTGCCAATGATGTCCGGTCTTAGAGAAATACATTCCACCAGCTGGATTCTGCGAAGAGGTTTTAAACTGAAGGCAGGTATTACACCTTTTAATGTATTTTATTACATCTCCTTTTCTTTCAAGCCAATAGTAGTGTCTGTATATTTTGGAGAGTGTTTTGGCGATACCTTAGTGGCCGGCGGTGGTAGCGTCGTGACATTCCCTCAGGATGGTGGTTGCCTGAGTTTTGGGGACGTACATCTTCCAACTCTCATGTACGCCGGCTACGATCTCTGGTGAGGAAACTGGTAATTTTTTTGTACAGGAAGTTATTCTGTATTTTGTATAGGGGATAATCGGCTGGACTTGCTGTAGGAGATTTTGGTACCAAAGACAGTCTGGTTTCTCCTGCGTTTCAAGGGGAGAGGGTGTTGGTGTAGGATTGACGACCTCATGTAGACGGGAAGTGCACTTTGTTCAGGGTTCCCTTCCGGTAGTGGATAGAAAAACCCAGCGGGCTAAGAGTGAAGTGGGTTTTTCAAGAGCATGGAACCATTTTAAATTCCTGTGATCGGTGAGTACAACAAAATTGTAACCATCGAGGTAACGTTTAAGTTTCAATATGGCTCACACTACCGCCAGACATTCTTTTTCGATGGTGGAGTAGTTGCGTTATGTGGGTGTGAGTGGTCTACTTATGTAGGCGATCAACTCTTCTTCCGGCCCTTGGCCCTAAGTGAGGACAGCTCCGAGGCCTGTGTTGCTGGCGTCAGTTTGGAGGATGAATGTGTTCGTAAAATCTGGGCAGATTAACACTGGGGGAGAAAAGAGTTCGAAAGCCTCTTGTTGTTTTGAAGTCCAGAGGAATTTGTAATCTTTCTTCAAGACTTGGGTTAATGGTTGGCTGAGCTGGGCGAACTGTGAAATATACTTCCGGTAAATTGGCATAGTTGCTTCGTGGTACGTGGTGGAGGGAATTGGGTAATGCCTTCTACTTTCTCTGGTCAGGCTGGATTGCCTCAAAGGTAACCACATTCCCCAGATATTTTAATGATGTCCTGCAGAACTGGCATTTATCTACTTCCAACTGCAGTCCATTTTCCCAAAGTCGCCGAAAAACTTCCAGTAGACATTGTAAGGTGGCTGAGGCTGAGTGCAATCCGAACGGCAGTACTTTAAATTGGTAGAGACCACATCCTGGCACCGTAAAGGCGGTAATGGGCTTACTACTTTCCTCAAGGGGAGCTTGCCAATACCCCTGTTTCAAATCTAAGATACTGATATAATTGGCTTCACGCAACTTATCCAGAGTTCCTTGGATGATCGGTAAGGGATAAGCATATTTGAGTGTTAGTTTTAAAATCAACGCAAAATCTGTATGTACCTCATGGTTTCCCGACGAGTACAACTGGTGAATTCCAGGGGCTAACATGTCATCTACTTCTTGGTTAATAATGGTTTGCATGGCTCGATCCCTCAGGTAAAATATTTGCTTTACTGGTTCCAGTCCAGGCAATAAAGTAATACGGTGAGTTACAGTTTGTGTTCTGCCAGGTAGATGTTGATATGTTGTTAATTCTAGATCTAAAAATTGTTGCTGGAATTCAATCACCATCAGGTCCGTGGATGCCGCTTAGACGATTCCGTCTGCAGTGGTACGTTGATACTGTCAAGCTCAACTTGACGTGGATGAAGTCGTATCGTCGCGTGGGTTTGCTTCTAGAAGTCCAATCCGAGAACTACTTCTGTGGAAAGCGTTGGTAAATAAGTACTATGTGTGTTTGCTGACCCACAATCCCGAGAAAACGGTAACGGCCAAATGAGTGGATGGTGGTGTTGTCTTCCAAGCGAATTGACTCTTGGGTGAGCTTCTCGGGACAGATGGAGTTGCGTACAAAGATATTTTTCACTTTACTACCAAAATAAGTGCGAGGTGCACCAGTATCTACCAGAGCGCGGAATGGATGACCGAATATTTGAAGCTTCGCAAATAATCTATTATTATCGGTGCACATAGGTAAGAGCGTTGGTATCGTTGGGGGTGTATTAAACTCTTTCATTTTCTGTAGCCACTCATGCCAGTCCCCCTTGGACGTAGCTGGTTTATAGTGGGAGTTGAGGGACATAACCTGTGATAGTGGAGGTTCCTCTACGTTCTTCACTGGCGATTGTAGTTTTCCGAACGGGGACAGACAATTCTTGGATAAAAGTCCTGTTTTCCACGTCTGGAGCAGAAAGGTTTGAAGATGCCTTTTACAATGGATTCGTATGTGCACTCTCTCACCACAGTTCCAATACACATCTTCCCGTTTGTAGATTAAACTTGTGATATCGGCAGGTTGACTGGTTTGTTAAATTGAATGGGTGCGATACGAGAGGTAGAAGGGGTGTGGATATTGTAAAAGCACACTCGAGGTGAAGTGGCAACTGATGCAGGCTTATAGCTTTTCTTCGGCAACTTTCATACTGACTGGCCATCTCTAGCAGCTCAGGTAATGTATTAAAATCTTTCTGACGGATATAATACTTACATTAGGTCCTCAGGTTCTCGCAGATCCGTTTCACTTCGTGCTGAGCAGTTAATCCTCCATGTCTTCATATTAACGTTAAGATGTAGGTGACATAGTCCACAGTTTTCTCCTTTGGTCTTTGTACGCGGCTTCGGATCTCATCTTCAAGTATATTTTGGTAACGTGGTGGCAAAAACTGAAGTCGGAAGTCTCTTAAGAAACCGTTCCAGGTAAACCAATTGTTTTGATTATTTCAGTACCAAAGTAACACGCTGTCCTTGAACAGTTCCGGTAGGGCCTGTAGCAAATCACTCTCAGGAATGTGATAGCAACCTTGGAGTACATCTATCCTCTAGAGGAAGGACATTGGATCACTACTCCCATCATATTTAATTCCCCACTTTCGAACTCTGCCACAGGTGTCAGCAGTTCTATTTGGAACTCTGATATTGCTTGGGGTGGATAGACCAGGTGCAGTATTACTTGGCTCATTGCCTTCTGGACGTTAGACTTGTTCTCGAGGTATAGGTAAGTATATTTGTCCTTCTCCAGTTCTGAGATACTTAATAATACGAGCATGGAGAGTATCACTAGTCCCTGTAGCATCGAGACGATATTTTACTGCTTCCTCTATTAAATTCTCCTTCTTGAGGGTATACACCCATCCCAGTCGAACATCCTTTTGTTCTGACTGACTGGTACCCACACTTTCTGTTTTCAGGTTCCGGACTGGTTTGAAATGCTAAACCTATATGATTCTGGTTGGGTTGTTGAAATACTGAATACTGTTTCAGTTCTGGATTTTATAAACACTGCTATTTTTAAGCTTGCCGTAAGAAAATTGTTAATCACTTACTATTTGAAATGTATGGCCCCTTTTAGTTTTAAGTTTTCCTATAACAAAGTGGTTAATCAATAATTATTTTAAACCTAAAACACTTTTGGTTATCACTAATTATTTGCAAACTGTGAACACTTTTGGGTTTCCTGTAAAATAATGGTTAAACACTAGGTACATATTTCAAAATCTGTTAACACTTTTAGTTTTAAGTTTCATGTAGCAGAATTGTTGATACCTGTATTAACACTTTTAATTTTTGGTTCTTCTGTAGAGGAACTATGAACCACTGAGTAGCATTTAATTTAATTTGAACACTGTGAATGAATTATGATTAATTTTAAATGTTCTCTGAAGGAATGGATAATTTTAATTTCATTCTGTTATTGCAACAAAATTGGTTTTACCCCTGTCTTTCTGAAAAGAAGAATTGTTACTCATATTTTATGGGTTTCTGTAAGAAATCGTTATTTATTTCACACAACAATAATCAAGGTAGATTCTGAAAATAAGAAATTAATATTCACACAATTACTTCGGCCAGTTACTGAAAGTAAACATGTATTATTCGCATATCTGGAATGTAACTGTTTCTCAGGTTAATCGTAATGTCTGGATTATAAATCGGACAATGTATTACAATTATTTGTGTCTTATTAAAGAAAGATTAATATTCACCTGATAGTGCTCGAGGCTTCACGCTGTTAGGCGCCAGATTATGACGTTTGTCTACAAAACAAATTTCTCGTAGTCATTTTGAGCGTTAAGACCTTCAGGATCGTGGTGCAAATTGTTTGACTATTTTGTGGATAAATAATTGTTAGGACACATTCTAATTGAACAGGCTTTATTTGAAATAATGATATAAAATGAAAAGGATACTAAATATTAATAAGAAATAAACTAAAAAAAGACTCCCGGTAAATAATAAAAGAAAATAAAATATAATTCTGGTAACCCTTTCGGATCGGGACGGCACAAGCCAGTTTAAACGACGCTGGATGCGCCCTCTCTGCTTGTAGCTGAAATTATATGGGTTAATTGCAACAGGTGGTTTTAAATATAATTGAAATCGAAGATGTTAATTATTTCGGTAGTTATTGACTATGTGCATTGTCTTTCGGGGTTATGTAGTTTTTAAAATTGGGATTGCGTATATAGAGTAGATAATTAGGGAGGTCCAGGTGTGTTTATGGTATAGATAGGGAATTAATCCAATAGAGTGTAACTACGAGAATGGGTGTTCGGGGTGAATCATCCGTTCACCTTCTATTAGGGACACAGAGATAGTTTGGGGTTGATTATTTCCCAGAGGTGTGACTATTTGTTCGCGACCGTAACCTTTGTTGAAATAGTGACGTCTGTGCTTGCAATTAAAAAACCTAAATCGGTGCTGAGCAACCAATATTGATGGTTTAAATTACAACCTTTTTTAAGTTACTTTTCTCCTTTGTGGCGGAGTAGTATAATTATAGCAAAGATTATAAGGGATGCACTACGTGAGAATACGGGTTGCTACCTCCGGAAAATCACGTACAACGTGCCTTTGACAAGTTTATACCCGAGCTCGGTGCCATAAACAGCCAAGCTTGTTTGGTGTAAATGTGCCTGAAATAGGGTAGTTAGAAGTAGAGAAACGGATTTATGGATGTCGGATGAATGCTGGTGGATGGTTTTGTGGTAGTACATGTGGTGGATTTGGTGGTGAGTGTGGCACGAATAAATGTTAATGTGAATGTTGGTGGCTGGTCAGGTGGATGTATCGTATGAAGTGAATAGAAATAAGTGTGTAAACGTCCGGTTAGGTAAGAATTGTGCACATAAATGAAGGTAGGGTATCGGGATATAGTCAAGTAGTAGGTTGGTATCTGGTCTATTAGATAAGTGCAAAATAAGTCAGGATAATAACATATTTATCTTTTTTGGGTTTTTTAATAGTGTATTTTAAATTATACAATGTAAACGTTTCGATAACACTTAAGAGTTATCTTCGTCAGTAGTAATATCTGTTACAAATTGTTAAAGATGTTGTAAACATTTAAAAAACAAAAAAGATAAGTATTTTATTATGTGTCATAATGGTGAAAGTTTTCATTTTCATAAGTCAGGATAGTTCGAAAGTAAGTAAAATAATAATAATCGTGTGGCTGGAGATCTGGCATATATAGGGAAATTTGGGAGTGGGAAGCAGGATAACAACCCATAACGTTTTTAAATAATGTGATAGAGCAGTTGTGGAAGTAACTAGGAAATAAGGTTTGGTAGGAATTATTTCTAGGAATGGAAAATTTGTAAGGATTCTGGCAGGATCATTACACATTATTACAATTTTATAATCATAAAGCGACGGTATAAAGGTAAAATAGAAAAATAAATGTTTATTCAGTCTTTCAAAATAATGTGAACGTAACGGAAACGGCTAAAATTAAAAAAATCTTACAAAACTTTGGCATGAAACAAAAATATTCGAATACATTACAACTAATTCAGTCTCCCTCCATTTGAGGATATTGGCATTTATAACACTGAACTTTTTTGTCACTGTGTCCTTTACAAACAAATTGTTGACATGATTCACAGGAAATAGTTGTTTTATTATATATGGCACTGTCCAATTAGATTTTGGTTTACCGTCCTGGGTGGTTCTTAGCTATCCGAATCTGAAGAAGAAAATGGGAAGTGTTGTTATCTTCGATCGGTCCTTTAAATTATCCTCCATCAGGAAGAAGCCTAATTCGATTAAGAATTTTCTATTTCTTGGTGGTGGCTGTAGTAATTGAGTGTTGTTGTATATAATTTCAGAATTTATTCCAGCTAAATCTAGTATACGGAAAAGAACTGCTAATGGCCATCTCTTGGCAATTCTTTGTGGCGTGTGGGAACCACATTTTTGATCAATAGTATCGAGGCCACTTTTTGTGCTGTTGTAATCTAGAATCATATGTGGTTTTCCTGTAACTTCGTTAATTTTACCTGTAGCGTCCATGGTAGAGCCTTATTTTTCTAGTTACATACGAGGCGAGAGTCGTGTCATCATGAAATCCGAATAAAGAAGGGCCAATAATTTGTAATCTTTTGGAAGATATTCGAGAGGGATCTCTTTTTTGTTTGTCTTCAAAGTACTAATAATAGTAGACCAATCTGCAAAAGGTATTCAGCTAAAGAATAACTCGTGTAATAATTATCCATAGTTATATTTCTTTTCGAATTTTAGGATCAATTAAACGCTGTACTATATCTAATGATTTATTTGAACTCTTGTGGGGCCACTCAGGCTGTGTTGCACAGTATATCTCAAAATTTCATGTATAGCAAGTCTTGCTGTCACAAAGTGCATAGAATTTTAATCCATATTTGGCTGGTTGTTGAGGTATGTATTGCACAAAGCCGTATCGTCCTCTAAACGGATAAAGTATTTCGTCTTTTGTGACGAATTCCACCACACAATATTTACTCATACAATTATTTAGAAAGTCAGAATAAAAATTTCTAATAGCTGCTAATTAATCGTCTTTTTCACGGCCTTTTCTCGTTGTAACATCGTCATAACGTATAGCACGAAGGAGAAAGAGGCATCTGCTGTAACCGAACGCAGCTGTTAGTCTTATCATACCTGTCCCATCCTTTGCCCACACTTCTTCATCGTTCACATAATTTCCTTTCTTTACTTCAAGAATAAATAGGACCCCGAAAATAGCTTGAATTTCATTAATAGAGGTTAATTTGCAATCTCTATCTCTTTGGTAAGAAACATCTACTTTTCTTTTGCTAATCCACACACACGCACGCACGCACGCACGTGCGCACGCGCACACGCACACGCACAACCACACCCACACGCACACGCATACGTACACGCACACGCACACGCACACGCACACCACACCACCACCACGCACACGCACACGCACACGCACACGCACACGCACGCACAGCACACGCACCACGCACACGCACACGCACACCACACGCACACGCACACGCACACACGCACACGCACCACGCACACGCACACGCACACGCACAGCACACGCACACAGCACACCACACACACACACACACACACACACACACACACACACACACACACACACACATACATCTCTAATATATTTGACAGTTACTTAATATATATTACTGAACTAAATTTAAATTTTATAAATAAATAAGTTGAATTAATTCATAATCCTGCTATTAAGGTATAATTGGTGGTAGGATGGAATCCGATGTAAATGTTTTATTTGAAACATGCATAGCAAATTTAATTACCATAACTGAGAAGAGTCGTAATTTAAGAAGGGATTATAGAGAAAGTATATTAAGTATGGTTTCGAATGTGCGAAAAATATATTGTGATATAATGAGTAATTTGGAAAAGAAGGATGAAGAAATTAAAATACTTAAAAGTGAGTTGGAAATTAAATGAAATAATGAGGTTATGTCAGGTAATAATGACATAATGTCGCCTGCCAACATGCGGTCGTATTAAAATCGAGCACATTGTACACGATAAGTTTTTCATGCGAATTTGAAGAATATCAAACTGAAACTTCCATTCGACAATTATGCGCAAAAAAAATGAAGAATAGGGTCCCTGGTCGACTTTTGATGTTAGACATTATGACAGACAGAATGTCAGATTAAGTTAGGTTTTGGAATTTGACTAACATTGTACGTTGAACAGCGTATGATTTTCGCTGTGCGTACAGCTTAAACTATTTCTCTCTTTTTCTACCGTACAAGATATTTTACAAACGTATTTCGAGTACGTGCATTTATGTTCAATCCTTTCATGCGTTCTTTATAACATTACTTAAAATTTGAAACGTAGGTAGTTTAGCCAGCCATTCCAAGATTGCGCAATCCGAAAGATCCGTCGGATGTACTGTACATACAACACGCCCAAAGGAAACAAATGTATATAAGGTATAAAAATATATTTTGTAAAGGTACATGTATAGAAGTTACTTAAGTTCTAGCGATCGGGGTTTAACTAAAGTGGTAAAATAACCAAGTACAACTACTTTTCTTTGGTTTTAGTTTGTGTAAGATTATTAACCACAAATAATATGAATGTCGTGTGTGTTCATGAATAATCTTTATTATTTTGAGTTGATTAAACATTTATTTTATTACTTGAGTAAATTAAAGAAAACAGCAAGTGAGATCAGTTGCCAGTCGAGTAAAGGTAAGGATCAGACAGTGAGAGAGACTGAGCTTCCATCTTCAGTACTCTCTGGCTCTAGGGTAGGCAAATTTAGTTATGAATATGTGACGCCGCAAATTAAAGTTCACATCTTATGAGTTTTGTTTGAAAAGAACCGCACTGCCTCACCGGCTTCAAATTACAGAACATATCGTCAATAACGTTATCTCAACTCTCATAGGTCTGACTGACAGCGAATTCTTAGATATCTGTTCAGATATTGGTAACTGCTCCTAATTAGGGAGGTAATAGTTGACTCATTACACAAGTATTGCATATCTTACAAATTGTTCATTTATTGCGTCAATAAGGGGAAGTAATTTTGCCATATTATCATTTTGGGTAAGATTTAAATTATCAGCAGCAGCGACCAATCTGAATACTTCTTCGAACCTATTACGCTTCATTGGATTCACGACAAGAGTATTTCGAGAATAATCACGTGCTTCCCAAAACATTCTTCGTTTTGGGATATATACAGGCTGTCCCAAATTCGAGGGCGAGCATGGGGATCTCGCTTATTATAAGAGATAGGATATAGGTTTAAATTCGGCACTTTTGCTAAATTCGATGCCGAGTAATAATCTGAAAAGAAATTTGAGCTAACTCGAATGGATTTGGTTTTATGCTCAAAAAACTAAAAATTTCGATTTTCGTTTTTCGCGTTTGGCCACCTTATTATTAGGAATTTTCAAAATTCGATTAAGCATTATTAAGGTACCTCTTTACGTACAATACTAATACGGTATTAAAAATATTATGTGACGTTTCGTTTATTCTGAACCATCATCAGGTTTATTTTTTTCTTATGGGGGTTAAGATATATTTTTATGTCGTTGGATGGAGAATGTTATGCTGATTTTAGCAATATATAACACTTTATGGTTTGATCGACTGCGAACTAAAATAATGAGAAGAATACGAAGAACAAGATTCCGCCTTCCTGGATCCAGCAAGGAATAATTACAGTAGTTCTACTTATTTAATTTGTTAAACTCGTTAGAACATCCAAAAACATATAAAAACATTTAAACAATTTAAAAAAAAACATTAACAAACAACTCAAACAAGTATGTCTACGTAACACGGTCATAATAGCGACAACGCAAATTTATCGATAGGTAACAACAAAATAATTACACAGACAAACAAACAAAAATTATTATAATAAATGTTCGAACAAGTTTCCTCCTTCTTGAATACAGTAACGAATTATTCTTCTACAATTGTATACGCTTCTTTGAATGGTTCGCCTGGGAATTTGACGAAGTTCATTAACAACCCTATTCTGGAGTTCTTCTATATTTTGCGGTGGCGTCTTATAAATCATATTTTTTAAATAGCCCCAGAGGAAGTAATCTAAAGGGGTTAAATCTGGACTTCTTGCTGGCCACCTAAGTGGTCCCCTATTTCCCATCCATTTATCAGGAAATTCGCCGTTAAGATATTTACTTATTATCGCAGCATTATGAGGAGGAGCTCCGTCCATTTGTCACCAGAGAGTCCATCTTTCGTTTAGCGGAACCTCATCTAAAAGGTCTGATATTTCGTGTGTTAGAAATGCGAGGCAGCGTTGAGACGTTAGGATACCTTCGTAAATAATTGGCCCAAGGAGCCTATCCTTCCAGATTCCAACACACACATTAAAGGACCGGCGGCCTTGTCCTCGCATTTTCCTGTTAATTCGTGGATTTTCAATGGACCAGTAGTGCTCGTTATTACGATTAAACATTCTATTAGTGGAAAAATTGCACTCATCCGTCCAAATTATTTAATTGAGAAAGTTGCGATTTTCCAGCATTTTGGTATTAAGTTGGTTACAAAAATCCAACCGTCTCATATCGTCCCCAGGCCGAAGAGTTTGACTAACGTGTAACTTAAATGGTTTATAACGGTGTTGCTTTAATACTCGCCAAACTGTCGTTTTTGGCACTTCAACAGTTTGCTCTATTTCTCTGGTAGATGTTGAAGGATTTTCTTGAACCTAAGATGGATAACATAAAGTCATAACTCTCCAAAAAAAATGTCTGCTGAAATTAGCAGTGAAGTGAGTGGAAATTCTTATAATTAGTATAATACTAACAAATAGTACCTGATGTAATATTTCTTCTTTTGTTTGATTCATGGGTATCGTCATAATGTAATATTTAGTTTTTAATTTAAGAGTATTTTAGTTCGCAGACGATCAAACCATGAAGTGTTATATATTGCTAAAATCAGCATAACATTCTCCATCACAAATAAACCTGATGATGGTTCAGAATAAACAAAACGTCGCATAATATTTTTAATACCGTATTAGTATTGTGCGTAAAAAGTTGCCTTAACAATGTTTAATCGAATTTTGAAAATTCCTAATAATAAGGTAGCCAAACGCGAAAAACAAAAATCGAAATTTTTAGTTTTTTGAGCATAAAACCAAATCCATTCGAGTTAGCTCAAATTTATTTTCAGATTATTACTCGGCATCGAATTTAGCAAAAGTGCCGAATTTAAACCTATATCCTATCTCGTATAATAAGCGAGATCCCCATGCTTGCCCACGAACTTGGGACAGCCTGTACATACCCACTAAAATATAATATATCTATAAATGCAATAAGTTCGTCAGCCCCAACTTTCAAACGACAATTTTTTGTATTTGACCATTTGTTTTTGTACATCTTTACAAAGAAGAACCACCAAAGATTCTTAAGGTTTACTAAGTTCCGATAAAGTTAGGGGCAAAACATACATATTGTGTACTAAATTTTTCGTTGCGCGTTTAAAAATCGTTCCCAGTTACGTGTTTTCTTTAGCTCCTTTTTTTTAGTAACTGTCTTTATTTTCTTTTTTGGCTTTTTAGTTCTGTCAGATCTTCAGTTTGTTCTTCATTCTCGACCTCTTCCACTTCTACTGTTTCATCCCTACACAAATCAGTTTCAGCATGTGATTGTAGCTGACGATGATTCAGTTTACTAGGATCATTACAATCGTCGGCACATTCATTTCCCGTATCGTTAGGCGGTGTAATATAAACAAAATCTGGCACAGGTTCTTCTTCTTCAAGGCGTTCAATTTTATCCAGAAGATCCGCAGTTGTAGGAGATTTTTTCCTGTAAACAAAAATATTACATGTCTTAGTACCTAGCGGGTCGTTAACGACCCAGCGAATTTTACGAGTCCGTCTCTAACTAATACGCAGAACTAACAAAGAACCTAACATTACAAGTAGATTTTTATGCTTTTCAGAACTTACAAATCTTATTACACCTCATATTGGGTTAGTTCCTTAAAACTTACCAGTAATTACTCGTAGATATTTTAGTCACACAAAGAATTGCTAAGAAGACTTTGAAATAAAGCGATCGCAAGTAAACGTCAAACACTCGCTTTTGAAACTAAATACCGAATAAGCATTTACCACAAGTCTCATGGGACGAGCAACGCTGGGAATAGATGGAATGGCAAGTAGAGGAAGTATTTTTTTTATGCCATTAACCCACATTTTAACACTTTAATTGTGCGATATTTCATGTTTATTTTTTTACTACCTTTCCCTTTTTATTCCATTAAAACATACAGTTAAGGATACAGTTACACTACTATAAACAAAAGCTTTTATTGCATGCGAGCAAATAAGTTCAAGGGTTCCGATTTGGCTACTAAAATGCACTATGTGACCAGTTATGTTTGCTCTTTTGACAGTAAGCTATGTGATCCTGAGGAATGATTTTAGTACGTGATCATCCACCTAAACGTATCTTTACTTAAACTGCTAAAATTATCGGCTATAGAAAGCCAAACTGCTACTATTAATCTATGTTGGCAAAGATACTAATATAGATATTATAAAAAGTTTTTATCTACCACGATGTCATTATGACACATTCAGCATGGCCAGTTGAATGTCATTATGCCTTCATAACAACACTCAGTGTCATTATGAATTCATAAAGACACGCAAATTTTAAAATAGAAATCAAAGAAAAAAAGTAGTTAGTTTCGTTATTATTAATTATAAAAAGTTTACAATATCGGAAGGGACACTCCCTGAACCAGAATCACCCATATTAATATCCCTTTTTGAGCAAATCTGAACGTATATCACAAAAAGCACAAAATTGGACGACAATAATGCAGTTGACAATGTCAGTACTAAAACAATCAACAAGGGCTGTTACCATGACATCAACCATTATTGGCACCTGATAACTTTGAATTTTATTTTATGAATACGTTTCTGGTATTTTAAGTTAAATCAAATCGATCCACGATCATCACATACATTAACTCTTTAGGTCCGAAGTGTTTTTTCGAAGAATGTTTGTACTATATGTTAAGGTTGGGTATTGAATTGATTAATATGCAAGAAAAATATAGTTTAATGCGGGTTTGGGGAATTTATACTGCCGTTACCGTATCGTAATTGTTATGACAACAAAAACATAATATTACCTTGATGTCTATGAGTGAACAGCCGTACAATAATTGATTACAAAATTTACATAGTAATATGAAATATAAAATTGTAGTCGATGTATAAGCCCACATTGCGTTTTTACACTTGCAGTGCAGCCCTTACCAGCACAGCGACGTCGATTTTTGTTTGGATTAGTAAATGATTCAAACCATCGTATCTTACATTGTCACTTATTATATCACACGAGACTACATTTTGATGTGGACGGACGTCCGCCAACCTTTGGTAAAACCCCACATTTTTTAATATATGTATTGACCAACTCTCTTCGAAACGAGAGCTGGCCTGTGTGCTGATGAAGCGATTTCCTTTGTAAAATACATGAATTGTTTATGGCCACATCGATTATCCGTACCGAAATCCTGTTCCTCCCCAAGTTTCCGTCCATTTGATCCGTTCCTGCCATAAAATTGTTATATTTCCCAATTAGCTTTGGTCTCGGTACTTGTATAACCGTGTTCACGGATTGTGAATAACGTTTTACATTTGATAACAAATGAACACCATATGAAGTCGAGGCTACCGTAACAATGCGGTTGCCTACCCATTTCACAAAGTTATTCCCACGTTTTGAGCAATGCAGAAGTCAATAGTACCCCTCGGTTGTTTTCTCATTTCTGTCTGTGTCTTTAGTGGACACTCTTTTGGAATTATATTATCTCTTATAGTTCCAGTACCTGAATATCCATTTTGCAGTAAAAAATTATACAGCGGAATTCCAGAGAACAGGCTATCGAATCTGTATGGCAGAGATTTATTGGATAGATCTGATAACATTCCAAGAAATGGTGCCGCTGCTTTATCAAAAAGTCGGTCATGATTTTTGTTTCCAATGAATCGTTTTCCTTGGTAAACTTCAAAGTTTATTAGATACCCCTATTTTTTATAAACTGTTTACACCCATGATGGCCGCAATATTTGTTCATGGACTCATCATAATCGATGTGCTGTTCTGGAACAAAGTGTTTGGTGCAATTCTTCTGCTTTTGTCTATTGTTGGGCACAGTTTCCAAAGTTTGTCCATTGGGTTCCTGCATGTATTATCAGCGCAGTGAAGAAAACGCATTATATGAGAAAACCGATCTCGTCTCATTGCATCGCTAACTGCAGGATTCTTCATGTCGTTTTCTAAATCCCAATAATACCCTTTTCCTGCAAATTAGTTACACCCACTAAGAACAAGAATGCCAATACGGCGTTTTAATTCTTCCAAAGTTACATGAGGACTGCGAAAAGTCTAAATTTATACAAAGATAAATTAAAAACAAGTTGAGAATGCTCTTCTAGCATTACCAGACCGAACAAAGTTGCAGTGCAAATACAAACTACTAATTTTAAACTTTACATTATATTTCATATCAATAATTTTTATATTTTGACCTCCGATTTGACCAAGTGTCCGATGAGATACAAAGTTCGTACAAATGGTACAGATTTAAGGAATTCATATACCGAACTTTTGTTCCGTGAAAATACACGATTTAATACTTAAAAGATAATTATTTTAACTATGCAAATAAAATATATTTGGACCGTTTCGTGGTGTAACGTTGCACAAATGCACATATTTCATTATAATGTTCATATCGAACTAGTATTATCAATAACTATTAGAAAACTCTCTATTAACCATAACACACGAAAGCAACATAAGATATTTGGTTATGGAAAATGGCACAATCTTTTGGAAGACAAAATCAAAGCATTGTCGTGTTCAGCGTTATTACTTTCCGCATATTCAATTCATACGTACGTAAAGGCGACGTGTAGAAAGTACTGACAGAAGCTATTGTCGAAATTCCAGAAAAGGAACGACAACAAAATCAGGAAGGGCCAAATTGAACGATAACATCAATTTTCAAGTCACAGCTAAAGTGGTTGTTAGTCCCAACAAGGTACCAAAGTTTCTAATAATTGTGACGTTTCTTGCATCCCGGGGGTTTCCATAACGGTACAAACAAACGTAAAGCAGAAAGGCTCGACGTAAATCCTATCTCTTTGCAGCACATTTGAATTCGAAACTGGTTTATTTTTAATTTAGGTTAAGGAATCACCTGTCAAACTCACACGTATTCAAGTGCTGAAAATAGACATGTATTTCAATAAGAACATACACAGATTCGCCAAAAAGTTAATATCTTGTGGTACAATGTAGTACAAATTTTCAAGAGATGCTATTTAATTATTAACGATATCCAAGTTTTGTATTGAACTGTCCCTTGATAGCATTAGAGTTTAATCAATCAACGACATCAAAATCGCACAGGCTTGTCCATTGATTACAGGATTCAGTTTCCAATACTGTGTATCTTATTACGTTGAAATTAGTTTAAATATCATTGCTGATATGATTTGGTTGCATTATTGGTTGTTGTTAACATTTTCCTCCCTTGTCCAGAGCTCAAAACCAGGAAAAAAGTAACACAATAGCTTAAATTTATTTATTTTGACAATAAATAATAAATAATGACGCTATATGAGTTACGAAAGGAGATTTCGTCAGCCCTAGCGCGGTTACTCAATTGCTCTAGCCACAGCTTGCCGGATAGTTTATTGACCATCCCTTGTTGTAAACTACTTTCTATTTCCTGCCTTTTAAAAATCAGTTTTTTTTTAATATTTTTACTCAGTTTTTTGTTATGTTAATTGTGTACTTCCAAATTCTTTATTAGAGTTTTTTTTTTATTCTTGATTATGTACAATTTAAACCGTGTCCTGTTGTTGAGGTTATCTTATTCATTTACCTATTTAATTTACTTGTTTATTTCATTTTATGTGCAACCTAACCCGCGTTATTAACTTACTTTGGTACCTAATTATTTATATTAACTATACAGAGTGAGTCAGAAAGAATGGGCACCAGTAAGCTGAAAATATTAGACACCAAAATATGTTTGAGCTCACCATGCCTTATACGAATGTCACTGGTTTAAGATATACAGGGTGTTGAACCTTTAAATTTTATTCTGAAATTTCTGTTCATTGAGAACTTTCTTAATTATTGAGAGCAACATCCGTATACGGCTCAAACATAATATTTGCTGTGTAATATCTCCAGCTTAGTGTTTACCCATTCTTTCTGACTCATCCTGTATACAGGATGACTCACGATTATTCCATCGGTCTCTTGTGCCTAATCGGTACGAGATATCAGCTTAATTTTTTTGTGACAAATGTAAATTGATAAGGACTATTTTTTAAACTATTTTCAATTATACAGGGTGGTTCAGAAAATTGTAATACATCAAAGTCAGTTTTTTTAATACAACGCCCTGTATTTTATGTCAATATTAGATTATACGTTAAAAATCATATCCACCCATTCTTCTTGAGAATACTGTTTCATTTTTTTAGTCTTAAAGGACGATAGCACTATTAAAAATAAAGTAAGAATTTTGACAGCATTTGACCGAACACTAAGGTTAAGGGCAGCCGCTAACTAGATAAATCATACAATATCTTACTTTTAAAATCTTTACCTACTAGAATGTAAACAAAAAAAAAATTCCATAGAAATTTTAGAGAAAAATCTTAATCACTTTTTAATCGTTAATTTTAAACATATGCATTACTCATCATTTTTGATAGAAATGAAAAGTTATTTCACATAAATAAAAATTATACAACGTGGTCCATTTAAGAAGCAGGTTTTTGATGTTTGAAAAATATAAACAGAAATCATTTGCCTAAATACCCTGTACTAAATATCGAAATCCTACACAGTGCAAATGGAATCCTTAAAGGTCAGAATAAATCGATATAAATTTGTGTTACTCAAAACAAGAGGTTTCCATGTGTTTAGTTCTTGTTTAAATTGAATATTTTTCTTAAAATCACAATTTTCTCAAAATTGGTAAGCGATAGGTATAGCGAACGTTGAATAAAGTGACATAAAATACACGACGTCGTATTTAAACAAACCCAGCTTTGATATATTGCAATTTTCTGAACCACCTTGTATAACTGAAAATGATTTAAAAATATAGTCCTTATCAATTTACATGTCACCAAAAAATTAAGCTGATATCTGATATCAACACACCAAGGGAATTGTCGTGAGCCACCCTGTATATTAATATTACTGGTCCCAAAATTTTGAAAAAAGATAACAGCTCTAAATGTTTTTAGGTGATTCTACATTCAATCATACCTCTTATTGATAATGCTGTAACCCGAAACCCACATGAACTTCATCTTTATATTGTGAACAATATGTTATGCCAACACATTACCTTGGAGAGGTAAGAAATTAGTTAAAAACTACATGACTGAGTAGACGGTTAGTCGAAGGGGAGACGATTCGAACGACGAACGGCTCACCCCTAGATTTTTTCCTTTGGTGTTGTATCAAAACAAAGAATTTGATAGTAACTCACTGTCTATGGCTGAATGTCTTCTAAAAAAACATGAAAAGGGAAATATCAAAAGACACTTTTATCCAAGAAAAAATCAAAATGTCTCCATCCTTAACTCATCATCATATAGAACAGGTTGCTAAGAACAAAATGTAACCGAAAACGGCACCAGCATAAGGCCGGTAAACAGAAATTCAAGCCGGACAATGTAGATGACATAAATGATGTAAGCAATAGATGCATAAATGATATTCATGCCATGTGGCCTAGGTGACATAGATATCATGCATGACACAGACGACATACAGTACGGATGAGGCAGGCAACAAAATTACGTAGCAGACGTGGGTGAAGCAGATCATGTAGGTGGAGTTGACGTCGGTGACGCAGATTAGGAGCGTAACTTAGGCGACCTGTATGACTTTAATCACGTAGATGACGTGCGACTACGTACGCTAAGATTCAAGCGATGATTCCTTTTGTGGGTATACCTGACTAAAGCCACAAAGGGATTATCACATTCTTATTGTTTCGGGATGAATATGCAAAGACAACCGCTACCTCTTCTACTGGTGTAGCTACTATACGAGGAGGAAACAAATCGATCTGGAATGTTGAGCACTTGTCCGGTTTTGAGTCACTGTCGGTGACTTGAGATGTCGGGCCGTGCCATCGATGCAACAGCTTCTGTCACGTACAGAGCTGACGAAGCGTCGCAGCACGCTGTGCCTATTGAATCGTCAATTATCGCATCACTTAATGTAACTCGCTCAGACCCGGATCAGTGTGCTAAGTCCGATGTCAATTATCCGACGAACTACCCAGGAAGATTACGAAAGGAAGAGGATGCTGAGCTATATGTAAATGCTATCCTCTTCTACTGAGTTGGGACTATTTGCGCTAAGATGCCGCCGAATGGGGCAGGAAAGCGGAAGTACTAAAAGCGGTTCAACTGCCGTACGTACCGCACTCATCTAACCCGCCATAGGGTTTTGTTCTGTTATTATAACGACTATAGCATAGGCTACAACTACGACTAACGTATGAGTAGTGACTCTCACGCACAATAAAGCAATACTATGTCCATTTACGGTAAGCATACAATGGTCTGACGCGAACACTGATGACACAGTTTAAGAATAGCAGTATCGACTATTGCTATGTTGCGTGTAACATTACTGTTCTCTTTTAGCGCGCTACGCTAAGGATCCTTCCACTGCTGGTTTGACAATTGTACGGTGGTAACACGTTCACTGTCATACTAATGTATTCAGTTTTACTAATACATGTTTCTTTCTTTTACAGGTAGGCACTCACCATCAACCAGTACATCCGACAAAACAGTTTATCAAAACCAACACAAGTCACAACTGTACATCTCCAGCTACAAGCATGCATGACCACACTACAGAATTCTACACCACAACAATATCTATAAACTGCGGACCATCAAGCGCTGAAGAGTACTGGAACATGCTGAGTAACGGGCAATATATAATATTATACTATACCTATACATTCGTTAACTCTTAAGGAACGACGTGACCTTTTTGGCCATGTAACGTGTTTATCTTTTTCTCTCTCTGTAGAATTACATTATACATTTTTCCTGTCGCATTTAATATAATATTAAACACACATCACATTAGAAACATTGTTCTCTATATTTATACATTTCAAGTTCGTAAGTACATATATATATATATATATATATATATATATATATATATATATATATATATATAAACGATAATATTAGGTTAATTGACGATTAATGTATTTCAATTTTTCTTTTAAAAACTTTATGGTGTAAACGTCAAATATTCAATTAAATCAATTTTAATTAAAATCCTATATTTCGTTTTCATTTGAAAACTTTTCAGGGTATAAAACTGACTAATATTACAACTTTAACTTTATGAACAAATTTTAACAGGTGACAAATTGACTGACAACTTAAACTAGCTAACTATACTCACTTCCATAAAAATTGAAACACCTAGAATTTATTGAACGATTTTATTGAAATTGGTCAACGATGTCTTTCATTAGGACAAACAAACGATTAAAATTTGAATCAATTCTAGCTAGCAGTTTCTTTTTTTTTTGTTTTTTCCTTTGCACTTAGTAACAGTAAATTTGAAAAAATAAACCAATCAGTGTGTAATTAACTGTCAATTTTGCAAATTGTTTGTTCACAATTTCGTTATGAACTTGGGAACAATGCCAAGAGTACGTCATCGTCAACATTTTTCCCAATTGACTGATTTTGAAAGTGGCCGTATTATTGGCACGAGAGAGGCCGGACCTTCGCTAAGAGAAATTGCTCGTCGTGTAAACCGAAGTGTTACAACGGTATTGAGATGTCGGTCCAAATAGTCCGAAGAAGGTTTGCAGCAACGTCGCCCTGGATCTGGACGCCCCCTCCCCGTCGCAGGACTACAGATCGCGAAGAACGCCGCTTAAGACTTTTGGCCACAAGAGACACATTTTCAACAACTCGATCTATTGTAAATGATTGGATGAGAGGAGTAGGACCCAGAATGTCAACGTCATCTGTTTATCGCCGGATAAGGTCTAATGGGCTGCGTTCATAACGTCCATTTTTATGTCTTCCTCTTACAACACTTCACCGTCTACGTAGGCTAGAACGGATCAACGAAATAGCGAATTGGGCGCAATATTGGCATCGAATTGTGTTTAGTGACGAGTCCCGATTTGGCTTGTGGGCCCACGTTGGTCGTAGGAGGGTCAGTCATATGCGTGTAGATCGTAAAAATCCAACATTTTTTGTGGAACTCAACACAAGCCTCACACAAGGAGTGATGGTATGGGGTGCAATATGTTACGGTAGCAGATCACCCTTGGCCTTCGTTATATTGCCAATGTGCTAGAACCCGTTGCGCTTTCATATATTCAGGAGCTGGAAAATCCCATTTTCCAACAGGATAATGCACGCCTTCTTACGGCAAGGGCTACAATACGTTTTTTTGGAAAAAGCTAACATTACCATCCTCTCATGGCCTGCTCGGTCGCCTGATTTGTGGCCCATTGAACATGTATGAGATGAGGCCGGTTGGCGCCTAGGTAATTTACCACACCCTCCAGATAACTTACACGATCTCCAGCTACGGATTCAAGAAGCTTGGGTTGTTATACCACAGACAGCTATAGATCACCTGATTGATAGCATGCCACGCCGTCTAAATGAGTGCATTATAAATCGTGGCAGAGCAACTCATTATTAAACAAAACATTTTTAGTTTTTGTTGTTTTGTTTTCAAATTTTAGTCGTTTGTTTGTTGTAATAAAAGACATCGTTGACGAAAATTTCAATAAAATCGTTCAATAAATTCTAGGTTTTTTATGGAAGTCAGTATATGTACATTTTTTTTAAATATAATCATATGCGGAATAAAAACTTTCCGTATCTTTTTTGTTGTTGCAAACATTACTACAAAAAATTTTTATGTGTAACATTTCTAATAAGAGTCCATTTTTATAGTTAATTTCTTTTTCTAACAACACAAATCGGATGTTTTAGTAAAACCAAAAAGTATAGCTTTGGGTCAACATTCAATAAATTTCAAACATACCTTTGACTACAACAATACCAACATTTTAGAAAAAGAAAGTAACTATTAAAAAAGGAGCTTATTAGAAATGTTATACACAAAAATTTTTTGTAATAATGTTTGTAACAATAAAAGATATATATATATATATATATATATATATATATATATATATATATATATATATATATATATATATATATAGCGCGGCATTAGTGCGTCGAAGTACGGTATATCCGTTATTAAAGGAGATCTCAAAAAAAGTTATTTACAAAATTATAGGTAACTTCAAACTTCAGATTATAAAATTATTTTCAAAGTTATGGTCAATTGTACACGAAAATCATTCTCACTTCAACGTCCTGTATAACCTAGACAGAACAACCTAACAATAATTTTTTCCAGGCATAACTTTTTGACAGTGTGATGAGAAAGTTCTATTCCTTTGTTATTGCACCAGTTGAATATAGAGCGAGCCAAAACTGGAAGACATGATTTTGTCAAGTTTTTCAAATGAATCACCCTGTACTTTTTTTTAAAAAGTGAAAATACACTTTATGTTCTTTTAATTTTATTAAGCACTCCCTATAGCTAAAATCGTTAATTTCTGAGATATTTTTGGTTTAATAACAGAAAATGATTTTTTTAACAATTTCTGTTATAACAAGTTAGCCGTGAAAAAATGACAGATAGATATTATTGAGTAATAATTAGCAGCTTGTGGCTTAACAAACTTCTTTGAGATTGTGTAGTGTTTATTAATTTGTAAACACTTAAATACTGTTTGAAATGAACTTTCCTGTTGAGGAATTAGCAGACGTGGTATGGGTACTGGGAGAATGTATGAAAAATTGTTTATTAGCACAAAGAATTTACAAAGAGAGATATCCCGCACGAAGACAACCCGAGAAAATAACGTTTGAAAGGTTAGTAGATCGTTTTAGTCGTACTGGTTCAGTAGTTTACGGAAAACAGGAAACCACAAAACCTGTACTCATCGAGGAAAGTGATTTTAACGTGATGATTAAAGTTACGTATGATCCACAAAATCTCTCGTCTCTCGTCAGCATGATATTAGTGACAGGTCCGTACGAAGAATACTGCGTAAATATAAGATACATCCACACTATATCCAGTTGCATCAAGAGTTACTCGAAGATGACTATCCCAGAAGGGTTGCTTTTTGTGAATGGGCTCAACAAAATCCACAATCAGGCGGATTTCTTTGATTTTGTCCTCTTTGGAGACGAAGCCACGTTTCATTAAATGGAACTGTGAATAGACATAATTTCCATTATTATTTGACAAGTAATCCTCATCTTATAGCAACTCATAGGCAAACTAGGTGGTCTTTGAATATTTGAGGTGGTATAGTTGGAGATCACGTATTAAGACCACATTTTTTCGATGGAACAGTGAATGATCAGGTTTATTTGGAATTTTTAGAAAATCATTTACTACTACTGTTGGCAAACGTTCCTCTTAACATTCGTCAAAGAATGCGGTTGTTACACGATGGAACTCCGGTACATCACACCAGATTAATTCGTAATCATCTTAATCCCATTTTCCTGGAAGATGTGTGGGAAGAGGAGGACCCATTGATTGGCCAGCTCGTTCATCAAAGTTAAGTAAAATTGACTTCTTCAAGAGAGTTATGTGAAAAACCGTGTGTATCAAATCCCTCTAACCACACAAGATGATATGAAGAATAGAATACGAGAAGCATTCCAGTGTATTAATGTTAAGAAATGTCAGTTGAAAATTTGAAGGTCGACTGCAATGCTGTATTAACGTTTCCGGTGGACATTTTATAAGAATTTGGTCTTAATAACCGATGTTTTTTGAATCTTTATAATAATTTGTCACATTTATATTTGTTTACGGCTAACTTGTTATGATAGGAATTGTTAAAAAAATCTCTTTCTGTTATTAAAATGAGAATATCTCACAAATTAACGATTTTAGCTATAGGGAGTGCTTAATAATAATGAAAGAACATAAAGCGTATTTTCATTTTTTAAAATAAAACACAGGGTGATTCATTTGAAAAAATTGACAGAACCATGTGTTCCCATTTAAAGAAAAGTATGTTTAGTTCACCCTGGTAATATGTAACATTCTTTAAATACGAAAATAATTTTATAGTGTGAAGTTTGAAGTTGCCTATAATTTTTGTAAATAACTTTTTTTGATATCTCCTTTAATAACGGATATATTGTACTTCGACGCACAAATGCCGCACCCTGTATATATACATAATACATGTTTTCCGGTACTTGTGAATACCAGCAATGTTGCCTCCGTTTTTTAATGTATATACATTATACACATTTTTCAAATTGCACTGCTCGTATTTAGAATTTTTTTATCCCTGTAGAACAAAAGCAAAATAAGGAAGACTACCTAATAAGCTACTCTGTAGTACATGAAAGAATTGAAAGATTTGTCAAATTGAAACAGTTATACGGTGTGTCCGGTCTCAAACAGGAAAATAGGGATTTAACATTAGAATGAACATTTTTGATTTCGATTCCTACTCGCCAATTCAACCGACAGAAAAGCTAACGGTATTAATCAAAAGGTAAAGTGATTGCACATCCAAAGGTACTAATTACGAGACTAAAAGATGAGATATTTAATTTAAAACACTAAATAAGTAATTGGCATTTATTAAATACGATATGCCTTGATTTGCAATTTGTTTCAATTGTGTCAAATAATTCCAAAAGTATTTAGCGTTGATTGATATCGACGTCCATGTTAATAACTTTAAAAAGAATAACTACTGCAATGAAGAAAGTATTTTCAAAAAAGTTAAATTGCATGAAACAAAAAATTGGAACTAGTTAAGGCAAAAGACGCAATTATGTAGTTTAATATACTGAATTATAGACTCTAAATAAAGGCAAAGAAAAGTAGAATTACAATAAATATTCAAATAAACCCCCGTTTTGAAACAAACAATATCCCAATCTATTACAAAAACCTCTCTTAACGTTAGCCAATTGTCTGTTGGTAATTTACCAGTGTTCGCTTTCTATTGCCTCCCTTAAAGAATTGATATCTGGGTAGCGCCTTGAATAAATTTCGCTTAGAAGGAAGTCGCAAGGAGCTAAATCATGAAATCTGGCATGCCAGTTTATAACACCATCTCTACCCATCCAACGATTTGGAAATGAATCATTTAAAATGTTTCTAACATGTAAACTAAAATGTGACAGACAGCCGTCTTGTTGAAACCAGATCTTCTGATTTTTTTTGCAACCTCTTCTAATGCAGGCCCACCTTTGGTTACTAATAATCCTAAATAAGCATATAAATTTAAGTTTCCTTCGATTTCAAACGAACCAATAATGTTACTGTTAAAAATCCCAGCCCAGATATTAAACATTTAAGGATACTAAATTCGCGTACTAATATTTACCTGAAGGCTTTCTGTGGCCCAATAGCGAGTGTTTTGAACATATCGTTAATTAACGAGTGTAAAAATACAATTATCTGTAAAACAGAGTGTAGACAAAACGCAACGGTCAGCATTAGCGCGCTCTAGCATTTCTTTACAGAATAAACTCTTGTGCTCTTCGTCAAAATCGAAACTTTCTTGTTGACACTGGGCCTTGTAGGGGTGATATCTATGCTTTCTAAGTACCTCCCATATCCGTGTTTTAGATAAAACAACTACGGCAGTAATTTGTCGTAAACTAATTTCCAGGTCCAAGTTTACCGTCTCAAAACACGTTTTTCAGTGTGATCAACTAACTCTGTCGATTTCCTGCGATATAATTATTACCTTCCAACCTACATATACATATGCAGGTATAGAAAGTTATGCAGTCGACTTTATTTCCTCTCGCTGTATAACCTTAGCTCATTTTACAAGTTTCGACAAGATCAGCCATGGTGTATGTACGAGTGTGTGTGTGTGTGTGTGTGTGTGTGTGTGTGTGTGTGTGTGTGTGTGTGTCTGTGTGTCTGTGTGTCTGTGTGTGTGAGTGAGTGTGTATGAACGTGCGTGTGTGTGGGTGCTTCTGAGTGCATGTGTTTATGTGAGGGTGTATGAGCGAGCGTGTGTGAGTGTGTGAGGGTGTATTCGTGTGAAGGTGTATTCGTGCGAGGGTGTGTGTGTGTGTGTGAGGGTGTATGCATGAGAGGGTGTCTGGGTGTTGTGAGGATGTGTGTGACGTGTATATGTGAGGGCGTGTGTGTCTGAGGATATGTGTGTATGATGAAGCGTGGAGGGGGGGGGCGTGCGTGTTAGAGAGTGTCTGTGTGTCGGGTGTGCGCATGTGGATGCGTGTGAGTGTGTGTGCGAGGGTATGTGTGTGTCTGAGAGTGTGTTTGTGTGTGTATGCGAGGGTGTGGGAGGGTGTGTGTGTGTGTGTGTGAGGGTGTGTGTGTGTGTGAGTGTGTGTGAGGATGTGTGTGTGTGAGTGTGTGTGTGTGACGGGGTGTGTGTGTGTGTGAAGGTGTGTGAGTGAGGGCGTGTGTGTGAGGGTATGTATGAGGGGCGTGAAGGTATGTGGGTGGGTACGTCCATGTGAGAGAAAGTGTTTGTGTGTGTGTGTGTGTGTGTGTGTGTATATGGGTGTGTATGCATGAGGGTGCGTGTATGTGAGGGCGTGTGTGTGGGTGTATGTGTGTATGATGGAGCGTGAGGTTTGGGGGAAGGTGCGTGCGTCTGAGGGAGTGTTTGTGTGTCGTAGTGCGTACGCATGAGGGTGCGTGTGTGTGTGAGGGTGTGTGTGTGTGAGGGGGTGTGTGTGTGAGAATGTGTGTATGTGTGTGAGGGTGTGATTGTGAGGGTGTGTGTAAGGGTGTGTGTGAGTGTGTGTTTGAGGGTGTGCGTGGGTGAGTGTGTGAGTGAGGGCGTTTATGCGAGGGTATGCAAGAGGGGGCATGAGGGTGTGTGTGGAGGTAAGTCAGTGTGAAAGTGTTTGTGTGTGTGTGTTTGTATGTGTGTGTGTGTATGCATGAGGGTGCATGTAGGAGTGTGTGTAAGGATAGTGTATGTGTGGGAGAGGGTGTGTAGGGTTATGTCTGAGGGAGTATGTTTGTGTGTGTGACGGAGTGTATGAGCGTGTGTGTATGTGAGGGAGTGTCTGTATGAGGGTGTGTATGTTAGGGTGTGTTTGTATGAGGGTGTGTGTGACGGTGTGTGAGCGTGGGTGTGAGCGTGAGGGTTTGTGTGTTAGGGTATGTGTTTGAAGGTGTGTGTGAGGGTGAGTGTGTATGAGGGAGTATGTGTGTGATTGTGTGTATGTATGTGTGTATGTATGTGTGTATATGCTGTGTGTGTGTGTGTGTGTGTGTGTGTGTGTGTGTGTGTGTGTGTGTGTGTGAGGCTGTGTTTGTGAGGGTGTGTGTTTGAGTGTGTGAGATGGTGTGTGTGAGGGTGTGTGTATTATGGCGTGTGACTGAGGGTGTGCGAGGGTGCGTGTTTGTGTGTGTGCGTGCGTGCGTGCGTGCGTGCGTGCGTGCGTGCGTGCGTGCGTGCGTGCGTGCGTGCGTGCGTGCGTGCGTGCGTGCGTGCGTGCGTGCGTGCGTGCGTGCGTGCGTGCGTGTGTGTGTGTGACGGAAATATTTAAGCCAACACCAGGTGTTTAAGTAACTGTTTTAATATGAATATATCTGTATTAATTTATTTACAAAACGCCTTTGTCCTTTGTATACACATATTTTAATAAAAGGGAAATTTATATTTACAGCAATTTTTCTTCTTGTTTGAATAGCTGTGTACGCGGATCTTCGTGATCAACTGATTATACTGAACTGGCAAGGGAAGAATCTGCAAAAACGCGATTATGTTCCAAAATTGAAGAAATAGCACTTCAAACACTATCCTTCCCGTATATACTTCAATCCAGACAATCGATAAATGACACAAACGAAAGACCCCCAAGCTGGCTGAAAATTTTTCCCATGGTTATAGACTGTCTAACATTATTTGAAATGGGAAAACACTCCACTTAAAGTTAACAGTTGCATTTTAAATCTGTAAAGCTACGCTTCCTAAAGTAATTTTAAAAAAATCACCACTGGCGTAATATTAACTCAAACTAAACTACAATTAACGATTAGTTTTTTTTCTATTTTACGAACGTCAACGCGTGGAACCTAATCGCATCCATCAGTTTACAAACAAACCATCCGAAAAACCTATATCCTATTCAGAAAACTACGTGCTAAATCCTACACCCATTTGAGATAAATCCAAATTTTCATTAATCTGAAATGACAAAGCACAGAATTTTCTCCTGGAGTTCCTACATATAATATTTTAAATATCCTCAAGTTTGGAAAAAAAAAAGAATCTACCGTACATTTTAACCGCACATGATAAAAGTGAAAATCCTTATATAATTTATCGCAATTTTTGTTTTAGAGTAGAATTAAAGTGTTGAATCACATGCAAAAAATGAAACCCTTTTATACTGTACATAGACTTTTATTGTATAATATATATATATATATATATATATATATATATATATATATATATATATATATATATATATATATATATATATATATATCCGCTAGTACTTTTGTGGTATATTTGTATGTATGCGTACGGGAATATGTTTTGAACAAAAACATCATTAAGAATTTCCTGATGGAATAGTGTTGTAAACACAGATTTGCAAAAATGCAATTTCGTGTAAAATAAAAGTCTAAAATTGTGATAAAGTAGTAGTAACGACAAAATGTCACTCGCAATTTAACTAAATCAATAGAAGAAATTGAATTTTGCCAGATTTAAAGGTTAGAGGTTCCGCTACAAATGAAATTATTTCTGCAACTCTCGATAAAACGTTAAAGTGGTATGAACTACCCGTCCTTAAACCCGATTCTATTACTTCATTAAATTCAAATATGAATTACTTTTATGTAATGAAACAGTTATCTTTATAATTGTTTAAATTGACGTACATAATACATTCATCCAAAAGCAGCATTAGATACATACAAAGTAAGTTACTAAAGTAGACAAGTTTACTTAATTTTAATTGTAGTAATATATAATTAGACCGTTTAACTTATGCAAGTGACTAAATTAAATCACAAATGAAGAGAGACCACCAAGTGGAGATATACATTTAAACCAAATTTTTACATTAAAGCAAATCGCAAGTTGACAACCTTTGTTTGCATTTAAATACTTTGGGAAATTTCAGCATTAAAACCACTTAAATAAAAATCCGTGTAATTACCACATAATTTGAACTACATTTATAAGAAAACAAGCAAATCCGAAATGCTAAATACATTTAATAAATTATTTAATATTAAACCGTTGTTTCAGTGTTTAACTAGCAATTTGACACGCATTCACGTCAATATTTTAAAACTTAATAGTTTCTAAAATTAGATTGAGCGATATGTCAAATAGTAAGCTGCATGAAAAATTAAAACAGGAAGGACAAACAAGTAAAGTGCTTGAAAAAGTAGGGATTACTAATAAAAATTTACAATTACACGTTGAAGGAAAACGGAGGAACAACAATTTAACAGTTTTTGGGTTGACTATTGATAAACAAAATAACGGGTTAACATAAAGTAAGGGATATATTTCAACTTATTATAAAAACTTTTAACTCGTAAAGTTTATAACAAAAAGTAAATGGAATCTAGCTGCTTAAATAATGGGATTTCTGTCAAACACTGGTTACCGCAATTTGCCAAATGTCTGCTTATAACACGATCTTGAAAAACCCCAGTGAACAATTCTTTAACTGGCCGGTAAATATGCGGAGGTGCCATCCTGCATAACAATCACATCTTCAATTCCTTCGTACTCGTATTGCAACTGTGGAATTGCATAATCCTTTAACATTTGCAGGTATCCTTCACCAGTAACTGTTACAGATACGGTTTCCCCATCCCGGATTTCCTCGGAAAAGTATGCACCAATGATGAAATTAGCTGTGAAACCGCACCGAACGGTGACTTTTTTGTCATAAAGACCTTGCAGAGCGATTTCATGTGGATTTTCTGTTGACCATAGTCGACAGTTTTAAGTATTCACTCCACCATTAAGAGAGAAATCGGCCCCATCTGTCCATAAAATACTGGATAACCATTCAGGTTCAATTTCCATCTGAGCCAGTGTTTGTAAAAAAAGGCGTACCTAAGAGCCCAATCTCCTTTCTTTAATTCAAGCAGCAGTTGCAGCTTATAGGGATACATTTTTAGGATTTTTTGTAAAATTTTCCAATCCGAGGCATTTGCATTCGTTTTAATATCGCATTCACACCGCTGATTCCTATCGGATTAGTATTGGCTAAGTTTTGATTTTCCTGAAGAACTTCTGCAACTTGTACATCACTCATCCTTGGTCTTCATGGTCTCGGAAGGTCGCCTACAGACCCTATTCTTTCAAATTTGCTTATCAAATTACGGTACGCCTTCATTTGGCACGGCCTTGCTCTCAAACCCATTTTTGTACGAAATATTCGTAGTCCAGCAGTGTTTTTTTACGCATTCGTAATAACATTGCACTAAACCAATTCTTGTTTGCAGATCCATGTTCAAATAGTTACAATTTACGTTTACGCGAGTTTTATTTTCAGCACAATTCTCCAAATTACGATCCTTTTGTTTGACACTTGTATCCATACTAGATTCCATTTACTTTTTGTTACTAATTTATTTGTTAAAAATGTATAAGTTACAATATATCCCTTACTTCGTGATATTAAACTTTAAAATGGACACACAAAACTCATTTTTTAGTCTGAATTTTGCTCAAAACCATATAAAACATGGATACCATATAGGAAGTAATGAAAACGGAGTGATTAAAACATATTTCCTAAAGGGAGTGTCCTTAAGAAAGTGGAAAATTATACTGGTAATAAGTACATCTCTGTTGCCAACGACTTCTGCCCGGAGGACAGACAGGGAGAGCGGAAACAGTAGTGAGTTAGAATATAGAAAAGAAGAAAAAATTCGATCGCAAAAACGTGCAAGCAAAAAGATCGAAAATATTATTACTGAACGTTTTGAAAGGAAGCACATAATGAGTTCCTTGCAGAAGAGCGATTCACGCTACGATACAAGAATGATTTAAACCACTACTACTTGGATAAATTATTACCAAAACAAAGACATATGACCACAGTATTCAAAGTGTCAATAAGAATTTAGATTAACTATGTCATACTGTATTAAAAAACAAGTTTCATGAGACCAGTCTCGAAGGTTCAAGATCTAATGTAACAGGTTTTTTGTAATTTGCCCTCTTAATGCCGTTTTTAAACAAAACTTTTTACTTCAGTTGATTTAGGGATTTTTGTAGCGTTTGGTAATGTCTGAATTTTAAAAGTGAAAATTTGATCTAGTCGCATCTTGTTTTATCCAAATTCTGTCACAAAACACAAAAATGAAAGATAATCAAGATAACCGTTTTAATAAAACGGTTCTAGAAAGTAGAAAAATAACATGAAATTTGTGCCTTGTCACTTGTCGACTGTGGTGCCCAAGAGATGTTAAAACAAATTTGTTTCAACAACTCAAGTAATTCTTATAGATACTATCATTTACTGAGGACGATAGCTGTAATTGCTATCGAAACGTTTAAATTTATATAAAGGACAAATAAAGAAAATATACGACTTGTTTAACCAAAAGATAAGTTTACATTTCGTATACGTGTCTTGTTATGCACATCCACATTAAGAATATAAGTTAGGAAGTTTCTTTACAGTACGTAAGAGCTAAGTAAATCATATAACCAGTCAAAGCTTTGTGCTACGCAGGAACGTCGCTTTTACTGTGATGAATGCATATTTCCTTAATTGTGTTACTTTACAAGCACCGAGTTGAATAAACAAAGAATATATACTATATTGTTTTAAAGTGGAGGTATTTTATACTATAACATTTTTCATAAAGTGTCATCTTACAAAAACATTTCTAAACTGGTAGTGTCAGGATACAAATACAGAAAATACATTGCGCTCATTTTCTTAATATACGCAAAATTTCCCTCACAATATTGTGAGACAGATATCTTTATCAAAGCGTATTGCTGGATAAATAAATGCTTATTACTTAGTAAGTCTTGAAATTTATGGTGGAAGTGTTTAAAGTACTAACCATGTAATTGAAACTACTCGCATGTAATTGTATAGTGTCTATATTTTCCTTCGTATCAGATAATATAGAAATTTTTAGAGGTCAGTCAAGTTAAAACGACTGGTACCCTCAAGTAGATTTTAATCAATGAATTGCGAGCTTGCAGAATATACGAAATTTAGATCATAGATAAAAATAGCTTGCCGAGTTTTTTTATACATATCACATGTTTTGTTATACTTTATGTACTTTTACAAGTCTATTTCTTGTTATGATGGCACAAATATTTTTGTAATTGACAAATTTAGGTACTTAGGAATTAATATAAGGATTTGCTGTATTAACTGAAAAATTGAACTAATCATTTGTGTTAATTTCGATAGAAATATTTTACGTCATTCCAAATTAAAAAATATGTGGATCATTTAAACACAACTTACTAGAGTGATTAACTGTTAAACCATAATGCGCACGAACAGGCAAAAACCCACGCATACGCCACGCACACGCACACGCACATGCACACGCACACGCACGCCCACACGCACACGCACACGCACACGCACACGCACACGCACACGCACACGCACACGCACACCCACACGCACACGCACACGCAAACGCACACGCACAAGCACACGCACACGCACACGCACACGCATACGAAAACGCACACGCACACGCACGTGCACATGCACATACTCACGCACAAGCACACCTACACGCACACGCACAGGCACACGCACACACACGCACCCGCACGCACACACGCACAAGCATAAGCACACGCACACGCACACGCACACGCACCCGCACAGGCACACACAACCGCACACGCACACTCACACGCACACGCACATGTACACACACGTACACACACACGCACACGCACACGCACACGCACACGCACACGCACACTCACACGTACACGCACACGCACACTCACACGTACACGCACACTCACACGCACACGAACACGCACACGCACACGCACAAGCACACCCACACGCACACACACACGCACACGTAAACGCATACACACACGTGCGCACACGCACACCTATACGCACACGCACACGCACACGCACACGCACACGCACACACACGCACACGCACACGCACACGCACACGCACACGCACACGCACACGCACACGCACACGCACACTCACACATACACGCACACCCACACGCACACTCATACGCACACGAACACGCACACGCACACACACAAGCACACCCACACGCACACACATGCACACGTAAACGCATACACACACGTGCGCACACGCACACCTATACGCACACGAACACGCACACGCACACACACAAGCATACGCACACGCATATGCACACGCACACACACGCACGCGCACACGTACACACGAGCACGCTCACGCTCAAGCACACGCACACACACACACACACACACACACACACGCACACGTACACCTACACGCACAGGCACACGCGCGCACACAAGCGACCGCACCCGCTCACGCACACGCACACGCTCACGCAAACGCACACCCACAAGCACAAGCACACACGCACACGCACACACAAACGCACACGTACACGCACACGCTCACGCACACGCACACGCACACGCACACTCACGCGCACACGCACACGCACAAGCACACGCACACGCACACGCACATGCACACGCATACGAAAACGCACACGCACACGCACGTGCACATACACACGCACAAGCACACCTACACGCACACGCACACACACGCACCCGCACACGCACACGCACAAGCACAAGCACACACGCACCACGCACACGCACACGCACCCGCACAGGCACACACAACCGCACACGCACACTCACACGCACACGCACACGCCCATCCATACGCACACACACGTACACCCACAGGTACCGGCACACACACTCACTCATTCTCACTCACAATCACTCACACTCACTCACACTCGGTCACACACACTCGCACTCACTCACACACACTCACACCCACTCACACTCACTCATACTCACTCACACTCACTCACACTGACTCACACTCACTCACACTCACTCACACTCACTCACACACACTCACACTAAATCACACGCACCCACACTTACTCACACTCACTAACACCCACTCACTCACCCACACTCACTCATACTCACCCACACTGAGCCACGGAGTAATCCAATATAAGCATTATTGATACAAAACAAAGGTATCTCCATTTTTAATTCTTCAAGATAAAATTGCCTTATCATGCAAGCCATTTTATGTATTTAAATTTTACGATATGAAATTCATTAATTACTGGGAATTTTGTTAATGCCAGAGGATTTATTAATGTCACTATTAAATACAATATATACAAAGATGTCAGCAAAAGTCGTTACATACATTATACAAGGGAGTAAAACTTGAAAGTTATAACGTCTGGACTGGAAGGTAGAACCATAGGAAATGAACTAAGACGCGTTGCGCAAAGAACAGCAAAATTGGTAGCTAAGATAGCCGTTATAGACGATAATATATACACGGGTATTTGTAATTATGTACCGGGTGGCCAGAGAAGAATGCAAAGTGCTGTTTCTCAGAAACTATTTGTCGTTGATTGTTGCGGTAAAAAATTTTATATATAAAGTGACACAAAAAAAGACCTTGGAAAATATTTTCAAATTTGCAAGTTGACCGCCAGGGGGCGTAACCGCCATCCTAAACTTTTATAGTGATTTTTTACTGAAATCTACCTAATGTACCAAAAAATTATATGCTTTTAAAGCTTAGCTTTATTCGAATAATTTTTGTTTGAGGTATCTATTAAAATATAGTGGTGGGGGTGATTCAGTGATTTTTTAATAAACAGCTGTAACTTCTAAACGAGTGGACTGATTTTAATAAAATTAGTCTCGTTGCAAAGAGAATTTATTGCTCCATCTTACCTGTAATATATCTAATTTTTAGTGGCGCTAGAGCGCGTTTTTTGTTATAATATCAGAAAATTGCAAAATTCTCTAAAAAATTAAATGCAACAATATGACTTTTTTTAAAATAAAAATGAGATGAAATCATCCCTAAATAGGTTAGTGAAAACCGCATCTCTATATCTTATTCATACCCTAAAATATCGAAGAAAGAAAATTTAGTTATTATAAAATTTGAAAAAGTCGATATTACACCGGTATTTATTCTTATTAATTTCTCTTTTTTCAAGATTCGATGAAAAATTTCATCATTTTATAATTTTTAAATAATAAAAGCTTTCATAATTTCAAAAATTAAATGTAATAATATGATAATATTTATTTTTGAAAGGTATTATTCCAAATTTACGGAATTATTTTTATTAATTTTATTTATGACCCTAAAAAGGACCGACTGTGTAATAAGGCCTACTTAAGTAGGCATTAAGTAGGCATCAAGTACCTACTTAATGCCTACTTAAATGCTCGAATTGTCTCCCATCGACCTCGATGCATTTTTGGAGCCGCTCATGCGTGGACATTACAGCAGCTTTAACTTCTGCTCTTGATAGGCTACGAATGGCCTCTCGAATTCGTACTTTCATGTCGTCTCTCGTTGTTGGTGAAATTTCGTAAACAATATCTTTTAACAGACTCTCCAAATAATGCTAAAATTTGACTTGATTCCTTAACATTGTTTCCCTAGATGGATAGGGTGGGGTATAACCATAGGAATAGTTGGCATCCGAGGATGTCGCTTTACATGAAATAAAACACTTAATATAATATATAATTGCATTTTATTGTAAATATTACAAACTTTTCCTTTTACTTGTAACCCCTATCAGTACACAATTTCATAAAGCTTTTAATGCTATTGTCTTACATAGTTATTGTACAAAAAGTGCACATTCATCATAGCACAATTACAAGTGGTATGTGTATGAAATAAACAAGTTGTTTTCATTTTGGGTAAAGCTGGTTGCTCTTCAATTTTTATAACTAACTGTCTTTCGAATGTAATCAGCTTTTTCTCGCCCTTTAACGTACTCATCATTTGTTACCGATATTAGTTCACGAAGTATACGTGGAAAGAGATGTGTAGAGGTATATCCAGATCCCCATTTGATGCAGTGATGATTATTGATTAACCTTCGTAATACCAGCCGGGGTACATTTGTTCCCCAACGTTCTACTTTTCCATTTAATATAATAAAAAAAAGATATTATGTTTTTATGTTTTCAGTAGCTTCTAATTCTAGCTTTATTTTAACTAACAATTATTTTTATTTACATTTCGATTTTGATTCTGCAATATAATAAAAGTTTTCAGACCTGGAATGCGTATATTCCAATACCCACAAACATTATTATTCTGGGAAATGGTTTCGCTTCTAGAGCATGGTGATTCGAACATTGATAATGTTGAGATAAATTGGGCGGATTCTGATGATAATGAAGATTATTTATCAGAACAAGATGAAATACCGGATGAAATTTTTTAAGAAGAACATGATACAATTTTTCAAAATTTTAAATGTAGTATTAATGACGGAACAAATGTGCTAGAAACGCACTCATGTGATAGCCCAGTTTATGTTTCAAGAAATGGGATGAAGTGGTCAAAAATTCCTCGTAATTTAAGAGTACGAAGATTTAAAGCAAATATACAAAAAATTCCTACTGGTTCTACACAATATAGCGCACAGTTTTCTACCACAAAAGATGTTTTTCACCTATTTATTTCACCAGATATTATTGATGTTATTGTATCAGAAACTAATAGAAAAGTTGAAGATGCTTATAGTAAACGGAATATTGCCAATCCGCACAAGACAAAGGTTTATAGACCGACTAGTGTCGTAAAAATCGAAGCACATATTGGTATGCTTGTATCACTAGGAGCTCTTCAAGGTTCAAAAGAGCCAATCAGCATGTTGTGGAGCAGTGACCCCGCTTATTGTAGACCATTTGTTTCTGGCTGTTATGTCTAGAAATAGATATGTAGGATTAACTTGTTTTCTACGATTTGATAATTTTGAGACTCGGCTAGAACGAAGGGCCAATGACAAGTTGGCACCAGTTCGAGATGTATTTGAGAAGCTGGTTTTAAATTGTAAAAAAGCATTTAATCCAGGACCTCATCTATGCATTGATGAATAATTGGTGCCTTACCGTAGTAAAGCCCCGTTCCGAGTCTACATGAAAACTAAACCGGATAGGTACGGCATAAAAATTTGGTCCCTTGCCGATTGTACTACAGCCTACACCATAAATATGCAAGTTTACTTAGGTGAGTAGGTACTACTTTTGGTAGGTATATTTTTATCTAATGTGATTTATTTTTCTTCATAGGAAAACAAGGCCATCAACCCGAAAAAAATCATGGAGAAAGAGTAGCTTTAGATTTGACCAGACATCTACCAGGTGGTTATGGTATCACGACTGATAATTTTTTCACCTCCTTGCAACTCGCGGATAAACTTTGTAACCGAAATTTGACATTATGTGGTACTCTTAGAAAGAACAATCCTTTTATACCAACGTAACTTTTACCAGCGCGTTACAAACCTCTTTATTCTAATATATATGCCTTTCAAAAAAACCGAATACTGGTGTCCTATGTTCCCAACAAAAATAGAGCCGTACTATTGCTTTCATCGGAACGTACAGACGACAAAGTTAGTGACGAAAATACAAATTATAAACCAGATATAATCATGAATTATAACAAAACTAAAGGTGCTGTGGACGAAACGGATAAGTTATGTAAGCAATATTCCACACAAAGAAAAAGTAATAAATGGCCTATGGCTATATTTTACCACATGTTAGATATTTCAGGAGTTAATGCTTATATATTATGGATAGAACAAAACCCCAATTACAAAAAAGATAACCTAGATGCACGTCGAAAATTCTTGTTGGATCTCGAAAAAGAAATGACGAAAGGAAATGGTCAAATGCGCTGCAATAATAAATTCTTGCAAACAACTGTAAAATGTCATATAACTTCCATTTTCCCAGAATTCTGTAAAGGGCCCATCGAAGTTCGCAATACTCCTACTACATCTGGACGTTGTTTTTTATGTAAAAGAAGCAAAGACAGAAAGACAAATGTGTGCAAATTGTAATCAGATGGTTTGCTCGGAGCATTCTACAAAGAAAACAGTGTGCACCAATTACAAAGACGTTTATGTAAATAATTAATTAATGATTTCTAACTTTAGAAAAAACTCTTTTAGTTCTTTATTTTAATGTAAACTTATAAAATAAAAATAGTTACGCCTTTTATTCTGAATTTATTTTTGGGGTTCAAATGTACCCCACCCGGATTGACACGTAAGTTGTTCAGGTTGGTGTTACGAAGGTTAAACAGGTGGCTTGCCTTTCAAATTCCACATCTAAGAAATGCCACGGAAACGGTGGTTTGAACACAAAATGGCCAGCTTGATTTCCATTATATATTGCTATCTCTTTAGGTGTAAATACATGTTTCGCCGTTTTGAATCCCTGTATATCAACTATTACAACCATCGTCTCTGTAGCGTGACCCCGTACCTAACTTTTAACTACATATGAGTACTCGCAAACATATGCACAATTTTCAAAATCGCTTGGAACGCAATTTCAGAAGTTTAAATGCACAAGAACGCATGTGTAGTTACCTGTGTTGAATGACGGCTCCCCTGTTTTGGGAAACGGTTATCTGTCTTTGGGAATCGGATCCGATTCTCGGGGAAACTACCTCATCTTAATGGTTAGGACAGTAATATGAGCCCACGTAAGCATAACCTTTTTATTATTACAAACAACAATTTAGTCAATACAAGAACCTTGATATTCGCATAGACAACAACCCCATCATTTTTCTTCTTTCCACGAACTGATTATTTTGTTATAATTGAGCAATGGGAACGCTTATTTGCTATTTTCAATATTATAACCTCCAAGGAATGCTAAAATTTTTCACCTAGATGGATAGGGTGGGGTATTTATACCTAAATTGTGATCAAAGAACTTTATTTTTAGTAAATGCTATACATTAGATAAGCATGATGATAGTACAATATTTCCATACACTGTTATTTGAATTAATATTATACTTAGCATTTATAACATCTTGAATGTACTTTACTTAAACTACGCAATTCGATGCTTAAGTTTCCCTTTGACGCGAACACCCTGTATATTATGTGAATTAGGCTCATTTTTCCTATTCCGCCGATAAACATGAAATGATTCTAGTCAAATCATGTTTACATATGGTTGGGAACACCAAATATTTTTCCGACTGCACCCAGGCTACTCATGAACACGTCCCTTGTATTTAGCAGCGTTTTAAATTTTTCAATTTAATTTAAAGTCCTCCGTTCTCAACACTATACGTTCACCATACTTCGTATTAATTACTGTCACATCAATATATTTTTCGATACCTCCAGGTCACATATATTTTTATAGAGTTTGCAATAGGCACTTTGGTTTAATCCTGCTATTTCCATGTTTGACAAGTTACTAACCGACTGATCTCAACACACTGTGATTTATATAAGAAAAATGTAACACCTTTGACCTTGAAAATCCTATTTTTAGAGGTGGGGAAGGTCATGCTTATTTTGCTATTCTGCGAACCGTTTAGATTTCTATGAATTGCTCCTTCAGGTGGCCTTGAAAATTGATACCAGTAATAAATTTTGACCTTGACTCCATCTAGCCATGAACCTACTTTAGCATAGGCAACAACATGTTTGAATTGTAATATGATACCCCTGCAGGAGACCTTAAAAATTGATTTCTAGGAATCAACACATGACCCCGACTCAACTAAATTCTAAAAATTGTTTGGTGACCTCGAAAATTTCAATGGATGACTCACAGCTTGAATGACTTGATTTATTCTAAGATACCCCTACGGTTACACTTGGGAATTTATTTCTATGGATACCCCCGCAGACAACCTTGAGAATTGATTTCTAGGAATTGTAATAACTTCTAAGATTTATACATAAGAATTGCTTGAACAGTGTGGTCTTGACAATTTGCTTGGTGACCTTGACCTTGACTCAATCGATAATTGCTTGGTGACCATTTCCCATCAAAAGGACGTTACCCTCAAGGATCACTCGCACCTTCAATGATAATTCTAAGAATAAACTTTGACCTTGGAGCGATGGCTGCTTGGTAAATATTTCCTGTCACGATTTGACCTTTGATTTCTAGCAATTAACATATGGTATTGACTTGAGCAAAATTAGCCTCACCTTGACAAAATTCGTCCAGAATCAATCTACGACTACTTTGACCTTGATGCTAATATTCAGAGACACAGCCAATAAAACAACCTTGAATAGCTTGACTTTATCACCTTTGACCATGAAAATTCTATTTTAGATATCTCAGAATTGCGACCTTGACATTAAAATGGTAGGGGTAGCTGGAAACTTTACGTGACCTTGGCATTCAGCCACGCAAAAGCATGCTTATTTCGCTACTTGAAGAGCGCCAATACAGAAACACCTTGACCTATCGTTTAGCTTAAGCTTGAAAATTAGTTTCTAGTGACAAAGTCGGATTAGTATCCTACTCGTGACCTTGATTAGGAATGCCACTAAATCAAACCTTGAACATTTCTCGGCACATGATCTCAACCGGGAATTGTTTGGTAACCTGGTCCTGAAAATTAGAATCTCCCACACCTTTAAAAGTCTATTTGAACACCTCATGCTGTGATTTCTAGGAATTATGACCTAAACCCGACCAGAATTGCTTGTACATCGCCTTTGCCCTTAGAAATTGATTTTTCAGAGGTGTGGTCTTGAATAATATGCAGGGAAAGTGTGCGTGACTTAATGCACTTGAGGGTTTTCCTTAATAAATGAATAAGTGGAATACTATACGTGGCCTTGAAGAATATACGCAGGCAATGTGTGTACGCAATGGCCTAGAAAGTGGATCTATAGCATACGTGACCTTGAAGAGCATACCTTTACCGGTAATATGGCGCGATACCCCTGCAGGTTGATATCTAGGAATTGAAAATTGATACCAATACATTTTAGCCATTGACAATCTATTTTATAGCCCTACAGGTGATTTCTAGGAATTATGACCCTGACTTAGCCAAGAATTACTTAAACAGTGGATCGCCTTTGTCATTTACTCAGAGGTGTAACCCTGAAATGGTGGGGGATACGGTTACCTGTGTTGGGTAACCGATCCATGTTCTATAAAACGGCTCCCCGCTTTTGCGAAACGGCTATCTGTCTATGGGAACTGGATCCGGTTCTTAGGAAAACCACCTCATCTTGGTGATTTAGGACTGTAGTATTATGAATCCACATACTGTAAGCATAATCTTTTTATTACAATTTAGCCAACATAAGAACTTTGACTCACATTTTAGCATAGATAACGACAACCTGTACGATATCTCGACCTTGAAAATTAACGTCTTGACTCAGACAAGAATTGCTTGGGTGACCCTGAAAGGTAGAATCCCCACGCCTGAAAAGTCTATTTAATACCCCTGAGAATTGATTTATAAGAATTAATACCTTAGGTCAGCCAAGAATTGCTGTGTGACCTCGAGGAATATAAGTAGGCAATGTGTATGATGACCTTGTAAAAGTCCAATCCACCTCTGGTGATATACTAAATTTAAGTGTTCTCGCACATTTATTGAAGAATGTGCTGGGCATCCATCTAGTTGTAAAAACGTATTTTGCCGTAACTGCGAGGGCACATCTTCTAATAAAATAGGTAATTGGTTTACCAGAAAATTAAGAAACACAGCACCATTTAGTGGTTCATCAAAGAAATAGGGACCTATAATAGTTCCGTCCAGGGTGCCACACTACACATTAACATCCAACGACCTTGATGTTGGATGTAGTGCACCCAGTGGGGATTGGTGTCAGACAAATAATACATATTATGCAAATTAACGTTTCAGTCACACTTATAAGTGGCCTCATCCGTCCAAAGAATTTCGGATAAAAATCCTCTATTATCCCTGATCATGCCCAACATCCAATGACAATAATCTATCCGTCGCGGCGGTCAAAGTCTTCGTCGTGTAAGGCTTGATGTAAAACCATATGATACGGATGCATTCTATAAATTTGAAACTACAAACACATTGTGAAACAAGTAAAGTAGTATTTTCAGTGACGTAAGAACTTACCTATGATCCTTTAAAATGTTTTTAATACTAGTTCGTGACATATCCATTGCGATAGACATTGCTCTCGTACTAACGTGGGGATTCATTGACATGTATGCTAAGATAATAACAATATTGTCTTCCATTCTTCTAGCCGAGTCTCTTCGCAACTATGGTCGTAAGTTTCCAGTATTACGCAAATTTTGTACTAAACGCGGAAAAATTCTCGCATCGCGTACAAGCCGATCTGGATATCCAGCTGAGTATGCTCTCTTAGTCACTGCCGTATTTTGAAGACTTTCAAAATATACCGCAATCATATCAACAGCTCCATCATTTGTAAAAGACACTATAGGTAGTTTTAAGGACTTACTTGTGCAACAAACATAAATTACACTGTCTGTCAAATTTTAATATTTGTTTACAATTTGATTTTAGGTATTTGTGTTTTCTCAATGGCCTACTCCTAATATTCTGCCAATTCTGCACTTGCATATTCTGTGCATTGACTATTATGCCCGTACATGTTTTTTTTTTAATTTTTGAAATTGTGAAATCTTCTATTACTTAAAAATTATAAAATGATGAAATTTTTCATTGAATCTTGAAAAAAGACAATTAAATAAGAATAAATACCGGTGTAATACCGACATTTTCAAATTTTATAATAACTAAATTATTTTCTTTCTTCGATATTTTAGGATAGGAATAAGATATCGAGATGCAGTTTTCACTTACCTATTCAGGGATGATTTTAAAAGTGATTTTGTTGCATTAAATTTTTTAGAGAATTTTGTAATTTTCTGGTATTATATCAAAAAACGCGCTCTAGCGGCATCACTAAAAATTATACATATTACAGGTAACATGGATTTGATGGAGCAATAAATGCTCTTTCCAACAAGACTAAGTTTATCAAAATCAGTGCAGTTGTTTAGGAGTCTCAGCTGTTTATTTAACAAATCACTGAATCACCCTCCACTACTATATTTTAATAGATACGTCAAACAAAAGTTACTTAAATAAAGCTGAGCTTTAAAAAGCATATAATTTTTTAGTACATTTACTAGGTGGATTTCAGTAAAAAATCACTTTGAAGGTTTAGCATGGCGGTTACGCCCTCTGGTGGTCATCTTGCAAATTTTAAAATATTTTCCACGTCCTTTTCTTGGTCACCTTTCTTTACGGCAACTCTCTGTGACGAATAGTTTCCGAGAAACAGCACTTTGCATTCTTATCCGGCCACCCGGTACATTAAAGAGGAAATATCGACATTTACCAAAATTAATTACTTAAAGAAAAAAAGGAATGCCTAAAAATACCAACGTAATGTAAAAATATTTACCAACAATACCACAAATTCAAAACTTAAATTAAGGTAACGATAGCCAATAATTGGCACGTTATAGCATAAATATGGCCAAACTAGGGCTACATTATTGCCAGTTCTATTCATTTTTGAAGTTACTTGTGAAAGTATTATAAATTTTACATTATTTTTTACGTTTAACGGAAAACAAGTGCTGAAAACTGATAAAATAATACCTATAAATATTGATTTACAAGGAAATAAAAAAAAGAAAACTATACAGTTTTGAAAAAACGGAGAAACCGCTTGTCAGAGTTTTCAACATTCGAATTTCGTTTCTGTGCACTCTGTGTATTGCATAAACGAAATCTATACTTAATGATTTTATCCATAGCAGCATGTATGCAAAGAATTTACCTGTGTAAATCGTTGAAATTTTACGTTTCTTATGTTTAGAAGAAAACTAATTGCCAGAATAATTAAATATTTTTAGATTATGCTTCCAGAGGTTCTATATCTCACTCTGCCCTCAATTTTTTTCGGAATCTGGGACGACTATCGTAATGCAATCTCAAAAAAAAGTTAGTAACCGTAGAATAACGGCAATCGAAAACAGACAAAAATACAAAATTGCTAAGTTATAAATTATAAGCGTTGATAGGTGGTAAAATCCAATAACTTATCAGAACTATGTTGAACCATTTAATCTACTGGGCGCACGATATATGCAGAGTTTACATTAAATACACTATAGAAATAAATATCTACTTTATAGAGAAGTTTAGCCAACATTATGATTTACCTTTAAGAAAGTACAGTTTAATGCTCAGACGGTATTAAGATTTTAATTATTAACGACTTAAAATACTAGTAAATCGGTTTAGGGTATAAAATTCAACTATAAAGTAGGTGTATTAACGAAGAAATGGCTGTTAATTAACCGTAATAAAAGTGGCGTTTATGGATGTGCTAGTCGCTGTTCCATTTTCGATGTTGTAAAATTTTAAATCATATAGTTTTTCTTTTCGTTATCTATTTTTTGGTAAATTTTCTCAATCGAATTTAAAACATAAAAATAATTTTAATCACAATGGAATTAGTGAAGTCAAATGATTAATTAATTAATAATGGCAAGGGAGCAACACATAACCTTTGAAAGGGTAAGATCTCATGGTGCACGCATAAGTTAAACGCATTTACATATATCTAACTTCTAGTTGGTTCTGCATTTCTTGTGAATTTACCTTACCTATTCGCTTTTGAAGGAAATATTGTAGATTGTGTTTATAACATGACAAAAGACTCCCGCCTTGAAACATTAAATTCTCTCTCCATATTCAGTGTGCCTTATATGATTATAGCAACGTCAAGATATGACTCCTTGCAACGTTTTTGTAAAATTTATTACGCCTTTTTATAATCGTTTTAATGGAATATCGTATTATATTAACGTTAGAATTTTTTTTATTATCCCTTGATTTGTACAATCAGTTCGGTTTTCGGTCTAGGAGTACATCTTGAGTATGCTTAACCTCGTGCTTAATACTATGCATTTACATGTCATGAAGAGTAATGCTCCAATGTGCATTCTCTATTATAACTATATACATTTGTTTTAAATCGTTCCTGTACAATATTTATGTGAAACGTGTTATTATCATCAGGCTTAAACCTTTTAAGTCTTCTGGATTCTTGTTCGTAATCGAAAAATGTGGCTACAAGTTCATTCTGACGTATAATGACTTTATCTTTGTATTTGGCACTGATTTTGGTGATTTCTTCACGTACTGTGGGTATTTTTAGATCAGCGTGTAATTTTTTATTAGGTATATACCACGATGCGTTCTGAATATCTTATTTTGAATTCTTTGTATAATTTCTATGTTAGAAGTATTGACAGAACCCCAGAGAGCTAGTCCGTACGTCCAGACAGGTTTCAGATTGGTCTTATAAACAATACTTTATTTTCGATGGAAAGTTCTTACTTCCTGTCTAGTAACCAGTACATTTGACTAAATTTCGCTCCCAGTTGTTTTCTTTTATTAAAAATATGTATACGCCAGGTAAGTCTTCTATCTAAACTACGTGCTAGATATTTGATCGCTTTTTTTTTGTGGAATTAGTTTTCCATTCAGTATGACTGGCAATTTACACGCCTCAGTGTAAAGGTAATGTGGGAAGATTTATTTAGGTTGGATTTAATCCTCCAGCGTCCTAACCATTCTTCGAACTTACTTAGGTAGGTTTGTAAATCTCTTGAGGCAATTATGGGGTTTGTGTGTGATGCTAGAATATTTGTATCGTCTGCGTAGGTGGCCATCGTTATCTGACTGTTTTATGGTATATCTGCTGTGTATATCGAGTGTAAGCGAGGTTCAAGAATTCTTACTTGTGATACCCCGGATAGAGTTGGTAGTAATTCTGTGCATTATTATTGATACATGACTAAAAATGTTCTGTCAGTTAGATATGACTTTAATAAGGAATACATTGGATGTGGAAGAGCAGATTTAAGTTTGTAAGGTACGCCAGTGTGCCAAACTTCATGGAAAGCTTGACTTATGTCCAAAAATATTGAAGACCAAATCGTTATGAATTTGTTTGACCAATAGATGTATTTGTTCCGTGATTCCATGTCCTTTTCTGAACCCAAACTGATGGGCGGGAATGAGCATTATACGACTGTACAGTATTTTTTCTAGGACTTTGGAAAGGTCTGGGAGTAAACTAACAGGCCTAAACGATGTTACTTCATTTGGATATTTTCCTGCTTTTCTATCATTGCTATCTACGCTACCTTAAATTAACAAGAAAAGTATTCGGGTCTTGGTATTGCATTAAAGATGTATGTTAGTATTTTAATCCTTTTTGGGAAAGCTCTCGTAGTATTTTTTCAGTAAAAAGAACATATCCCGGTGCCTTTTTTTGGTTAATGGGATGGTGTATTATTGTATCTATCTCTGCTTGATTGGTTTTCTTTAATGGGAAACCCATTAGGTGTGGTGTTTCAAGTTGTTCGTTAATTTGCTCTTCCTCTTTTTGGGTTTATGATGGGTGAGGTTTAAAGACTGTGGTTAGGTATTTAGCAAAAGCATTAGCCTTTCTTGTCCAATTGTTATGAGTTACTTTAAACTGCATGTTTTATATCTACTTTAGTTTTTAGCGGTATTTCCAGTGTTACTAACTCATCTAATTTTTCCCTAAAGAGGTTCCAATCTGTTTTGCTATTAGTTAGCGACGGTTTTATTCCTTTTCCTAGCACATAAGTTAATGTCGCTACAATAACTGGTGTATGGTCTGACGTAAGTTCTAGACATGACTCCACCAACATTTTTTTGCATCAAATCCTATAGCTATACAAAAATCCAATAAGTCTGATATTTTAACAGGACCTGGTGGCCAGTATGTGGGTTCGCGCATTGTTAGATAAATTAAGTCGTTACCTTTTATTGTTTTTAGTAATCCCCTGCCCTTAGTAGTTGTAGTTTTCGCTCCCCAAACTGTTTCGCATTAAAGCCCCCTCCGACTATAAATCGATTACCTAAGGTTTTGAAAAATTAATTAAAATCCGATTGTTTATTATTATGGTTCGATGGGAGATATATTGCTGAGATTGTTATTTCTCCTAGATTGTCTTTTATAATGATACTAGCGGCTTGTATATTGTCCAGCCTACATTCTTGCCGTTCATGGTGTTTAATTTCATTATTGATAATTATAGCAGTGCTATCAACATGATAATTAGGAATTTTATATAACTTTGATTGATGATGTGTGCTTCTGAGATTAAGAATAGTCAAGAGTTAATGTTTGTATAAAATGTGTATTCCTTGTATAGGTCTGCACAAGCCATTGGCATTACATACTATCATTTCTAGTCTATAGTCCACTATTTGATTTTATTTGCGAGCATTGACATAATGTTCATGAGTGTACTTATTTTATTCATTCAGTTTTTCATGATGTGAGGAGGCTTGGGTTTTCTTGAGTTGTATTGGAATTGGAATTACTTGTTGCTGCTTGTGCAACGTTTCTCTCGTTTGAGGATGCCTAATTATTATTTTTCGTTCCTTTAATTTCGGGTAAAATTTTCGCTGTATTTGTTTGTGTATCATACAGCCTCCATAATTAGGTGGATGTTGTTCATTACAGTTAGCGCATTTAACATTTGAATCTTTAATCCTTCTTGGGCATTCACTTGTTAGGTGTTGTGTCATGTGGCCGTGATTTTAACACATACTTGCCGTTTAGTTCGAAATTATAAACTATTTTTCAATACGGTACATCTGAAATGTAGTATAAATTCATACCATTGAAATTAATATAATTAATGTTTGGAAAGCTTGTAGATTGTAATGTTTTTTTGTTGTCTTTTACGTATTCAAAAGAATTCGAAATTTTCACAGATAGCAATCGCATGTAGAACTCTTTCTTTTTAAACAAAAGCAAAGCGTTTGGTTTGTTTATCGAATTTAGATAGAAGCTTAAGTTAAGATTATTAGTGAAACTCTTTTACTAAATCGAGAGTAAGAATTAATTAGTATCTTTATAAACATGAGTTGATTGTAATTTTTAGGCATCGTTAAATATAGTCATTTACGTTAAGATTGCGTCGTGGAAACTTACAGAGCATAATAAAATTATTACTTTGTATTTAAATTCAGAGTAGAAATCATATCTCGCTGTTTATTACGATGTGTAAGTAATCTTTTTATGATTGGTTAATAAGCATAGCAAGGATACAAAAACCAATGTGGCGACAAAAGATTTTTTCTAGAGAAGAGAACTGATTTAGACTCAGAGGCGTTAACAGGTTACAATTACGGTGACGAGGAATGGAATGGGGTTAATCGTAATCCGTGTTGAAAGAACTTCCGTCAGTAGGGGCTTCATCCCCGAACAAACCCTTGAAGGGATCATATTAAGTCGTTGAAACATCACGAGATTGATTTATCGTTAAGTGCAGGGACTTTGTCGAAAGTCAAGGAAGGTGTGTTTTACCTAGTTCTTTCACTGTTATTTGGAGTAGTTATCGGTTTTATGCGAAATAAACCAAACGTTCGTTGCTAATTCCAGACAGTTGGTTCACCACAACTTCGCCACTAACAGATAATTTGCTGTAACTAATTAGCTTTTCGTTATTTTAAAAACACTGTGTTATTCAGAACTTGTATATAATAGAGTAGAGACAACAAGTAAACCTCTGTATATAAACCAGCGTTTGTGCACAGTTAAAAAAGGATAGTAAGTACCTAGGAGAATTGGGTCAAAGTGAAGTAAAGTTAACAAATAACGTATAAATATAGATATGTGTAACGTACAACCAACTGAATTTTAATCCAAACACAATTTGGATAGCGAAACCTTCATGAGGGACAATCCAGCGTAGTTACATCAACCGTATCGCGGACTTCGCTGCCGAGTTTCTCCTCCAGGGGAGACAGATAGACAACAAAGGGTTAATTCTGGTAAACATCTCTGATGTGGTTGACAAACGCTAATATATTTTTGTGTGTATTTTATTATTTTTTTATATGTACAAACGGTTCAATCCACTATCCTTTTGAGATTAACTTTTCCTATTTTCTTTATCGTTTAAATGTTAATACAAGCGTATTCATCCGTATATTAATCTAGCTAGTGTCACCGCATTTTGAATAATCTAGGTGATTTAACTTGCATAGAAATCATTTAATCTAATAATTGTGGCGATATCTCGATGGCTATCTTTTTATATTTTTATATTACATGTCTTTAGGTTAACGCGCATATTGAGTGTTTTTTTTAATTAGATTAATATGTTCAGAGTCGAGCTATTCCATGACAGATCTACGCGCTCCTGATGAGTCACAACAATGACGAAACCGGTCGGGCGGTGACCTTGTCATGGCGTTCTCGCCTTTGTAGACAAAGAGAGCTGTCATACTGGTGGGCTTATGTTAACAATTTTGTTAATAATCACATTAGATTAATGGATTAACGTCAATACTTTTGCGTTTATTTGAAGTAAAGTAATTACGTTCAGAAATTGTAGCTATTGATTATTGAATGATAACGTAACCTTTAAAAGTTGATCCTTACTTTTATGAATTTGAGCGCATTTTATGGCGGATTGATTAATTCAATTTCAAGTAGTTGTAAATAGAATTAAAGTGAGCTCTGTTTTTAAGTGAAGCTTCATTAAAAATCAATTATTGAGAAAGTAACGTAGCAACAGAATCATTGCTTTTTGATCAGGTTAGTGATTGATTGTATTTGCGTCACGTAAATATTTTACATAAGCGTGCGATATTATTTATAACCTTTCAGGTTAGCGAAGCTGCTGGTCCCAGGACTACCTTCGATTATGCTCAGGTAAATGAGTTATTTTAGTATTTTAAACGAGTTGTGAACTAACTTAGTTAGGCAATTCATCCCCTAATGTGAAATTTCAAATACTCTGGCGCCCTTTCCGGTTTTATGTCGATTTCAACCCCTATTTTGACTTATTTACGGTAAGCTATCCTATTGAGCGCAAAATTTAGTAGACCGAATCCATACCAAAACACTGAGGAGTCGAGTAAAATTTTACCTGTTATTCCGTTTTACTGCCAGTTTATACCGTAAAAGTTGTTCCGTGTACTTGACGCATCTAGGATTGCAAACGTTTTTTGTGTGGCCAAACCTTTGGGAAATTTCTCGTTTTGTATGAAGGGCTTCAAATTGGACATTTTTGTTCAGTAATAGGTCTATCTTGTAGATTTCTTTATAATTTTTGTTCGTTTTAATGTCTGCAAAGCGCATAGGAAGTGGTGTTTTTGTCTGTCGGTGTTTTACGTTCCATATGTTAGTTATTTTGTCCTTTCTGCATTAAACTTTGCTTTATTTGGTTTGTGTCTGCTGTTGGATGCCGATTTTTGAGCACTACTCGAAAGGGTCTTTAATTTTTTGGTGGTTTTATTTTTTACTAACGCTTTTGTAATTTTTAGATTAGACTTTCTAAAGGTTGCACCGTCACCTGATAATTGTTGAGTGTTTTTAAAGTGTCTTTAGCAATTGCGATGAGAAATTCAATTAGTGGTTTTATTTTTTTCATCCTAGATACAGGGTGTTTCACAGTAACGGGACTATATAATTTAAAAGCAATATCTTAAAGCGAATTGTGTAAATCAATTGTGGCTACAACCTAAAAATGTTTTTAGCATACAGGATGTCCCAAAAAGTGTGGCACATCAAAGTTATGTTTTTTTTTATGGAATATTAAATATGGAATACCCTATATCTGGCTTCAATTTTGAATTTTATGCAAATATATACCTATCTATTTTTCGGCAAATGTGATAATTTTGAAAATGTCAATTCCCAAATAAACTAATCTAAGAAAAAAATTATTAAAACTGAAACAGTTAGATAGTTGTTCAATCGGATAAAATATTTAGTACTCTTGGATGTGCTCACAGAATTATGTTATTTCACGAGTATATGTGGACGTCATTACCACTGTTATTTTAAATAGAACACCCTATATTTTATTTATTGAACATATTGTCATATTAATTCCCTTTCAAACTACTATAGCATTCCCTATACCTAAATGTTAAAGTTTTGATGTAATTTGCGAATTTTACAAAATCATACATAATTGTTTTCTCTAAAATCATAATTTACTTTAGGAAGCCATAGTTGTTTAATCAAGAATGCTGCTGTCACTTCTTGAAACTTCTTTATTAATTAAGTATCACGTAACTTAATATTTGCACCTCCTAAAAAGAAGCAATATTCACTTCAAGAAAGAATTGATATGTTTCTAGTAATTGGAGAATGTTACGAAACATCAAGAGTTTATGCTGGAAAATATCCTGCTAGGGAATATCCCAAAGAGGAAGTATTTGAACGTTTGCTGACCAGGTTTATGAATACAGCAATGTTGCTTACAAAAAGATAACTCCGACTAAACCAGTAACTAGCAATGAATTTGAAGTACTACAGTGTGTTATTGAAAACCCAAATACAAGTACAAGATCAATTGCTAATGAAACAGATATAGGTCACAGAAGTGTTTGGTGAATCCTTAAGGAACATAAATATGGCCTCCTAGATCCCCAGAAATAACCCCTATGGACCTCTTTAAATGGGATTACATCAAGAATAGTGTTTAAAATACTCCTCCCACGACTGCAGATGATATGAAGCTGGGAATAACAAATTAATTTGCATCGATTACACCAAACATGCTGCGTAATGTTAGAAGATCTTTTGAGGATGGAGTAAGGTGTTTCATTGAGCAAAATGGACATCATATTGAATACTTACCTTATTGATTGATTATTTCTATTCCTAATGTTAGTGCAATTTGTGAATTTGTTAGTGAATGTCACGATTATGATTTACTTATTTTTATTATTAAATCCTTTCACAATTGAGTATATTTACAAAATTAACATGCAGAACAATAACTTTCTGGCTTTTACTTTAATAAAAAACAAACGGTTGTTACCGAAGCGTACACACTCTTCTGCGATAGAAGTATTCAAGTACTTAAGTGTATAAATTAATATGTTCTTGCTGTATACTTTCAATCTACCAGGCCATCCTCAGGGAATTCGTCATTTAAATTCAACAAAGTAACAGCATAATTCTAGACTTACTTAGCTTGTCATAAAACAACCACCGCTTCCTAGATTAAATTATTGTTTTAGAGAAATAACAGTGGTGATGGGGTATACATGTACTCGTGGAATAACATAATACTGTGAGCACCCTGTACAACATTCAAGAGTACTAAATATTTTATCCGATTGAAAAACTATCTAACTGTTTCAGGTTCTAATTTTTTTTTTTAGATTAGTTTATGCGAGACTTAACGACGTTTTTCAAAATTATGACATTTGCCGAAAAATGGAAATATCTCAAAAACCATAATAGATAGGCATAGGGAACCTTCATAAACTTATTTTTTGCATAAAATTCAAAATTGTAGCCAGATATAGGATGGCCCATAAAAAACACCGTCCCGTTAACGGTGGGACACCCTGTATAAATATTGGTGGCGGTTTTGGCTCCGTGTTTTGTGTATTGTTCCCTTTGCTAACATTCTGTTCAGCAAGTGGATCATATCTATTGTTTACTGTTATCTTTTCTCTCAACCAATACCCTTGCTTTTTTGAAGTTTGAGGTTCATGCGTTCGGTATCTTTTGTTATAGGTAACTGTTTGCCATTGATCCGTTGTATTTAAATTTGGTGTGTGTGTGTTGACGTTTGCATTGGAATTATGTTTGGTACTCGAAGCTTATTTTGTAGTTGACTGTTATGTATGAATTCATTTTGAGAATATGGTTCTTGTATTGATATTGGTTGTGAATAAAACATCTCATTGGTACTTGAGAATAAGATGTATTTTGTTCCCCAGGAAAACTCTCATTATTCATTGTGTGATGCCCAAAACTAGGGGTGTAAATCATTTAACCGTTTATGTACAATTTTGTTTTGATGTTTTGATGTTACTTTAAATTAAATTTAGCAATAAAAAATTCATCGACAATAATTTATACTCGACCCTAAGGTCAAGTGTTTATTGCTTGATAGCTCGAACGCGCAATTGTACATAACCTTTGTAAGGTTATTTTGAGGCACCGTTTATGTGCAGAGTTTTGATAACGTAGATAACGTGTTTTGAGTGCAGCTGAAGTGGGTTTGCGCGAAAAGAATTTTTTTTTTGTGTGTATGCGTAATGTAAGTTGTGTAAATGATACCTCATTGGATCTTTAATGAAGTCTTAGTTATCGTATGAAGGAATATTTGAATGTCATAGAGGGATTTCGCGTTGAAAGCGTTAAATTTGGTTGAGAAATAATGTTTTCAGTAAATTTTTAGTGATACGATACTGGTAAAGCTACTGATCTTTTACTACTGTGTATGAAGGAATTTGAAACAAAAGAAAATTGTTGTAGACGTATAAGTGATTGAGTTGTGATATATTGATATTCTATTAATGTAAGGTAAGGAATATGGATGCATATTTTTGTTTGTAGAAACTTTTGTAATGTTATGCAATATTGGTAAAGTGAATACCTATGTGTACGTAAAGGGACATTAGAAGGGAATGATTTCGCGAAAATGATGTGGAAATAAAATCCGCGCACATGTAAGATTTGCATGGAAAGTTGAGATATAATCAGATGAATATACTGAATGAATACGGTGAGGATAGACGGTTTCTTCGAGGAGATTTTATAAATTTTCACGTAAAATAAAGATGGCGTCGAGGTATATAAGCGAGTGCCCAAATTGGAGGGGTAATAGCTTAAGGTAGTGAGTAATGCTAGATGGTTAGGGGTTTTGAGTACGGATTGCGCGTGTGATAACCATCAGAATCGTTAGTTGTTGGAGTTTCTTTGTGAAAACAATAGTTTAGCAGGGCAGGTTTAGCCACCGCGTTAATCCTTAAGGGGACAAATCGTGTAGACATTCACAAATAACTAGTGTAATACATTGCGAGTTGAAAGAAAACATTAGTGATTTTCTTGGATCTGCTTAGGCAGATTAGAAGTTAATACAGCAAATATTTTGTTATTGGTGTTCGATTGTGAGACGCGTGACCTAAGGTTATTATAAAGAGACCTGTAGGTAACCGTTTATGCTACCGAAATAAAAGTTTGTGAAATTTAGTTAACATACTGGTGATCATTTTTGACATTAAATGTGTACAATCATTAGTAATACCACAGTGATTGTATGAAGGCAAATGAGAACATTAATGTGTATATAAGTGGAAGTAACCACTATTTTATCATCACAGTATAAGTGATGTGTTGTTAGGTTGAAGAGCCATTATACCTGGACGCGAGTGAATAAACCATAGACATTGCGTTAGTGAGTATTATAGCCGAGTGCGTAGGGTGAATACGGTTACCTCCCGCGTTTGTGCGTAGTGCATCTAAGATTTGTTTTTAAAGGATTACCGGAAGCAGACCATATGGGTTACAACTGCAGCACCGAAAAAGGATTAATTAATGTGATAAGTAAGAATTAGATTTAAGAATTTGATTGAACCAAAACAAGTACGATTATCTTTTAAGTATACATTTTTTTTCTTTACTGCTATTGTTGCATTGAGTACGGCTCATTCGTTCAAAAGGTAATCGAACTTGAATTATTTTGTTGTTTAGTTTTAAGAAAGGGAAAATTTTAATCGTAACGTATTTATGGGTGGCTTTTGTTAACCACACCATTGTATATAATTTACATGCAGAGTTTGTCAACATACATCCATTGTTTAATTTACTTTGTCGTTTATTCGTGTCAATCGTGTGCCTAACTGGTTACAACTTCTGATAAGCGAAATTAGTTTTTATATATTTTTGAATTTAAGGATCGATTGGAAATTGTGTAATGAGCCAGATCGATCCAAAATTTCATTTTAGCTTTGAAATATTGCAGAACTACTAACAAAGTACTTGCTTTTCTTTCACTATTCAGCCTACATTACCGTTTTGAAGTATTAAAGCTTAAACATATTTACGAATATCTAAATACGATTTTAAAGATAAAGTATTAATAAAATATAACAATTTTATTGATGATACCAGCACTAATCATTCTAACTTTTAAGATAACAATTCATTGTTAAACCGATTTCCTTGTTGCTTGTTTAGAATTTTCTAAATTGGGAATATTTATTTAATTCAAAGTGTTACAACAAAAATATAAATTTATAGATATACGAGGGATATTTTAAAAACTACATAAGTTAATCTTTTATTTTTATGAATTGGAGTTTCTACTAATACAGGGTGTGTTCAGTAAGTTAGAGGTTTTGAGTCGATTTGTTTGGAAGTGTGTTTGACTTTGAGAAATTAGTGTATGAATTTACTGACTAGGGTGGAATTATGTCTTCTACAATCAGATAGCATTAATTTACCATCTCGCCCAAGACGATTTATTTTAGAAACAATTTAAGATTGTGGTGGTGCCAAGAGACATCTTTCCCTATATAAGTTATGAATTTATGGTAAGTGTAAGGTGTTTGAGCTTATAACTCTCATTTTACTCCTTATCTCGACCCATTTCCACTGTAGCTGGCTTGGCAACCCGCTTACTAATGTAAGCAAACGCGACGCCTAGTGCGGATTGGACGTGTAACACCTTACACTTCGATTTTGAAAAATTTAATTTTAGAATGGAATTCATTAAACGTACGTCAAATACCACAAAGGAAATACATGGTCAATAAAATGCTAGAATGTAAAAAAAAATTCAAAAGTAGTGATATGAAATTAGATATCTTCGGCACTTACTATTTATTTATAGAAAGAGAAGTCTATTATGATTAATACTTTACTTTGGAGTATGTGGAATTAATGAATTGTATTAAATTAAATACATATCTCCACAAATGTATTTACAACTGATTTACAGAGTAACGAGTATTAATACAAATTACTATCTAAATTGAATATTGTATCAATATTTTGTTACATTATTATGAGCACATTGGTTTTATTCTAAGTAAAGATAAATTATTGAATGCCCCATTTATAACTAAAATTGTCGGCATGAACTCGTTATGAAGTATTGATCCGAAATTTATTTTGTGTTAACATGCAATAATATAAAAACTGTATGATCCGTTTCTCTGTAACAAATGCAATTTTATTATCTTAAAGTCACGACGCCAATAATGTGATGGATGTATTAGAACCCGTAGCATCGTGGTAACGTAATATAGTAACCCTAATAAATATCTAGAAATGGGGTTGCTACATCTAACCTATTCACTTTCAAAGGCATGTTAATGATGTTATATAGAGAATTTACGCTTGAAGCGCATGCAGTGAGGGTAAAATGCACACATTTAATGCATGCACACTCTACTTCACAGTTCCTTATTAATATTTGTACTGTAAACTTTGGTAAACGTTTTATTACAAGGATTTTATTTCAAAAAAATTAATTGTTCGATATTCAGTGAATCCAATTTCTAATTTTACTTAAAAAGGCAATTTTGTTATATGTTCCATATAGCAAGCAACAGGGGAAATGATTTTCAGGCTATTGGAAATAAAATTTACTTTCCGAGCAAGCTAACGTTGTTAGATGCTTTTTAACATACGTTGCGGTTAGAATAAGGGTGTAAAAAGGTATACTCGTGTACCTGTGAGGCAAAATAATTAAAGCATTTCAACTATTTCTAATTTATTATTCCATTTTGTGACCTAGGTATGTCTCGAGATCCAGTTTTTTTTTATTGCATTTTCACCCTCTCAGTGGAAAAACATCTAACAATCTCTATATAGCGTATATAAATCTTTATGGTCTAAATCTACTGCAGTTTGTTACTTCACGAACTTATTATGGTATTGGGTTATTCCGAATATTTAGGCAGCAAAGAAACTTGAAATACAACAATTGTAGAATTTCTTCTAAGTTAGTAAAAAACCCAAACTTGGTAGATACTTAATCGAACACCCTGAATATTTATAAATTAAATAGATGTATGGTTTTGGGTATTGAAATAGTCGTTTGTACAATGAGTGTGAATATGATGTCCATAGCGCACGAGGATAAAGTTTGAGAACGACGCTGTAAGTGGAGTGCTCAATTATCCGAGGGCGATATGGACATTCCTCTCGAGCTGTACAGTGTATTTTTTCTACTATACCTCTTAATGCAAAAAATGTAAAATTTTAAGAAGATGTAATTTAATCAACGAGATAACTTACAACAAACTCACATACCCTACTATATAGGCATTATAAAACATTTCTTAATGATTTTCTTACTGATTTTTTAGAAGAAAAGTGCAGTTGTTGAATATACTGTTTCTATAGATAATAGCTTCTTTTTGTAAGTCTTCACAGTTATTGTTCTGTGTAAGACGTAGACTTAGAGGTTGATGCAAATATATTCGGTGGAATCTTTTCTTTTGAGGTCGATGGAATACTTTCAAAAGCCCCTTTTTCTAAGTATGCATAAGTATTGTTTTGTGCAACACTGGTATGTTTAGAAGTTGACGGCAACATATTTAGTGAAATGTATTCGTTTGAGGTTGATGGAACACTTTCCGTTTGCACTTTCTGAATCGAGTGGACGATGGTGTTGCCAATCTTTTCTTTTTTATTTAGGGAGTTTTCAATGTAAGTTTCCATCACTGGAATTGATTTCCACTCACCAAAGTTTTTCAGTGTTAAAGTATCGCCGCCCGCGTCTGCAAGAATAGTAGCTCCAGACCGACGAAAGCAAGGCCCGGTAAATAATTCAGGATTGCACAATTTCATGAACTGGGCAATTATTTTCGGTTTATTACCGATTTTATTAATGCAAACTACTACTATATTTTTGGTAATTTACAAAAAATTCGTCCATATCTGGTGGTCCAAGTAGTATGTATTTTTTTGGAGAGCTCGTAAAACATCCCAGAAATTATAAATTGTCTTCGTGTCTACCAATTTAACTTGAAGTTCGTTTCCCAAATCTCTCACATGTTATCTTAAGGTTTTTTTTAATTCTTGGCGACGGGTTCCCCCAGATATGCCAAAAATCAATATTAACTGAAGCATTAGAAGGTAGTTTTAGATAGATATGTATAACAAACAAAAATAAGTTGCCTTTGTAAATAAAAATTCTGTATCGGGAGCTTCCACAAGAAACTATTTAATTTTGTTCTGATGTCAAAACATTTTATAGCTGCTTGACTACAGCTTCAAAAAAGACAGCAGTTTACAATATGTCGAAATATACATATTATTTTTAATATTCAACATGGTCCTCAGCTGTGAATATGTTGTCCACAAGGTTGACGGCTTCATGTTTTTCTACAGGTTCTTCATATAAACAGTTAAAATATTTTCAGTGATGCGTTTTATCTGATTTTTTAGAGTCCAGTCTATGAATTTCTAATATGCCAGTTCGTATTTTGCTTTTTATTTTTGAGGCAATAATGTTTCGTGCGTTTCGTTTGCTACCAAACTAATATCTCGCGGAGTACAAGACATAGATTCGACATCACTAGAACCGCTGATTTTTGTAGTTTTTAACAAAATTACCGACAATGAACTTGACATCAATTTTTTTAAAGCAGTTTGACAGATTACACTATCAGGTGAATATTCTTACTATGATAACAACATGACCAATGTACTTCGTGATTGGTTTGTTTCAAAGCCACACGTGAATGGACATGAAATTAATAATAGTGGATAATTAATATTTCACTATGACAAGTAAATATGTTCTGTCCCCGACTTTTTAATCGCATAAAGCGGTTATTAATACAATTTAACAAATTTGTTTACATATCGATCCCCACAAAAGAAGGTGTCATTAAGAAAGCCGCTAACACAAGTAGAATATAGTACATAAAATCAGCAAAGACAGTGATTTTCAACTGGTTATAGCGTAACTGTGAATTTTTAAAGCTTGAAAATGTCAACATTAGGTGGTAGAAGCAGTGCACAGACAAACACGCGAAGTAGAGAACAATAATTGTAATTATCTTGCAACACTATCCCCAAATGAATCAAAACAAGCAATTAAGCAACGTATTCATAATTATTCCAGAGTATCAGTAAAAACGATAGAACGGATGACTAAAGAAACAAACGTAACAGTTGCGGAATATAATGGTAATCCAGTCTTCAGTTCACCAAAAACGTGGAAAAAAAAAGTAAATTATGAAATAAACCACATACGGAGTATTGTCTGCAATTCGGTACGTACCAAACATACCACGTAACATAACAAGAGGAAGGAACGAGGGGGCGTTAGTGAGCACAGGTGAGAACACAGTCTAATGATAAATTAATCGTAGAGCATTCTGTTGGCGTGTGTAGATTTGAAACGTATACAAATATATATTTAGGTTAGAGGGAAAAGATTATTGTAATGCACGTAACAAGTATAATAAAAAACAATTCAGCGCCACAAGCTTTAACATATTAAGGTTACGATTTAATGAGGGAAGCCCCCGTAGAACTTGAAGAAAATGATAGAACTAATCAGTTTGACACAAAAATTTCATATAAACGTAAGTCCAATAGAGCTTCGCCCTCGAGATGTAGGGTATCAAAGTCAATAACCTGCATAAGCAGTTAGTAATAAATACCTAAAAATGCAACATCCTTAGAAACTTTTAAAGTTACCGATTTTGTCAACGGAACCTTTTTTATCAAGGTGTCGTATTTAGTTAAAAAAAATTACTCCATTGGCGTAGAAATCAGGGGTTAAAGGGCTGCACGGCCCCTTGCGGCCCCTTGCGCCACTGTACATAATAGAAACGTATTAATAATTTATCTATTATAACTATTATAACACTATTGGACTTACGTTCGTAAGAAGGTTTTGTATTAAAATGATTAGATCCATAATTTCATGAAGTTACGTGTACCCTTATCAAAACACTATATATATATATATATATATATATATATATATATATATATATTGAGATGATTCAAATTACATGCAAGTAGCTATGTAAGTCGCATAGTAAAGTATTTCTTTAGTTTGTACAAAATGGTACATTTCATTAAATAATTATAGATAAGAATGGTTAATAAACATTGAGATGTTTGTATAATAATATTTCTTAATATAATTTTAATAATGTGTAATAAGTAATCGACAGCACAGTACATTGAAGTATAGGGTATGTTTGTTGTCGTTATGATTTAATCCAAGTTTTTATTTAGTTTAGTAAGTTTATTTTAAACAATATTCCCTGACGACATGTGATACAGGTTGTAGTTGACAAAAATAATGTTAAAACTAGATTTAGGCTGGTATCAATGTCGCAATTCACATGTACGCAGACAAGATTATTGAAAACATTCGTATTAGTGCGTTAAAAACATATCAGTGCAAAAATTTCGAAAAAACAGATTAAGTACATTAGTGAGTAACTATAAAACATAAATCATGCAGCAGCTCTGGGATTATTGTGTTTAATCAACATTTTATGACCTTAAATTAGTGAGTGACAACATTCCGACACTAGTCGTAGAAGAACTTATGAACCTACGAAAGTGGTAAAATAAATTAATTGGTGACTTGAACATTAAGTTTAAACACTTACACTAACAGTTATTGTGTTTAAAAGTGTGAAATTTTACATTAAAATTATATAAACAATATGAGGTTATGTTATTTCTTCGCATAAAATGTTTGTAAAAAGTATTTTAAATTGAGACAATTTGTATAAAATAAATTAGTAGAGGCAAAAATAGTAAGGTAGCCTCAATTTCATGTTACAATTCATTAAATTTATGTCCATTTTGTTAATTTTAGTTTTTAAGAGTATTGGTAAAATTTAAATAATTTTCTTCTCAAATTGGCCGTAGGCCTGTATAATATGAATATTTGGGTGTAGTAGCGTCCCATATTCATGTAGAGGTCATTTCCAGGCCTGTAAAATTCATAAAATTAGCGTAAATTCAATAAATAAGTGTAAAAATTAACTTAGTTATTAAGTGTAGGAATTAGTTCGTGTTTGGTTTCAAATTATAGAGAAAATTATGTAGAACATGAAAATGTTATTAGTTTTAAGAAATGTTTAAGGGGGCGAAAGTTATGGGGTTTTAAAAAAATATCGTAATGTAAAAATTACAGTAGCCAATCAGAATTTAGGAAATATTCTTGGTAACTATAGAGAACATTCGAAGATTTGGTCGTCAACCAAAATCATATAAATACAAGTGCTTTAGGTTCACAAACTCTCTTAATTTTCCTCTGTTTCAACAACTTGCCAAAGTAAGCTGTTGCCAAATTTTTTTTTTTTTAATTTTTTTAAACAAAATAACGTCACTTCGGTAAAATAACAAAGTGCGATTTAGTATCGGAAGTGTTAACGAAACAAGTGATAGTCTTTTGTCGGGAAATGATAAAATTAAGGTTAGTTTACCTTTTTTAATTTCAAATCGGAGGTTTTCGATAGTTTATAAAAATATTTCCGCAGTTTCGACATTGTTTGTTTTTAAATTTATATTGTTTTTGTTGGTATGGATATTTAATTGTGTTGTCTTGGTGTTTTTATCATTATACACCTTGTTTATCGAAAGTGTATTTAATTTATAATATCCTTCAACGATCCATGCTTTTCAAAACTTATTTTGAAATTAATTTAAGAAGAAGTGATGAGCCTAAAAATAAAGATTCGTCAATATTATAATAAAAATAGTGAAACTTACCTAAGTGTATAAGCTGTTTATATAAAAGAAAATTTGGATGTTCGAGGAGCAGAATTGGAGTTCGCAGGAGCTGTTGTCTACAAGCAAATTCAGCAGCAGTAACCCAAAAAAGGAGGACATTTTATGTGAGTACTTTATTGTTGACATTGATACTTTATTGCTATGTTCATAATTTCAATCCTTTGTAATAATCATGATGTGCAACAACATGTATGCATGTCCAAAGGGATTATTATTTGTTCTAAATATTTAAATGGTTTATAATAATATTGTTTTTAATTCAAACGTAGTTATACTTACTTGTATGTCGAATTTCACTATTTATTGCAATCAAATCACATGTTTGCGTATTCACAGCGCATGCCCACGTATACTTTTAGAAGAATTTTGTAATGTACAGGGTATGACACAGGTATTAATGCGAATAAAAATTCATAATTCAATTTACTTGATCAATTTAGATACGATAAAAGTAATTGGACATTAACTCAATGTGCTTTAATCATATTAACTATGATTATTGTATTCAAAAAATCAATATAATTCAAATTAATAATCATTTATTTTATAATTTTAAAAGTAAAGTTTCTTCTAAATATTGATCCCTATCCCCTTTGATGAGTCTCATGTTCTCCGACAATGTATTTTAAATATTAAGAGTTTTAGCCTATATAAATAATTATAATAATAAATAAATAATTATATAATATAATATTAAATTAAAATTAAACTATAATAGAAAAACAATGGGGATCATCGTATATATATATATATATATATATATATATATATATATATATATATATATATATATATATATATACATTTTCCTATAAAAAGTATGCTATTCAGATAAACAAATTTGAATAACACTTAATTTCTACATTAGGTATTTTTTTCGCTAAATTACGCGTCGTACGAAACAAGTGCATAAATATAATTAATCGATATGTTAAAGTTCTATATGTTGCTATTTTTACATCCGTCGAATATACGTATGTTGCAGAAATGCTTGTTAAAAACAAAAAAAAACTGTCCCTAACAAATCCTCTCTATCCGCCAGTGAATTTCTGCAACTATCCAATCAGCTCCAGGAGAAATGGATACAGGCTTAAATACAAAATTTTAAGTACGTACCTTTAGTCGTTCTTGTGTTATAGTGGATTCTAGCATACCTTCACTCACACACATACGCGCGCGCACGCACGTTCGGGCGCACGCGCACCAGCACGTAGCTACAAATACACAAACGCGCGCACAGGCACACACACGCACGCACGAACAGACGTATACAAGTACACACTCACACACGCCAACACGCAAAAACGCACACACGTACACATGCACACACGCACACGCACACACGCACAAAGGCACACGCACACATGCACAGCAGCACACACGCACATACGAACATACGCACACACGCACACACGCGCACACGCACACACGCACACATGCACACATGCACACACGTACACAAGCACACACGCACTCACGAACACCCACGCACACGCACACGCACACGCACACGCACACGCACACGCACACGCACACGCACACGCACACGCACACACACACGCACACGCACACGCACACGCACACGCACACGCACACGCACACGCACACGCACACTCACCAGCACACGCACACGCACACGCACACGCACACGCACACGCACACGCACACGCACACGCACACGCACACGCACACGCACACGCACACGCACACGCACACGCACACGCACACGCACACGCACACGCACGCGCACACGCACGCGCACGCACGCCACGCACACGAACACGCACACGCACACGCACACGCACACGCACACGCACGCGAACACGCACACGTACACGCACGCGCACACGCACACGCACGCGCACACGCACACGCACGCACAAACACACACATCGCACACGCACACGCACAGGCACACCCACACGCACACGCACACGCACACGGACACGCTCACGCTCATGCGCATGCACACGCACACGCACGCGGACACGCACACGCACACGCACACGCACACGCACACGCACACGCACACGCACACGCACGCGCACACGCACACGCACACAGCACACGCACACGCACACGCACAAGCACACGCACACGCACACGCACACGCACACGCACACGCACACGCACACGCACACGCACACGCACACGCACACGCACACGCACACGCACACGCACACGCACACGCACACGCACACTCACACGCACTCGCACACTCACACGCACACGCACACGCACACGCACATGCACACGCACACGCACACGCATGTGCACACGCACACGCGCGCACATACACACACACACACACAACACACACACACACACACACACACACACACTCACACACGCTTCTTGCATTCCTTATTATTTTTAACGAATTCATTCACTTTAAGGGTTATGATAAGGAAAACTAAAAACAACCTTCAACATTGTTAACCCTCCGTTATTCGCTCGTTTATCAAATTGATAAATGGCTTGATTTTTTGTGTCTACCCTAAACGTTATTAAAGGTTAGCAGTATTCCAGAAAATTCATTTTGAACAGATTCCTTGAATTTCATATGGTTACGACTAGCCACTTGACCCTCAGGTACCTAAATGCATCGAAGGGCCGGATTTGTATCTAGTTGATACATTAGTGACTTAATCAGTTTGTTTTTATAACCAGTTCTTGTTTGGTATTTCTGGAGTAAAGACGGTGTTTATATTTCATTTGATAGTGTGTGCGTTGTTTTTTTTAATAAGTTATTTGTTCGTGGTGCATTGTGTGTGATGCAAAAAATGTTATCATTTTTCGAAACCAAAATACATTGAAGAATTATATCGTGATGAAGTTGATGATATTAATGATGAGCTTGTCAGTGAGTCGGACGGATCTCCTGGGCAAACGCGAATGAGGCCTCATAAGATGTTACTCAGATTACCAGGTGCCGTAGGACAGGCAGGATTAAATCTGAAAACAGAAATTGATTGTTGAAACCTTTTCTTTAACGACTTTATTTTAAGTTTAATAGTGTCCCATACTTCTCAATATATAAACATCATAAAAGAAATCTTCCAAAGAGAACGCGATTGCTGTTCTCCAGATTTAACCGAAATAAAAGAGTTTTTGGGCCTATTATACTTGGGAGGTGTTTTTCGAGGTAGTTGCCAAAGCTTGAAAGATTTTTTGGTGACTGGTGGTCTGGGAATATTTGGTTTTAAAATATCAATCTCAGAAAGTCAATTTATATTTCTACTGAGGTGTATGAGATTTTATGATCCCGAAACAATAGATCAACAAAGGACCACTGACAAATTAGTTGCAGTTAGGGACCTATTTTCTTGTTTTATTGAAAACTGTAAAAAACACTACAACCTTGGACAAAACGTCACAATAGATGAAACGTTACCTGCTTATCGTGGTAGATATGGGTTTAGACGGTATATACCGCCAAAACCTAGTAAATACGGGATAAAAATATTTTGTCTGAGTGATGCAAAACTATTTTATATTAGCAACATGGAAATTTATTGTGGTCAGCAACCTGAAGTGCCGCTTAAGGGAGGCAATTCTTCAAAAGACGTAGTGATAAGATTATCTGAACCAATATTTCAATCTGGACGTAACATCGCTGCAGATAATTGATTCACAAGTTTAGAATTAGTCCGAGCGTTAGAAGATAAAAAGATTTCGTGTGTGGAAACAGTTCGCAAAAATAAAAGAGAGCTGCCACCTGTTTTCATATCATCATGAAAAAGACCACAATTTGATAGAAGTTTTGGCTTTTCAACATATGAAACGCTTGTAGCCCGAAATTAAAACTTTATAATGCAATAAAATCTGGTGTAGACGTTGTCAACAAATTGTGCGCTACATACAATGTTGCCAGGAATACCAGAATATGGCCTATGGTAATTTTTTACCACCTGATGAATGTAATCGGAATTAGCTCCAGGGTTATTTTTATTGCCAACAGAAATTAATATTGTATCCCTAGATTTGCTTGATGAACAACTAAAGAGAAGAGTCCAAATTACGATTCTGCCCAGAGAAATTGAAAGGATGTTGGTAGCTAACAAACCATCTGCTTCTGGAGAACTACCTGGCCCTGTGGTGTGAAAACAAGAAGACATCACCTTGTCAGCACCGTTGTGAAAAATGTGGTGTATATTTTTGCAGAATATTGCATGTCAAAATACTGTGAGGTAATTGCTTAAATACCTAAGTAGTATAGAATGAGTAATATTCGAAATAATATGTTAGGGTTGATAAAACAGGAGTAATGATTTATTGATAAAAGTTGTTGAATAAGTAAATAAACTAAAATTTTTTCGTAGCAATTGGTCTTTATTTATAATAAGAATTAATTAACAATCGGTAAACTAGAGGGTAAATTCTTTATTTTTTTATCAAAATAATAAGTTTATAGTCATTAAAATATTGTTTGCTTTAGGGTAACTTCATTTTTATGAAAAAAAATCATAGGTAAGTAAAATTAACATTTTTCTGCTAATTTTATTACAAAACAGTAAAAAATTACTAAAATAACGGGTCATGTAATAAACCAAATATTTGAGATTGATATAGTCATAAAAATGATGCAATGTATGATAATGCTGAAAACGCATCCGTTTTGTGGGATGTATCAATTTGATACATGGGCGACTTATTATGTTATGAATACCCTTGCGACTAACGAAGGGTTAAACCCTTATGTAATTTTAGTAGTTTACAAAAGCCTGTTTAGATGTACACTAGTTTCACAGTACAATTTCTTAAGATTATGTATCAACGATTATGTTTTGGCCGTGGTGAGAAGTACCCACATGACAGTCTTTTGAATAGTAAGTTGGAGATTAAAGAACGACTCAATACCTTTGGTTACATTAAAGTAAATTACTGTAGAAATTAATAAATATCAAGTAACGTCATAAACCAGGATACTAGTAGAGAGCATTCGTCAAGTAAAAGAAACTAAAGCGACAAGCAATGTCGCGAAATTAATTAATTAAGAGATGCAAATGAATGCGCGGTGGATAACGCTGAAGTAAGAAGAACTCTAGCGGTAAATTAGAAATAAACTTTTAATGTTCGTAATTTCAGTCCCAAATGAAGAGTAATCGCGCCGACTGTAGTACTAGTGTTCTTTAGCGTGGAATTCCTTTTACTAAACAAACATAACAAAACAAACCATGAGATGACGAAAATGTATGTGTATAGAGATAGGGACTATTAGCATACTACTATTAATAAACGCTTGCTCGAACTATCGTTTGCGAAAACTCCTATATGCGTTTCATAATACGTATATAATCCCTTACAAGGAGTATTTGTACGTTTACTGTATCGTACATCTGTTAAAATGTATAATTAATACTTTTGATATAAGCAATTGTATTACTTGTAAATGTTTAATAGCCAAGGGGTTTAATATGAAATCTTTACTTACATACAATATCGGAATATAGCTGTAACCAGTACAATAAATTCTTTAAAAACTTATTTTACCACACATACAGAATGTAAAATTATTCTTGAATGCTTACAAAATTTAAATGGTTGAAAATGCTTTATGTGTTTCTTACACCGTGTACTTATATTACTTTACGCATTAAATCTACTTCTTCTACTGCATGTTTTTACATACGTGGAAATTTTTTAGGGTATTTAAATGAATACGTGTCACTAATGAGCAGAGATATGCATGCAATAAGTAATAATAATCTCATTAACAGTCGTATTCACCAAGCTCTGTTAAGTTGTTATCAGAGGGTTCAGTTAACAACATTTTGTTAATATGACTCTTTTGCATTCACCAATGACAGTATGACAGTTAGCAGTTAACAGTCCTTCAAGTCGCCTAATAAGTTAACAGAGCAATTTTGATCTGTTAATGTTGGTAACAGACTGATAAATACTTAGGTATTATTTATGTTTCAAAATTGTTGATTATAATAAATTATTATTAACACTTAAAACATAATTTGTCTTATTAAAAATTGTAAGTGAAGTGCGGAATGGATAGAATTGAGTTTCACTATTTATTAAATTCATCTTCCAACGATAGTGACGATCCAATCAGACGTTCAAAAATAGTAAATGTCACTAGACACATTGCTACCCTACGCCCTGAATTTATAAAATCACTCAAAACGAATGCAGAAAAACGAAGAACAACGCTGGGATTCTACAAACTTGCTCATTTTCCAGGGAGGATTGGTGCAGTAGATTGCACGCACATAAAAATCAGTTGCCAGAAGGCAATCAAGGAGAAGTATACCTTAATAGAAAAGGATATTTTAGCATAAATATTCAAGCTTGTCCAAGTTGCTCGTTGCCCCGAATCAGTTCACGATACAACTATATTCAATTATTCTCATTTAAGAGCACGGTTTGAGAATGGAGAAATTTTAAATTATTACCTTCTAGGGGATGGTGGTTATCCCTGTAGAACTTATTTGCTGACACCATTAGGTAAACCACATACAGCAGCAGAGCAACGTTACAATTATTCCCAAGTTAAAACAATGAATTCAGTGGAACGATTATTTAGGGTGTGGAACAGACGTTTTCCCTGTTTATCAATAGGAATGAGACTGAAAATAGAAGCACTATGTGAAGTAATAGCAGCCACTGCTGTTCTACACAACCTGTGCTTTGAAGAACGAGACGAAGATTTAGATGAAAATGTCTCAGGAGATGATATTGAACTTGCTTCTAATAACAACAGTAATCCAGAAAACAATACGTCAGCTCTTTAATTAATACAGTTTTTCAATAACAAAATGTTCATTCTATGCAATAGAAAATAAACAATACAAAGTAGAAATTCATACTTTATGTTTTTTTCAATTTTCAAGTATTCAAAGCTGGTATTTTGTAATATCAAATTTGTGAAACAAATACTAAGGCCAAGTTTATTACACGTACAAACCGCGCTAGGAGTCGAGTATGCTTAGCGAAATAAGCGGGTTGCCACCACAATCTTAAATTTTGATAAAATAAATAGTCTTAGGCGGGATGGTAAATTAATCCTATCTGACTGTGGAAGACAGGATTACAGCCTACTCAGTAAAACTATTTACCATTCAAACTCACTTCAAAACAAATTGATCCAAAACTTAAGAAAAATTTGAAAATACACAGGTCGTCGTAAACTTATTGAACACACCCTGTACAAATGGAAATTTTCAAATCGTAAGACGTCAATTTGAATACTTTTTAAGTAACCCTCGTATACCTGTAAATTTATGTTATAAAACTTTAAATTAAATAAATATTCCAAATTTAGAAAATTCTAAATGAAATAAACGAAATCGGTTTAACAATGAATTGTTATCAAAAAAAAAAAAAATGTTCATTAATTGCTTCCATCATCAATAATATCGTTATATTTATTACTACTTTATCTTTAAAATCGTATTTAGACATTCATTAATAGGTTTAAACTTTAATACGTCAAAACTAATTTATGTTGAATAAAAAAAAGTACTTTGTTAGTAGTGTTCTGCATTAATATTTCAAAGCTAAAATGAAATGTTTCGGTCGATCTGGCTCATTACTCAATTTACAATCGATCCTTAAATTCGAAAATATGCAAAAAATAATTTCGCTTATCAGAAGGTGTAACCAGTTAGGTACACAATTGACACAAATAAACGACAAAATAAATTAAACAGTGGATATATATATATATATATATTGACAAATTCTGCATGTAATAGATATAACGGTTTAAAAAAAAAACACCAAACACATAAAGGCTAAAATTACTCAACTCCTAAAACTAAAAACAACAAAATAACTAAAGTTCGACTATCTTTTTTTTTCTTTAAATGAACCGTAATTAATGCAACAACAACAAAAAATGTACTTAAAAGATAATCAGTCTTGTTTTGTTTCAATAAAATTTAAATCTAATTCTTACGTATTACATTAATTAATCCTTTTTCGGTGCGGCAGCTGAAGTCAATATGATTTGCTTTCGTAGATGCCCTGCGAACAAAACACAAGAGGTAGCCGTTATTCGCCATACACACTCGGCTGTAGTACTCACTAACGCAGTGTCTATGGTTTGTTTAATCGCATACCAGGTATAGGAGATCTTTAGCCTAACATCACATCACCTTACACTGTGATGTTTACCCTTCAAAACGTTTATCACAATGAAAAATGGTCACTTCCACATATATACACATTAAAGTTCTTCACATTCAATTTGGTATTGCTAACGATTGTACACATTGAATGTCAATAATGGTCACCAATAACTTAACTAAGTTTTACAAACTTTTCTTTCGGTCACTTACATGGTCACCTTCACTTTTCTTTATAATAATATTAGGTCACGCGTCCCACAATTGAACGCTAATAACAAAATATTTGCTGTGTTAACTTCTAATCTGCCTAAGCATTTTTTATTTCTTGAAGAAAATCACTAATGTTTTCCTTCAACTCACAATATATTACATTATTTATTTGTAAATGTCTATACGATTTGTCCGCTTATGGGTTAATGCAGTCGCTATATATGCCCTGCTAAAACTATAATTTTCACAAATAAACTAACCCGTACTCAGAGTAAAACCTTTAACCAACTAACCAACCCCTCAAATTTGGGCACTCGCTTATATACCTTCTTCCCGCCATATTGCCAATACGTCACACTAAATACGCGCTAAGATCAAAATTCACCTTTACTAATTGAGTATTTCGTGCGTTTCTTTGCCGCGTCGAAGGTTCCAACGTGGTAGAAGACGCTAACGATGCGAAATAAACGTAGCTATCTTAAATTACTTTGTAAATTCACTGATAACTTTTCGAAGAAATCATCAATTGCCATTACTACTACTACTAGTATACTTTATTTGCTTAATTTACAGAAATTTTGCAAAGTGCTTGCGTTTCACTATTTACATTTGCCTTCTCTAATTACACTCTTTACAGTCTGTCCTTTATTTACTTCACTTACACTAAATTCTTCTCTCTTTTCTCTTCTCCCATTCACTGTCTTCTTATGTTCCATGTTTCTTGCATCCACTCCGCTCTGCTTCCTATTTCTTCTAGTGTCTCTTTTACCGTCCTCTCCTCCTCCCTTCCCCAATCAAATATCTCGGTATTCCTTCTCCCTTAATGTTCCTATAGTTTACATTGTATTTTCCTTCTTTTACCTTCGAGTATCTTTCCTGCTTTTGCACATCTCTATCTCTTCTAATTATGTCCTCTCTCACGTTTACTCCTTCTCTTCTTAGTCTTTCTACTTCTTCTTTTGCATATCCGCTTCTTTCATAATATTCTTTCCTGGCTTCTTGTCCATATTCTATTCTTCCTTCTCTTATTTCTTTCCAGCACTCTTGTAGTATTTTATACTCCGCTCTTCTACTCATTTCCTCCTCGTACTTTACTGCTCTAATTCCCGCCTCCGCCCTTATTTTCTCTACTTGCACCTCCTCTCTAATGATGTATCCTGGTGTTTCTATTTCCACTCCCAGTATCCACCTCGGTATTTTTATTGCAGCCCCTCTATCTCTTCGTATTCTTTCCACCCCCACACTTCCACCCCGTTCTTCAGTTCAGTTTTTCAAAGAATAATTTTCTTTTCCTTATATCCATTCCAAACAGTCTTTCCCCTACACTCCACACTTGCCCTATTAGCTTATTCCCTTTTCTCAGTCGCTCTTTTATATGTTCCCCATCTTTATTGTCTTATCTAATTGTGTATCCCAGGTAAGTGAATTCCTTTACTTGCTGTATCTCCTCATCCTTCCATTTCCATTATCCTTTTTCCTTTTTCCACCCCCTTTTCTCCATACCATTACCTTAGTTTTACTTCCATTAACTTCCAGATCTTTCCTTTTCAAATATCTGTCCAACGATTTTAACATTCCCTTCATTTCTTTTACCTCCCTTGCTAATAACACTATATCATCTGCGTATGCCAGCGTCCACACTTTCACGTTCCCCACCACCAGGCCTCCCTCTTGTTGTCCCTTGGACTCAGTGAGCATCCTTGTCTCAATCCCTTCCTAGTTACCAATCCTTCACTCAGTTCACCATTTACTCTCACTCTGTTCCTCGTTTCTTCGTATATTTCTTATATCCTTAATATTATGTTTTTGCTTATCTTTTTTTTTCTCATAAACTCTCACAACTTTTGCCTGTTTACCCTTTCAAATGCCGCTGTTATGTCTACGAATACCGCTACTATTTTACCTCTTTTCTTTCCTAATTCTTTGTTTGCCATGTGCTTCAATATGTATACGCTATCCGTCGTTCTTATTTCTTTCCTGAATCCTGCCTGTCCTTCTGGTAACAGCTTCTTTTCCTCCACGTCCTTTAAACTTTCTTCCAGAACGTTCACACATATTTTGTAGTCAGTGTTTAGTAATTCTTGTCTCCTTTTTTGTACAATGGGAAAATATGTCCTTCCCTCCACCTCTCCGGGAATCCTTCTCCTCTCCGTGTTTTGTTTATTATTTCCGTCATCCTTTTTGCCACCTTTTCTCCTCCGTACATCCACTCCTCACCTTGTATCTCATCTTATCCTGCCGCTTTCCCTTTTTTACCTTCTTTATTGTATTTGTTCTACCTCCAGCGCATCTGTGAAATACATCTCCCATTCTTTTATTCGTATTCCCGTTTGTATCCTTCTTCTCCGCTTTTCTTTCTTTAAAAATTTCCACACGTATTCATCTATTTTTATCTCCTTAATCTGCTCTTCCTGTTTCTTTTTGCTTTCTTCCTTTTTAATTTCGCATGTTTTCCTATATATCTTACTGCTTCTTTATTCTTATTTTTCTGCTTTCTTGGTTCTCCACCGTCTTAGTGTTCTTCTTGCCTTCCTCTTGACCTCCTTACATGCTCTATCCCACCATCTTTTCCAACACATTTTCTTCCCCTTCCATTTTCTAAACTTGACTTTTTCCGTTGCTTCCTCCATTCTCTCTCTCATTTCTTCCACACCTTCTTGCACTCCATTACCCCCCATCTTCTTTCCCCCATTTTTTCTTTGTACCTGTTTATACTCTCTTCTGTCCAGACCTTCTTAATTATATATTTCTCTTCTTCTCTGCGCTCTTCTCTTTGTCACCCTTCCATTAACATTTTCAGGGGTTGGTGATCCGATTCAACCCTCTCCCCCACCCTAAATATCTTCATCTTGTCCTCATCCTCAGCATTCGTAATTACATAATCTATTATTGATTCTCCCTTTGCTCTTATATACGTGTACTCCCCCTCTCTCTTTCTTCTCTATTTCCATTCATTATTTCCCACCTTCTCTCGTTGCACATGCCTAACAGTTCCTTTCCTTCCGTATTCAACACTTTATCCTTTGTCTGTCTTTTGTCCGTCCCTCTCTTTCCTTGTAATCCCCCCTATTCCCCTATTCTCGCGTTAAAATCTCCTCCTATTATTGTCATACCTTCCTCCCTCTCTTCTATCATCTCCTCTAAATTTTCTCTAGTCTCTTTCGTTTTTCTACTGTAGACCGTCACTGTTTTTATTTTTCCTTTACCCCACTGTATGTTTATTTCTATGATACCTCTTCTTTGTTATACTTTCTCTTCTTCTTCCAACCATTTTCTTTTTATTCCCACTACTATCCCTCCCATTGCTCTTCTTTTTGTATTGTTCCTTTCCGCGGACTGAACCACCCATGAGAATTTACTTGGCATTTCCCTTTCCCACCACGCCCGTTCTTTTTATTCTAACCATGTCTCTTGTAATCCCACTACGTCTTGCTCCCTGACATACTCCCAAAACTCTTGATCTTTATTCTTTATGCCCGCCACATTCCAGAACAGTATCTTTAAGAATAATAATAATAATAATAATAATAATAATGTTTATTACTCTACAAGTACAAGAACCCAATTACAGTGTAATCATTAAGGAAAATACATATCAGATACAAAATGAAATGAAAGTAAGATTTTATAGTAAAATTTTAAACTTAATTAGTTACACACTATTATTTACCTAATATCGAATATAATAGCCATCAATATTTTTTTGAACTGCAATTTACTTAGACCAAACAAATCTACCTCGCTCCATTTTAAAAACTGGAGAGTTCAGTAAAAAGTTAGTGTTTGGCTTAGGAACTGAGAAATAACTTTAGTTCATCCATCCCTTCCTGTAGTTTTCCCTTACTTTCCCTTTGTTCACTTTGTTGTTCTTTTCCCTTTCCTTTGCCTCTTTGTCCATTTCGCTGCCGCTTCGTCATCCTCCTTTCCCCTCTCCCTCCGCTCTTGTTTCCGCCGCCCTGTTCCGTATTTGTTTTTGTACACTCCTTTCTTCCCTTGTTAGATCGTGGTCTGTGTAAATTCCTGTACCCCTCAGTTTTCTCTTCTCTGCGATAATCTTCTGTTTCTCCCCCCATCTCTCCATTTCCACCACCACCATATCATTTTCCTTCTCCTTGTTTATCACCAACACTTTTCTAACCTCTGCTCTCACATTTAGTTTCCCTTCAGTCATCCCTTGCAGCTATTTCTGTGGCTTCTTTCATCTCTACTACTTTATCACGATGTTATTCCGCCTTTTCCTTCTCTCATCATCGTCTACGTTTCTTTCTAATTGTTCTATTATCTCTATCAATTCGTGTTTTTTCACCTTCCATTCTTTTTCCCAATAATCTAACTACACCTTAGCTTCAGAAGAGTCACTTGAGATTTTGCAAATCAAGGGATTGCTTTCTTTGTCCCAGATCTTTGCACACACACCTACTAATACACCGGAAAAAGGTGGTTAGTAGGGTAATAGCCCAACGTCGCATTTATCCATCATCAGACGACGGTGAATACAGGACGGTAGCCCAGTCACTCGGTCCAAAACGTAGGTGTTTTGCAGAGTAAACTCCTAGTGACCGCAATAGAACACCGTCAACAACACAGGAAGTTTCCTCGTTTGCTGATACCAGGTTCTCCTACAAAGTTGTTGGATAGATGCCTTGGTCAACTTGGAGAACATATACAAATTACATGCAAACTTTCACTCAACCGTAGTCATATTGTATCTGCATCGCCAGAGCTTAAAACACTACATCCTGCCCAGAAGTGAGTAGCATTTATATTCGCTTAATTTGTCCTGTTTAAAAAACAATTACTTGTTAAAAGGGACCGATAGAAACCCTGTTTGTCTAAACCGCAACCTCAAGACTACGAACTGTAGGTAATTAACCTGAAATATTTAATCCGGAGTTTTCTTAGCTGTCGGTACTATACACTTCCGTAAAGTAAATCGCTCTTTCCTAAAGGCATAAATACTTACTTGTAAATCTCCTGTTTTGGTTTTGTTGCATACCCGCTATAGAAGTACTTAATACAGTGTTTGGGTAATGCTGTAATTTATCTTTGATAGCACGAGAATATATAAAAATGCAGTAATCGATCCTGAGTATAGGATAGGCATAACATCAATATAAAGGTACGATAACATATTTCAATAATGTTAAGGTAAACGAAATGTATCCTTGACCTAAAGCAAGCAATACATTTTTAGAGTTGCCACAACGGCTAACGAACCGCGCCAAAAAAGGTTTTGCGCCCTTTATATAACCAATATAAACACTATTACATCAGGTTGTGCAAGCTGCACGCTTCCTTCAATCTGAAATTGAACCATAAATCTTCAGTTTTCAAACTATTTGAAATTTTCTTAATTCATTGGAGGAATTTCTTAACGAACGGATAGGACTTATCTTTTAAACATAATGAATTAGTATAAATTTGGTTAAATATCCATTATAGATTATAAAAACATACAACGCTACCCATAATTCAACATACCTACTAAAACTTTATTATTGAAAGAAAATTGTCTGGTGTGGAACCAGATACATAAAATCGAATAAAAGATATAGAATAATGCATTTTTCAGGATAATTGTGAAACCTATACTATAACACGTTAATAATGAAAACAGGCAACATTGTGAAAACAACAATAGTTTATGTCAGATAGACGCTTAAGCATTCATGTCAGATGCAGAGAAATAGACATCTAGATGCTTATTTAAAAAAGAAAATTTCAAAGCTTTATAATTCCAGTAGTTAAACCAGGGAAAGAAAACGGTGAAGGGGTAAACCAATATCGTGCCATTGGTTTATTAAATGAGTCAGGAAAAGTGTTAGAAAAATTATTAATGAGTAGAATAGTGAAACATATACAACCGACAAATAGTAAAACCGAACAATAAAATTTACTTTATCGAAGAAAACTCAAAAGTAAGTATCCAGAAAGTTAAAATCGCGGCAAACTAAGATAAATTTATATCTGGATAATAAAGTAATCGATCAAACAAACAATATAAAATATTTAGCGATACATAATGATAATCAATGAAGCTTTAACAAGCATCTTGAATATAGTACCTCCAAATATATGAAAATAATCAGTATTTTGTAAAGATCGGATAAACTGAAATGGGGAATAGGACATCAAACACTAACAATAATTTATAAAGGGGCGATATTGCCAATGCTTTCATATGGTGCATCAGTGTGGATTGAACCCATTGAAAGAAAAAGATAATCTAAATACGTATAGACGAGTACAAAGATTAATTAACGTCAAAATTATTAAACGTTTTAGAACAACATCTTACAATCAAACTGTATTTTTAGTGGACTAATAAAAGCAACACGTATGGGATGAAACATTAAAAAAGGAATTAAAGGAATAAAAACGGGAAAATTACAAAGTGGGAGTGAGAATAGCAAAACAGCACTAAAGGTGCTCCGACTAAAGGATACTTCTTGGTTGCTAAAGAAGGATTGAAAATATCAGATCGATCATTAGCCAGAATATCCAAAGGTCGATCAATTTTTTAACGGTGTAACCCTTTTCACACAAAACAGCAACGAAATTTTAACGCAATTTAAACAAATAATAAAAAGAAATTCGTTAAATAAAATGCCTGTATTACCAAGAATTACAGACATTGCTTCGATAAGCACTAAATTAAAATTCCTAAGTCTTTCCTAAATCTAAACATATAAAACCAGTTAATGGAGATTCATTATCCTTAACACTTGAATGACATTAACCATTTGCACAAAAACACCTCAAATCAAATTACTACCATTCAAACGTCTAAAATTATTCTAGCAACTAAACTTCGCAGTCCTTTTTTCGGTACAAGGTGGTATCCAATGAGTTGATTCGTGGTAATTAATCCTTTATTTATCCACGCTGGTCGCAAGCAAATGGTCATATTTAATTACTTAGTTCGCCCGGCACACCGCTCGCTACTTAAATGTCCGAGTTGGTTTACGCCTTACACATATGTACTAATTGGATAGATGCATTTGCTATATGTCCTTTAAAATAAATGTTTACCACGGAAATATTTACTTCACTCTTAAATGATTCCATACAATCGATTTAGTACTGTACTACATGTACTACACATGTACTAAAATCAATTAAACTAATGTCCAATACTGCTTAACTTAACACACATACCTGTATTTGTTACTTAAAGGATTAATTTATATTTCTTATTAAATCATACGCGCTTCAACGCATAGCACTGCTAACTCGATGTTTGCTGTTTACTTTAAATGTGATTCAACACTTCTTAAACTTTGAGAGAAAAACTCACAAGTATTTTCTTTCCAATTCCCAATAACTCATTTATAAATGTTTAAATACTTCCCCAGAATGGGTTTTTGCAGTCAACTAATATGCACTGCATCACAAACTGTTTACAAACACACTGTTTTAGGGGCACTCAAAAACTTTTCGCGAGATTCCCCCTTTAATCTACCTCTTTTACCTAGTGAATTCCCTATACCTTAGCCGGCTCTCCCTTAAATATCTTCGGTCATCCATTTTCCCAACATCATCAACTTTTTCGCGCGAACATCACAATAAACCTATCACACAAGAGACGCCATTGCGCGTCTGTGCCTAGTGCACCGAAAACGGAGCAAGACGCAAACCAAAATGAGATGAACGTATTTTGAATTTCTTTACAAGCATACCCACAACTCTTCGGAAAAACCCTAATTCCGATTCAATTTCACTCCATATGCCATCCACACCGGGATTCAACTTTTTGTGAAAATTTCCTATATGTGCGACTTTTCCTTCCGCACAATTTAACAACTTCTAACACCATTTATCCTGCATCCATGCAATTTTTATTGCGTAATGTTTCGACATTTATACAATCAGAAGTATGCATACACGTTCTTTTCTGCACTGTAATACGACATCAACATATAAATTCATTCATTCGCATGTTTATAACAATTTTAAACCGAATTATTAGACAACCAGGACAAATCCCAGTGGCACTTACCATTATCGTCTCAATATGGGTGTTACCAAAACATTATTTTTCAATCAAATTTAATACTTTCAACTTGAAAATCTTCATACAATACTTAAATACTCTTTTATATGACAAAGCTTTATCAAAATTCCAGGGGCGTAGCGGCTACACTGATCCACATTCGCGCAAACTCACTTCATTTAAATCCAAAATACGTTCCACACGTTAACACAAGACTGCATATACCCAGTGCGACAAAGCAGTATTACACATTCAAAACTCTATGAAGGTATTTATCAACTATGAGCAGCATAGCGTTCGAAAAAACTCTAAAAAGCTATTCCTCGTCTGCAAATGCTACTTCACATGACCCAAACGACCTCTTTTGTCTACAATATGGCGAAAAATATTACGCAATGTGTGTAATAATCCAAATTATTCTTCTCCTTCAGTGACCCTTACATGTGTCCGAACGTGCGTTCGCCACCGAGCAATTGCTGGAAGATAGTCGTGTAAGTCCTGTTCGCCCCGCATCTGTGCATACACATACTCACTGGATTGGCACTATACTCTCGTGTGCACTGTAACATCCTGTAGATTTGGTAGCATGGAATTTTTCAAAAACCTTATCTACCCTGAGATTATATCTTTACGTCGACTTTAGTTACTCTTTTTCTTGTTAGCCAATTCTCTGCCATGCGATCAACAAACGACTTCGAAGTATGTCAATTTCCATTATGTGAGCAAGTTCGGCGTTTAATCTTAAGACGAATAGGTACCAGAACTGGCCACAATTAGTGCCCAGTACTGGGATTAGAGAAATCAACTGTGGACTAGAACATAATGAAATGATGGGACCGTTTATTTGCATCAAGGGATGTAGTTGCTCCAAATTCGAGCACATGTAAACGTTTTGGCACTAAATATACGTTTTGGGACTCGAAGACAGGTAATTTTAAAAAAGATTCGTATTTTCCGGTAACAATCCTGTTAGCCAATTCTCTACCATGTGATCAACAAGCGACGTCGAAATATGTGAGCAAGTTCGGCGTTTAATCTTAAGACGAACAGGTATCGGCACTAGCCACAATTAGTAGCGAGTACTGGACTTAGAGAGATCCGGCATTCATTTACACCGCTCCCGGGTACTCCTGGCAGTATATGTTAAATTACACTACAGTTAGATATGAGCTGCTTACCGATGTAGATACGTTACTGTTCGTGGAAAAGAATGTGAAAGGTGGAATAACGCAATGCTGTACTGAATGTAGCAAGGCTAAGAATACGTACGTGGATGATTAGGATCACAGCAAACCATATTATATATCGGCATCTTGTATTCTTTACACAGATATGTTTAATTTATATGGATAGGTTCAAAGTCAGTGTTTGCCTCGAGACGACTTCTATTGGCGTAGCGAGGCCCAATTAAATTTATTAACCCCTGAAGCGATATTAAATTTACGAGATAGTGAGAGCAAAGGATTAATCCTAGAGGTGGATCTATTATATCCAGACAATTCGCATGATCGTCATAAATAAACTCCATTCTGTGTTGAACACGGTACTCTACCCGGTGGTAAAAGTAGGAAACTGCTAGAATCACAGCATTCTAAGATTAAGTATCTGCGATTGCTTCAACCAATCACATTGGTCCAAATCATATATAAACTTAAATACAAGGTTGCGAGCAGAATCCACTAGACCATTTGAGAAAAATGTATACAAACTATTGAATAACGCTAATTTTTGGTAAAACTTGTCACCAAGTAGAGTGACAGGTATAGAGCCAGTTATTACGTTTCCAAACCGAATTTCCGCAGCAGAGAAGTATTTGAGGAGGAACTGATGACTATCGGGTTACCTAAGGTGGAAATCTGCTTTAATAAGCCACTATATATGGGAATGGCTATTTGAGACTTATCTAAAACATTAATGTACGATTTCCACTATAACTTAATTCAACATCAATTCAACGATGATTGTCTGAAATTATTATACATGGATACCGACAGTTTTGTGTACGAGATGCAGTGTGAGGATGCATACGATCTTATACACAATAATATTTCCCGATTCGATAGTTCTGATTATCCCACAGATAACGCATGTAGCATTCCGAGATGCATCAGTAAAGTAATTGGCTTGATGAAAGATGAAATGAGTGGCAGAAAAATCACAGAGTGGATGGGTTTGGCATCCAAAATATATAGCTTTAGGATTAAGGATTATAAGATAAGGAAGTTAAAAGGTATTAGAGATTACGTTGTTAAAGGTATGATTAGTTTTAATGATCATTTAAGATGCCTAAAAAGCGGGGACATTACAAGCGTCACATAAATCGACATCATATCGAAAAGCCATTGCGTTTACGGTACAGAACAGCGTAAATTCGCTGTTAACAATCGGGATGATAAGAAGTGTTTGCTGCCTAATGGCAGCCTTGGGGACATGTAAATATCCCCGCTACGGATTTAAGCTAAGAAATCAGCTATTATCATAATCATTATTATTATTATGCTATAGGTTAAGAAACTATTTACTATATCATAAACTTAGATTAAGAAATTATTTTTTATTATACATATGTGAAAATATCCAGTGAGTTCCAGGAGTTATGTCTAAATTCGTTTAAAGTTCAAGGGTTTAATTTTTGGAGAAACACTCTGACAGGTCGATATTTATTTTTGACTGCGGTTTTTTTAGTGGTGAAATTTTGTATATAGGGTGGTGCAAAAATTAGTTATGACCACCAACTTGATTTTGTCAAATGGAAACACGTGTTTTTTATTTCATTTTCTGAATCTGCTTTGAACTCTGAGTAAATCTCAGAGAACAGATCTCGAGATATTTACGAAAAAAAATATATGTCATTATAAACCATTCTTTCCGAAATAGTGTATTTTTAGATGAAACATTTCCTAATAGGTGGATAGGAAGGAGAGGACTTATCGAATGGCCTACTAGGTCACCTAAACCCGTTGGATTTCTTTCTGTGGTGTTATCTCAAATCAAAAGTATATGTTGACAAGCCAAACAATCTGGAGGTATTGAAAGAGAAAATCAGAAGAGAAGTGCGTGCCATAACTCCAGAAGTGGTTGAAAACATGCAAAGAGAGTTTATTCATCGCCTTGGCTATTGTCAAGCCGCAAATGGTGCACATTTTGAACATTTTATTTGATTTCTTCTTGTATCTTTTGAATAAATTGTTCCTTTTGACAGAAAACAAAGGCCACCTTGCTTGATACGGTCCTAATTATTGATACGTTCAAATTGTAGATTCCTCGAGATATGTTGACTTTAGGTATAGGACATGGTACATGAGATTTACTCAGAATTCAAAGTAGATTCAGAAAATGAAATAAAAAACAGGTGTTTCCATTTAACAAAACCAAGTTGATGGTCGTACCTTATTTTTGGGCCACCCTATATACAAAATTTTGCCACTGAAAAACCGCAGTCAAAAATAAATATCGACGTGTCCAAGCGTTTCTCGAAAAACTATACCCTTGAACATTAAATGAATTTAGACATAACTTCTTGGACTCACTGTATACATATGTTATGTAACAAATTATTGATTGTATGAAAATGCATACATTCTATACCAAATCTGTTTTATTAATCCAGGAATCACGTAATTTTCCCATACCAAGCTATCGAACATTTAGTCGCTAACACGTACGCCGTAACACCTCAAGGAGAAATGTATCCAAATATTCTGTTTTCTGTAAATATAATAAATAGGAAGATAAATTATCCAGGAACTCGTTCATGAAGCAGTATGGCTGTACAAGTCGAAATTTAACTACTGTATATATATATATATATATATATATATATATATATATTGGTAGCGTTATTTTGTCTTAGGTGGTAATGTAATTTTACCGGGAATGGGTTGGTAATATCTTTCATTAGGATATGAGAATCAACCTGAGAAGTTATGGAAAAAGACTGGTATTATTCACGGAGCCTTACGGCGGTTAGTGCATGCATGTTGATCGCTACCTCTAAAGCAACCAGTGAAATGACAGTGGTCTCTTTAATATCATTTTCTAAGGAGTGCTCTCAAATTGTCAGTGGGTGGATGCATTATGTTCCAGCATTTGAATGTCGCTTAACGTTCCCATCGGTATTAGATTATTAAAGTACCGCTATAGATTAGCCGCAATATCTTACCGATTTTTTTCAAATCCTGCACTAAACGTTCCACGGCAAAATTTAAAATAAATAGCGCGGTCTATTTAAACCCATAGTTTTTAAAATTAACATTCGATCCTGGCTTAGGCATCCCTATTATACACTTATTAATCAACTTACAATCTAATTCGTGGTTACTACGCTTAATTTCCAAACTAAAATAGTGTAGGTACCTATGGCGTATGTATAATTTCTTACAATTCTTCGTTAACTGCGAAGGGACTAGTCTTGATCAATTTTTAATCCAATTAGATTTTACTATTTCACCATCATGCTTAGTTGTTTCATATCTAGAAGTGTCATCATCTATTTCGCCCTCAATTTTATAATTCTGTTGGATCATTTATAAATTAACATGCTGTTAATTAGGATTTTGATTCCAAAATTTTGGGATTTAAGATCATGGCAAACTGTATATCTTCAAAATTTGGTCATAATAAGTATCGGATGATAAGCGAGAATTGTTGAGGTGGGTAATGGGAAAGGGAGCCAATGTTAAAGCCCATCCGAAACAGGCTTCAACATTATTTTTTACATTAACAATGCGTTTCTTATTTTTTATTTGAGGCTAAAGCTGTATAGGACGATTGCTCTTATCAAAGCTGTACTGTTCGCGTTCACAGTTACCCAAGAACTGTCCTGTTCCTCAAATTGAAGCCACTACATTAATATTAGACAGATTTTTTACACTTTCATCTTCTAAGTCACATCTTAGAATATTCAAACTTTTTGTAAAACTAAATTCCCTATGCATTGAACTCTCATAATTATTTATAGATGGTTTTACAAAATTTAATATTTACTTTTAAAATTCTGATTATACATGCTAAAAATATCCTTAATCCTAATTGAAAACAACTTAAAGCTATCATGAAAAATGTTCCTTAATGTATTATGTCCTAAATTAATTATAATGCCGGTGCCCACCCTGAATTAGAAGGAACCAACTTCCTCCTCTCAACTCTACCTTTTATTCCAAGGGACTCTCCTTCAGCTGGTATTCTTAACTGCTTTACTAATATTCTATACAGCTCCAATTTCCCTGCAACGCACGATGGATGTCTCTTATCCCCAATACTCAACCATGCATCCCCAACGCATGTTTTAATCAGCCTTAAGTTGGCATCAATAATACTAATAATTTTTCTGATTTTATTTTCATCATGAGTATTGATGCTTATAGAAATGCTTAATAAGTTTTAGGGATGAATCGATATTCTCGATTAAAGCCATTCCTGAAAAATAAATCATTAAAATGGATTTCCTATACATGATAAACATTATAACTGAATATCTAGCGAACGAACTGCAGCAGCAAGTAATATATGGTTATGGTGGATTCTATCAATGCTTACCTGAAGCAGCTCAGGTAATTATAATAGTACCAGACTAAGTACAGCAGCGAGCACTTTTTTTCTAATAGAATCGGTTAAATTACAAAAAATTCATATATATATATATATATATATATATATATATATATATATATATATATATATATATATTAATGTTTTAAGTAAAATGATAAACATTATACCTGAATATCTATTGAACAAGCTGCGGCAGCAAAAAAACAAGTAATTTTTGTGTAGTAGTAGCGAGGAACCCTAAAAGTTCATTAATATTCGTATTGAATTTTTTTTTAATGTAACAGGGAAACTCACCTCATGAATAGCACAATAACTGATATACAGCCGTATGTTATATTGCTCTTATATACTCCACGCACCGGATGTTGCGGTTTCGTAAATGTACTGTCTAGAAACTACTTTAGAGATAATTTACCTTTGGATAAATATAAATTGTTCTAGAAAAAATGAACATCCAGGTATATAAATGTTATTTTATTATTGCGCAACTATGCAATCGAGATTATTATCTTGCCAATGTTCTAGAATGTACTAAACTACACATTGCTGTAGGTATTATTATATTAATATAAATTGTAAATTTCGATTAGCAATGATAGGAAATTATACTATTTTTAATTCGGGATGTTCCTACGGTCCCTATAGTTAACACATATCCATTTGCTTCTTTGCAATATTTTTATGATAAAATTTGTTTTTTATCGCATTTATTATTTTTAACTAGTAAATCGATTTTTTCAATATTGATGTTTTAAAATACAATTATTTATCATAAGAATGCATACTGCTTACTTCTTAATTATATGAATAAGAAAGATAAGAATACTGTTGAAATTATTTTCTTTAGAACATTCCAGAAACTACATCACTCACAAGATGTTATTTAATTCATTAACAAAATTCGTTGCAGATGTACTCATTTTCTGCCTGTGCAAAATGTAATGACATATTTGTTATCAGATTTATTATTTTCTAACTAGTAACTGCACCTTTTCAATATTTATTTTTGAAATACAATGTAATTACGTATTTGTTTAGTAAATTCATTATGTTTAACTAGTACGTCATGCCGATGCTATCTATAGATAAGATTGAAGCGGATTGTCTTCATATATTGTAATACTTTTTATACATTAATTATTCGAAAATGCAAATATTTATCATCAGAACGCATAAGTTCAAATTCTTTTTTATAGTTTACTGCTCTAAGTCAGTAATAAATATGTATTGCGTATTTATCGAAAAATTTTATTATTTTTAACATGTACATCGATTATTAGGATTAATTATATTCTATCGTCGCTTTATTAAGGATTGTTCTACATTTACAGCTCATATTTCTGCTTTATTAAAAAAAGTAGTAAAAGAGATCAACCGATCTATGGGACAGAAGAAGCCGAACTAGCTTTTCAAGAATTGTAAACACTTGCAACTATCGCATCTGTCTTGCCTAGCCCCGATTTCAGTTTGTCATCCAACGTGATGCTAGAATTTAGGAATTGGATGTGTTTTACTTCAAGAAAATGATAATGTTCAACACCCTGTTGCTTATGCCCTTTCTAAGACAGAAAGGAGGTATACTGCTACTGAACGTGAGGTCCTGACGGTTTTGTTTGTCCTAGGCAAGTTTCGTTGCTTTCTTGAAGGTACTCAAGTGGTTATCTACACTGATGACTCAAGTTTAGCTTGGATAAATAACTTAAAAGACCCAGTGGGCCATTTAGCTCGATGGGCAATAAAGTTATCTGCAGATGACATGCAAGTGCGTCATTGACCTGGCAGTCAAATGATAGCTTCTGGTTATTTATTTCGATATCTTTCTTCTGTTGATTCCTTATCCTTAAATAATATTGTTCCTGACCAATGGTATGCTGATATGTGTACTAAAGTAAGAAATAACTCTGACTATTGTACTCTCACAACATACGTCAAATTTTGTCCAATAAATGTATCAGATTTTCTGTTGCACAGCCAACCAAATCGTATTGTGTGGCATATTGTACTGGTACTTAATTGCAGCGAATTTTGGACTAGTACTTCCAATGACAATTTTTAACAAATGAAGATTTTCAGTTTATTATATTTTTCAGGCATCACACAGAAAACTAATTAATTGTAAGATTAATTAAATTAAAGGTATCTACTTCACAATTTGAAAATTTTATTAAATAAATCCCGAATTTTTGTGTAAAATGGGTGGGTTCGTACGATAGTCCTCCGAATACGACGTGTACTTAAAGGTGTGTAGAAAATTTTTGTGGTGGTCACTCATGCTCGATGTGGCACGAGTGGCAGCACAACAAAAATTGTCGACATAACTTTGAGTACTTTTTGATCTGGTTGTGCCTACCGGTAATAGAAAAAAAATATTTGATCAGTTTCATTGTTCTCCTACAACTGCTCTTGGTGGCGTATCTAAAGCTTTGTTTCGTATCGCTGAGTTTTACTACTGGCTTGGTATGGAAAAGGACGTAATAAAAGGTGTCCGTAAGTGTACAACTTCTGCCACTTATAAGGTTTCTACAATTTCAAGACGTCATGTGTGGAATTTACCGAACATTCGTTGTTTTACCGAACTTGAGCATCTTCGTTAGTATCCAATATCAAGAATATTTGTTAAAAATTGAACCTTTTAGAAAATAAATTTTGGGAACTCTAATTCGATTACAAAATTTTCCGTTGTTGGACTGTTATTACAAATTAAAGTGTAGAATTCCAACTCAGTGAGGGTTATATATGCATTGTTTTGGTTTGTTGCCTTTAATAAAGTGAAGTTTTTTTTAAAGTTACGTTTAATTTCCACTCGCTGATGTGCATCTTTAGTAAAAGAGATCACGGATTAGTTTCTTTGTGTAAATAATGGTTATTCTTAGTTATTTTAATTATCATTAGGAAAAGTTAGCTGGATTAAGAAAATTTTGTCATTGGAAAATTACATTAAGTATTAAAGTTGTTAATTTGGATGAAAATTTAATGTGGCTGAAACTGAAAGATGTGTACCTTAGTCCTAGTTCAGATGTAGAAAAGGTAACTGCGGTTTTGCTGCTTTTCCGTGTGCGCACGAAATTCTTAACCTTTTTACAACTTTACCAGGGGGTTAATTAGAGTGTACCGTTGTAAACCTTTCCCGTTAACACTTTTTGGGATATTTCCGAAACTTCGTTTATCCCGGAATATTATATCGTTTATCGTTATCAGTGGTGACATTATCACGTCTACACAATGTGGATTAAATGTTTATTGCTAGTGCCGATCCTGAATTTTTTGGATGTTTATAGCATTTTGTTGCTGATTATTGTTAAAAGGGTTCATGTTCGTTATATTCGCTCATACAGAGCAAACGCCTATCGAATGACAATATTTTACTCAAAATAACCACGACAAGTAAGGTAAGTGGCAGCAGCTTCGTTTCACCTAACTTTGTAATTTATTTTTGTACCAAATAACTATACTTTTGAATTTAATTTTATAAAGGGGAATCATTATGATGATGACCTTGGTTTACGTTTAGTTGTATAAATGCATATACCGAAAGAAAATTATAGTAAAAAACATTAAGGCTTAATTGGGGTAAATAGGGGGGTTATTCTTATCTCTCCCAGGAGAGGTTGACTTGTACATACCAACAATAAAGTTAAGTTTCTGCAGGGGTTTACTACATTTGATTATTCCCTTAGTCTCTCTCCCTCTCTCTCCCTTTCTGCCTCTGCCTCTGAATTTGCCTACGCCTCTGCCACTGCCTGTGTCTCTGCCTCTACCTCTGCCTCTGCCTCTGCCTCTACCTACGGCTATGCCTCTACCTCTCCCTCTGTCTCTGCCTCTGGATCTGTCCTTGCCTCTGCCTCTGCCTCTGCCTATGCCTCTGCCTCTGCCTCTGCCTCTGCCTCTGCCTCTGCCTCTGCCTCTGCCTCTGCCTCTGCCTCTGCCTCTGCCTCTGCCTCTGCCTCTGCCTCCTCGCCTCTGCCTCTGCCTCTGCCTCTGCCTCTGCCTCTGCCTCTGCCTCTGCCTCTGCCTCTGCCTCTGCCTCTGCCTCTGCCTCTGCCTCTGCCTCTGCCTCTGCCTCTGCCTCTGCCTCTGCCTCTGCCTCTGCCTCTGCCTCTGCCTCTGCCTCTGCCTCTGCCTCTGCCTCTGCCTCTGCCTCTGCCTCTGCCTCTGCCTCTGCCTCTGCCTCTGCCTCTGCCTCTGCCTCTGCCTCTGCCTCTGCCTCTCCTCTGCCCTGCCCTGCCCTGCCTCTGTCTCTGCCCCTGCCTCCTGCCTCTGCCTCTGCCTCTGCCTCTGCCCCCTCTGCCTCTGCCCCTGCCTCTGCCCTCTCTGCCTCTGCCCCTGCCTCTCTGCCTCTGCCTCTGCCTCTGCCTCCTCTGCCTCTGCCTCTGCCCTGCTCTGCCCTCTGCCTCTGCCTCTGCCTCTGCCTCTGCCTCTGCCTCTGCCTCTGCCTCTGCCTCTGCCTCTGCCTCTGCCTCTGCCTCTGCCTCTGCCTCTGCCTCTGCCTCTGCTCTGCCTCTGCCTCTGCCTCTGCCTCTGCCTCTGCCTCTGCCCTCTGCCTCTGCCTCTGCCTCTGCCTCTGCCTCTGCCTCTGCCTCTGCCTCTGCCTCTGCCTCTGCCTCTGCCTCTGCCTCTGCCTCTGCCTCTGCCTCTGCCTCTGCCTCTGCCTCTGCCTCTGCCTCTGCCTGCCTCTGCCTCTGCCTCTGCCTCCCTGCCTCTGCCTCTGCCTCTGCCTCTCCTCTGCCTCTGCCTCTGCCTCTGCCTCTGCCTCTGCCTCCTGCCTCCTGCCTCTGCCTCTGCTCTCTGCCTCTGCCTCTGCCTCTGCCTCTGCCTCCTTGCCTCTGCCTCTGCCTCTGCCTCTGCCTCTGCCTCTGCCTCTGCCTCTGCCTCTGCCTCTGCCTCTGCCTCTGCCTCTGCCTCTGCTCTGTCTCTGCCTCTGCCTCTGTCTCTGCCTGCCTCTGTCTCTGTCCTCTGCCTTCTGCCTCTGCCTCTGCCTCTGCCCTGCCTCTGTACACGGCCTCTGTCTCGTCCCTGCCTCCCGTCCTCTGTCTCTGTCTCTGTCTCCGTCTCCGTCTCCGTCTGTGTCTCTGTCTCTGTCTCTGTCTCTGTCTCTGTCTCTGTCTCTGTCTCCGTCTCCGTCTCCGTCTCGTCTCTGTCTCCTGTCTCCGTCTCCGTCTCTCGTCTCTGTCTCCGTCTCTGTCTCCTGTCTCCGTCTCCGTCTCCGTCTCCGTCTCCGTCTCCGTCTCCGTCTCCGTCTCCGTCTCCGTCTCCGTCTCCGTCTCCGTGTCTCTCCCTCCCTCCCTCCCTACCCCTCTTTCCCTATGTTTTTCTGGAAAAGTCTCTAGAATAGTACACTATTTATCTTATTGTTACTGAATTTGTGTGTTAGTTTTGTGGACATAGTGTCTTCAGAGAAAATTAAGATAAGCATGTTTATGCATGAATATCTAAATTGGTATTAAACAATGTTTTTTATAAAGAATCGTGATATCTGTCTCAATCCGTTAAGTGTTGAGTCCCATACATTTTTCATGCTCGAAAATATATTTATTTGATAACTTGTGAAGTAATTATCAATTCGTGTTAACCCAAAAATCTTAACAAAATGATTTGTATTGGTCATTGTTCTAATTATTAACGATCAGTTTATAAATTGTTAATTACGGTCACATTGCTTAAATATTTGTTAATATAGTGGATATAACAACTACATAGTTGGGTGTGTTTTAGATTCCAGAGCGTCAGTCCCTTGTTGCTTTTAGATTGCGTGTTCTGTAAAGCTATGTGTTCCAATTTACTAAAGGAAATTACGTTATTAAGTAAGATAATTTAATTAATCATTTATTTGCAATAATTACTAAAATGTTATCTTTGTTTCATATCTAACTCTAGCTGAAACTTCTCAAACTGCAAAATAGAGTACAAACAAATTTCTTCTGCTTGTATACAAGTTTTGTGCAACTTGAAACTACTTCAATAGTTAAACCAATACAATCTACTTATCTTTTTGTGAACAAAATGAGTTATTTAGAGCTATTTTAATACACTCAAAGTAATTATTATCAATACTTACATATATCTAATTTACGCACTCTGTCAAATAAACTTAACTACATCTTTATTTGATTAATGGTTATTTCTCGAGAGTTCACGTTTTGTCATATTTTATGCTGCTTGTCGTAGGCGTATTCTGATATGATAATGGACAAAACGTACACTAGGCATTACAAGAGAATTTATGACATTTCGTCAATTTACATCAAATTGGGCATCTGTTTTGCATGTCAAAACGCTAAGTTCAGTAAGCGTTTAACTATAACTATGCCAACTATGTTGGTAATAAGAAGAATGAACGGTTAATTTTCAAAGCAATTTAAGCATTAAATCAAACTGATATTTTTCGGAATAACTTAGATATTTCGTTCAATAATAGTCAACTTAAAATTCAAGGAAATAAAAATTCAAAAAAACGAATTCTGGAATTAACAGGGAGCTAACACTCCCGTTCCTGAAGGAAAATAGTTGTAAAGTCTACTTCTGATAAACGTTAGTTTTTCACAGACTTCATATTGTACTATAAAATGTAAAGCGATTTTGCTTTGTAAATATTCTCTGAAACAACAAGCTTTGTAGTTTGACAAGATATCATGATACCTTGAATTATGAAAATGAACAGCATATAATTTACATGATAACAAACACTTAGATGCGAAATATTATAGTTGTTATTTCAAATCATAATTGTCTGGTTTGGAATAACACACGACCTTCCAAGCTACAAAGTGGAAAAGAAAAGAAATGAAACAATTTTAATAATAATTTTTACCTTCCAACCTACATATGTATATGTAGGTTTAGAAGGTTATGAAATCGATTTCCATTTCACTAGCGCTAAATCGAGCTGTTAGCTCACTTTACAACATTTGACAAAGTTTCACCAAGATCGGCGAACTCCAGCACAAAACAAATCTAAGAGAAACTAATCGTCTAAGCACGTCTGCCATATATCAAAGGAACGGCAGACAGGATTAGCATAGTATTCCGCAAAAACAACATCGCAGAAATATTTGGAACGACAAGAAAAATATCAACAATGGTACGTAATCCAAAACCAAAATTGAACTCGAAAATCATGGAGTGTACGAGATGCTATGTACCGACTGCGACCAAACGTGCATTGGCCAAACCAACCGAAGAATCAATGTGAGGAGAGATGAGCACAAAAACGCGGTGATAAAGAACCAAACCACTTCATCTTTAGGACAGCATGTACAACAAAACGTCACACAGTATGGTTTGGAAAAGACTCAAATGCTGGCTAACATACAACAGAAAACACAAGGGATAATGGGCGAAACCATAGAAATTCAAAAACGGCCGTATAACTTAAACACAAATGGAACCACAAAATTTACCGCAAAAATGGAAACCGTTATTAAGGGAGAAATCAATTACAAAACACAAAACAATAAAAGTGAAAGCGATAAAACCAAACGAAAATGCGAAACAGATAGTGGAAAAATCAACAGGACGACAACGATTATATCAACCCAACACGCAAGCAGATGAGGTTAGTTCGTTATGCTTTACTAGAAGCAGATCGAAGCAGTAGACCAGCGGTACATGCTCGAAACGTCGTCTAAACGCCAAAAACTTCTTTGAAGAACAATTGGAATATGAATACACCAGAAGAAATCAACTTTGTACATATATACATACACAATTCTATCCTTTTTTCTAAAGAATTCATTACTGTTCTAAATGGTTGAGAATCAGCTATGAAGTCATTAAAGTGATGGTCAATTCTGTCTTGCAACTCCTGATGTGAACTTACCTCTGTAGCATGTACTATTTCCTTAAGATACGACCAAACTGTGTAGTCCAAAGGATTGAAACTGTATGACCGTGGACGCCAATGAATCGGAGCTTCTGCACCTCTACCAACCCATCGCTTCAGACAAGTTACTCAACAAATTACCACACCTTCTATCAAAGTACGGGGGAGCATCATGCACAAAAAATTAAAAATACAGATCTTCGCTAGTTCAGTGTTAAATCTGGTAATATCTCGAATAAATGATTTTCTAAAAAGTAGAGGTACACATTACCATTTAAATTTCCAAGTAGAATGTGATTAATAATTAATTTGTTACCTAAAGTTTCTGCCCAAACATTAACTTTAAGCAAGTGTTGTAATGTGATACCCTTTCACCATGTGGGTATTATGAGAGTTAAACATTCATAGTTGCGTAAAAGTGGCCTTGTCGGTAAAAAGGATACATTTTAAAAATTGAGATTGAGGGCTGTCATTTCTTGTAACGTTTCACAAAAATGAATTCTAACCGGTAGATCGTCTGCCAAGAGTTCTTGGACTTGCCTGTAGTGCTAGGATGCAGCTGCTGCTCCTTAAGTATCGTCAAGTACCTGCAGAAGTCGTATTTGTATGTCATGCCATATTCCTTACGAAAATTGTTGGATCTTGATGAACCAATCTAAAATGATATTTAGAATAGTTCTTGTTCTGAGCCTACCAGAATTAATTTTTTTTTGGTCTCACATTCACAGTTTCACGAAAACGTCGTTCTACAGCTCTAAACGTTTTTTTTTATTTAGTAGGTTTCTTCTGGGAAACTTGTAACGTGCAAAAATCGATATAGTATCTATTCGGAGCGATTTTATATTTTCTCTTATTACTGTTTGGAAAAGAATAGAACTAGATAGGTATCTTTGACTTGATATTTGGGATTGTTGTTTAAGGATTACTTGTTACTTATTTTTCTACCTTAATCATCTGAATTTTCCGTATTTATTGCTGTTACCATGTACGTTTTAATTCACAATGGATTGAATTATTTCTTTATCGTATTTTATAAAAGTTCTTAAAATAAACATGCTAGTGCCATCTATACGTGGGTTCTGGTTAGCTTTAAATTCATACATTTTATAGATACGTTAGTTTGCTAAATCACCACTAGATGGTAAATAATTACATATTACTAATCATGCTTTATTGAAATACATTTTGATTACAACCAACAATTTGATAGGAAAATTTTGTTGTCTTAATACACGCTGCCTTCCGCAGGGATAACTACAGTATCTTCACAAAAGTGCCTATAAATTAATCATATTGCAAAGAATTTGTAATACATTGTTTACCTTTATTACAACTTCGGTGTCATCTGGATAGCCGAATTTATTTAACGTTCGTAAAGATTCCACTAGTATAAAACTTTTATAAACTGATCCCGCTATTAACTAATATTTTGTGCCTTTGACTTAACCAAATTTAGAACAATTCTCGCTGAACTTGTACATAAAACACCCAGTGTTGTTTTAGCATTTATATTCCAGCGTTGATACTATTTTAATAACTACTGTTTACGCTATCGTTGCGCAGTAGCAATAACTCAAAGTCATTCGTATATGCATGTTAGTATATGAACTGAACAAGCTTCTCCGATTATCTATATGTATTTGAATTTGCCCTTGTCAAGGACGGAGGGCGGGGTTTATGCTTGAATATTGTGAAACGAAAGGCAAGTTGGATGTTACCTTTCTAACGTAAAGTTTTGCGGTTATATATGTGTATATAAATTTTCCTTTTCAGGGTTATGTTTTATGAAAGATCTTTCAGCGTAGCAGAGAGGGGCATTACGTTCTTTTATTAAATTAGCTAAATTGATTAAAGGATAGTCAGATAAGGCTATAATTATCTTTGGGGTTGGGTAAAGTTGCATGTTGAGATAGACATGCACTGTTATTGTTACATATAGATATTAAAATTTACAAAGGCTATTTATTGTTGGTAAATTTATAAATAAATTTACGCTTGTTAAGGGAATTGTTGTTTATACGTTCTTCCTGTTTTTTCTCTGGTTCAAGCTTTACAGGGATACTCTTCCAAGAACCAATAATTTATCTTTGGTTTCCTTAAAGCTTGTGGCGCGTATTTTTCTTGTCTGTTCTCCTTACCTTTCTGCCTACAATCTCTTTCTCGCTTTATAACTAACCTTACCACCTATTTACTCTATAATGAAGTAATAATGTAATGAATAAATGGTGTAAATAACTGAGTATATAAATGTTCTTGGACGCCAAGTTATTTTTTAATTACGCTCGGAATAACTAAACCGAGTTTTACAATAAAAATTTACCAAAATGTGAAAAATAAAAAATATACAAGCTATGTTTATTAACAGTTAAATTATAATTATATAAAATATATCTTAAAAATAGCCTTAAATTACTAAATTATGGATATAAATACCTGTTCGACAAATTCTTGTACACAAACTTTTTAATAACCTCTGGTATCTAAACGATTACGGAAATGTAAACCAAGGGTGATGTCATATTTGCACCAGTATTGCGCAACATCCCGAAATAACAATGCTTTACGTTGTAAACCTCACCAAAATGGAATTTTATTTCTTATAAATTCCTCTTCATGAAATTTTCAATCTAATGTTTATTGCATTCTCTCGAAATTCAGATAAAAATTGGGATCTACATTTAGACCAGCATTAAAATAAAAACGCAATCATAAAATGAAAGCGTACGTAACAGTGAAATTAATTTTGCAATTAAAAGCGGTAAAATTAAAGTGTCAAAGTAAAAAAGAAAAAAGTGCCTGCAAAGAGCAAATGATTTAATTTTAATATAATACGAGTTAAATTATCTTACCATTAAATCAATGGCACTTTTCACAGAATTTAGGTGGAAACACAAAAAAATGGCTTCCTGCATCAACACAACATTCATAAGAAGTGAAAAAAAAAGTGGACGCTTAGGAAGTCCGATGATGATGACGCGTTGCGCCAAAAAAAAGCAGAAAAAAACAATTTAAAGAAGTGGGAGTATAAACCATTTAAGAAGATATGCACTTAAGTTACACCAAAATGCAAATTAAGTTGCCTACCACATACCTATATTTCAATAATAATTAAAATTTTTTTCTTATATTTACAATTAAATGAACGAAGAACATAAATTACGGTATATTTTAATACAACTCAAAATGGGTTGTTACAACTGTTTATCAACACTTCAAAACACCTACGCTATCCGAGTGCTTTGCGGTCTCAGGACCATTTGGCTGAGTTACTAGTCGAGCTAACTAATTCTTCCCCATTTTATGTGACGTAGTTGGTTAGACACGTGGCAAACTTTTGGCATAATAGCATGTTAAGGGTTAATGGCATGTCAGTGTATTGAACATCTGAATACATTTTGATTATTAATTAACATATTTATCAACAATATTAAGTGTTATTGACGTTACCTCTTAACTATCAACAAGTGTCAGGTTTCCATGGTTAACTGACGACATTTTGAACACTTACTCTAACTGATTGAATATTTAATGTTTTTAGTCAAATTTATTCTAATTTTCTTATTCTGATGCCTTGTTTAATTAATAACTTCAGGCTTAGAATAATGTTATGAATAATACTTACTTTATACCAGCATCAGTTGCTAATCCATTTTCAAATCAAAATATTCCGAAAACGGTACGCAGTATCGAGTTTTACAAACAGTACCTTTTGGTGTAAAATTGAATGATGTGAACAAAGTTCACTTAAATTTTGGACTAAAAAATTTAACCTCAAAAATTTATGCTTAAACCAAAGGTTACGAACCGTGTAACTGTCGCCTCATATGAGATCCAGATATAAAAACAAATTCGTGGGATGTGTCAGCTTCCAAAACATATTCATACAGAATTTCATTACGTTGTTGCCAGTAGTTTCGACATAATCGTAAAAAATGTGTGAAATTTTTCTTTAAAACCCTACATCATGAATATGGGTACCGTTTCGAAAATTTTTTAGTAAGAAAACCCAAATTATTTTTAAGCGTTCTATCTATCCTAGCAACAGGGTGGCCCTTGAAACACACACATATATATATATATATATATATATATATATATATATATATATATATATATATATATATATATATATATATATATATATATATATATATATATATATATATATATATATATATATATATATATACATAAATTAAGTTGTGGTTTTCCAGGAAAAAATGTAATACATGTGAATAGTCATTTAGTGGAAGTGCACTTTTTAGGGGTTCACCAGCCTTTAAAATTGCAAAGGGTATTGAGAGTATATCACTAAAGTGGTTTCCAATTTCCTACCGGACCAAGTATATTTATTTAATTTCATCTAGTGATTCTTTAGAAATGGCCAGTTTATTAATTTAAAGTTACTCAATTGAAAGCGCGCAAAAATTATTGACAATCTCTTTTCAAACCATTGAGGAAGATTTTTAAATGTATCTGGTGTCAATAAATGAAATTTATGAGTTATTTTTCTTTGCCTTTTTAACTTGCTCGAGTTGGTCTAGTTATGAGTGAGCACGTCAGGGTGTAGAAGGCTGTCAATGTTTCGAAAAAAGGATCAAGTCTGTATGTGCACTTTATGACTACTGTTTTACAAAGAAATTGGTTAACTTAATAATATGTTACTTTATTAATCCCTTGATTTCTTGAGGTGCTGATGGCTTTGTTCATTATTGTGTACTGACGTTAAAATATTAAAACGGTTAGATTATAATTGGTCGTACTGAGAGTATAAAGAAATGCCATACGTTTACAACTTAGTCCCATTTGCTATTTGAAATTCTTAGTGATGATGCTGTGCAAAGAATCAGCGATGAAGGTAAATGGACTAGGCACCTGTAAAATATACCACTTTTCATTGAATCGTTGCCGTGTTGTACATTTTTGTCAAATTAAGTGTAGAAAAATAATTCTAATAATATTTGATTATCTCCAATAACTCCAATAACAAAACCACAGGGCTTACCATTTCCAATCGTATTAATTGATGTACATATCTTATGAAATAAAACATTATCGTATCCGACGGGTATTGTTTATTATAGATACAGAAAATGGAACCAAGCGTATAACAGTAGCTGTAAATTTAAAATATAGCGACTTAAGATGCTGTTTTGAAGAAACTTACACTTAAATGGTTATCGCGTGCCGCGTTATTTTCAATGCGTCTGCTAGGATCGGTTTAACCCATTAGTGCATAAGGTTATGCAATTAATATTTTATTTGTTTTGATGCTAGAATAGGTAAGTACAGGTCCAGTGAAAGACATTTTAAGTGAAAAAAAAATTTTTTTTTAATTAATAAACAAAATACAGCATGTTCGTTTTATCGAACATTATGCAGAACATAACCTTTTAACACAAAAAACATAAAAGTAACTCAAAGTGTCTAACTAAACGGAATGGTACTTCAAAAAACAAGTTTTAGGATATAAGGCTCTCTGGCACTTAATACAAGTAAATTTAGCGTTTTTGCCACATTCAGCACAGCGTCTTTCCTTTTCTGAATATTCGGGAAGATGGTTCATCTTATCGTACCGAACGTCACGTGTAGGTGCACTTGTAGTTTTGCCTTTTCTGGATTTTGTTCCATAAGATTTTAAAAAAGCTAATGCCAAATATCTCCTGAATGACAATAAGCAACTGGAATTTTCATGTGACGGATGAACTTTTCGCATAAGTAACCATGCTTTAACCACCGAAACGTCAAACAAGTAGGCAAATATGGGCCACCACCACTTATGTTGTCTCATCCGTGCTCTATAATTTGCAACCATTCCATCCATTTTATCAACCCCTCCCATACCTTTGTTATAGTTAGCAAATATCTTGGGTTGAGGTACTGCGATTTTTGATTTTGCTGTTCTGCAATATAGCGAGGTACTTTTGATTTCAGTGCTTTCAAAATTGGAAGCTGCAGTGACAGTTTTGTTGTCATTCCATAGAAATACGATTACTTCCTCGTTACTGGAAAAGTCGTAAGCACCACGTTTCTCCTTTTTAAATGTGTTTTGTTGCTTACGTAATGGGCAATCTTCTAATCTATTTTCTCTAACAGTGCCTGTAGCACAGCAACCTAGGGTAGCGAGATGTTTCAAAAGTTTGATTGAAGTGATGTAATTATCCATAAAGATCTTATAACCATGATGTTGAGGAATTTGAGCCATTTCAATCAGATTTAGTACTACAGTACCTCCCAAGCCAAACAATTCGGATCTGTTATCATCATTTTTCTTTCTTCCAGTATAGATGTCAAATGAAAGCAAATAACCGTTTTTAGAACACAGAGCCCAATTTACGTATCGAAAACGGATGAGCTTGCCCCCAATAAATTGTTTTACGTAGTGCTTTCCATAATATGGAATCATGTTTTCATCTACACTTAGATATTCCTCCAAACCACCATACTTTTTAAAATTTTTGTTTAGCTGATCAATTAGGGGTTGTAATTTATAAAGTCTCTTCTCAGGATCGATTTGTGTGTTATCATTGAGATGCAAGTGTCTCAAAATCATTTCAAATCGATTTAGCCTAATACTTTCTGGTAATATTTTTGGCACATCGTCCTCATTTGACCAGTACATACACTTGTTGCGATATTTCCCATAACCAGAAATTAGAAGCCCTCCAAACACAACAAACAACTCATCTCGAGTTAAATTTTATTCTAAGTTTTTTTGAGAAGCGTACAAATTGCTCTCTTCCAGTATATTTACAATGACATCTTCGTCGAAGAACAGATTGAAAAACTCTATCGGAGTAGCTTTTTCGTAAACTTCAGCTGGTGGGTTTTTTACATCACAAATCTGTTGTGTATTGAATTGCGGCTCCTGCCTCTTCCAAACTGCTCTTTTTGGTTCTTTTGACGGTGGAGGATTATTGGGAACATTATTAGAGCTTATAATCAAATCTGCAAGGGGTATTTTGTCCTCGGAATCGTATTCCTCTCTAGTTGCAAATCCCTGTCAACAGCAACATCGTCGGCAGAAAGATCGATCCTGTTAGGTACAAACTCACTCATTGTTCTCAATATTCCAGGTCCTAGGTGATTGACGTTTCCTACATGATCATCATCGGAAAGGTCACTATCGATATCAGTATCTTGGCCACCTTGCGGCGGCGTGATGTATATGCTGGCGCTTTCAACATCAAGTTCTTCGATACAATCTATTAGTTCGGCAAGTGACAATCTAGAATAATAAAATTCATGTTTTACTGTATTTCCGATAACCTCTAATGTATTTTTTATTTTTCAAGAAAATGTGTTCATAACGCATAATGTTCGATAAAACGAACACCAATAATAAATTAGCTAATCTCTACAAAAACAAAAAATTAAAAATTTCGCGTAATAATAGCACAACTTCTTACTGTATGACCTTACTGTATCCAAAATTGCAAATAAAAATGTCGACAAAAACAAGTGAAAATATAAATTACCCGCCGTGTCTGGTGTTGTATAAACTCGGATCCATTACATTTTAAAAATTTAAGACTGATTGTTTAATCGTTTGTATATCACTTTCATTGTCATTTGTGTTCACTGACAGTTCAACAAGCCTCTGACATTACACTGCCATGGAAGATTTGGCAGGAATCTGTAATATCAGCAAAAATGGCGGCGCCCGATAAAACGAACGTTATGCACTAATGGGTTAAAAGACAAAATATACTCTACACTGTTAGGTCATGTTGATTAGCAGGCCACGCAGGCGATCAAACCTACCACAGAATGTTAGATTGTAATGATCCAAAACTCCTTTCTAATTAAGTTTCCTATCCTAGAAAATAATTTCCTATCAGAACTTATTTCCTGGTTATTTCCGCAAATGCATTCTCGTGTTGTTTATAAATCCTATTAGTTGCGCACGCTTTGCCACTCCCTTCTGGTTCCCCATAAATATCCAACCACCCGCTTCTACAATTCTTGTTCCTATTCTTATTCCGACGAATATTATCTCGGCCCCCTTAGTTTGCATGTGCATCTTTTGCGTTCAGATCATTAATACTGTCTGCCCTATTTCTTCTTATTTCCCGATACCTTCTCCTGTTAGTAATTATTTCCGATAGTTTCTTTGCCTAGTATTTAGTTCTTACCTCATAATTTTCTACCCACTTCTACCGAAACATCATTCTTAGCATACTTATACGATGTACCTACCCGTGGAGTGTATACGGATTTAGGTTTTGGCCTGGAAGGTAAACTAATAGCCCGTATAGATCTATATTCCTTCCTTCAGAGAGCGAGCTCCCGCAAAGGACGACATCCCTTCCCCTCTAGTGAAAAATACAAAAAGATCTATCATAAAATTTCACTACTATCACCAGAAAATCATTGATCCTTCATTCCTACCTCTACGACTCACTTCTTCATGGGTACTTCAGCCTGGTCCTGCTTGTCCACCTGAGCAGGACCAGCCACCTCAAACGGCATCAATTTCATTATATTACTTCGTCTCCACCTCCATACCGTTATATTCCACCTGTGACTAGCAAACACACTCATTATTTTAATCTCTAAAATTCATTTTCACATAGTGCACACCACCTGTGTAAAAATACCATACTCCACCACGTCCCTTGCGTACCATCACCGTATAACTAAAACACTGCATTTTTCATAAACCACAATCTAAATATCCTGACGTTAAATTTTAATGTATTAGAAACTTTCCCATTCTAGCAGACACATATCAATTGATAACATTTCAGAACACGTGTTTAATTATTACGAACTAATTAATAGAACCTCTAAATGACTTAATTCAGTAATTATCCCGAATCAATTTTCCACCCATGGTAATAAACCAGCAACTCATTGAAACTACCATTAATTTTATTCATCAATTATTATTATTATCAAGACCACGTTTGGCGTATGTAAAAATTTTTCCATTCATATATACTTAAATATTATATAACCCGACTTGATCTTGCTACACATATAAAGAAACTTAAGTTAACAGTTACCTGTAAACTCCACTTACTAAATCCGATACATCATTAACAACACAATTAGTATTTACAATGATCTAAATCAACAGTCTTCTCTAATAACCTTTAGCATAAAAACTGGCACCGTTATTAGTCTTACTGTACGTGTTACTAAACGTCACGTTTCAGTGATTGACGATAGAGGGCCAGGGTCTCCTCCAGCGCGAGATTCAACAGTAAGGACATTTGAAGACGCCGCAGATCCACCAGGTACCACGTTTAAATTACGTACATAATACTTGTAATTACTAAGTTGAACATTCCATTAATATTTGTAATTATAAAGTGGAATATTTCATTAGTATTTGTGATTATTCAGTTGACCACTTCACACGCGCAACAAAACTTGTAACTTTATTTTAGGGAATAAAGCTGTTTATTTCCCATTTGTATTTAATTATGTAGGACACACATTCCGCAAGTAGTGATGTTTAATACCCGCCCCCTGAACCTGTATGAAGATTAATCTGTAAATTTAAACATCAATCAATTGATATAGGCTCCACGGAACAGACGGCAGTTAAGAAAAATTGTTGCTTAATCCCTTACGCCTTGATAACATTTGTAAACCTATACAACACTCAAAAATCCTTATTTGCCGCCTTTTCCATTCCTAAAAATCTCGACCGCCTATGACAAATTGAAGCTGCTATCATACCTGTCTTTTCGAAACGTCTAGTCGTCTACCTATAAACGCTTGATCTCTTGCGAGTTAAAACTATATACTGTAACAGCTACACGGTTCACGCTTTCGTCCTTTAACCTAAATAAGCAGTCTGTTCGTTTGTTATACACAAAAATGGGAAGGATGTTCTTCTTTTTAAGATATCTTTTAAAATGGAGAATCCCTTGTACAGTAACCAAATCTATTACAATTATTGCTAAGGACACTGATAATTATCAGTGTCCTTAGCAATAATTGTAATAGATTATAATCCTACTTCTATAACTTGCATTTTCAATACATTCCGTTCACTCATAAGAGCCGTTCCTATGTTAGATAAACATTACTAATGCCATGCTCGTCCTAATGGAATGTCCCCTACAATCACTAAATTGTCTATATCTGCAAAGTAACATCTCGGAACTAATCTAAGTATCTCTTTACTTAATCCAAATCTACAGGCATTCAGAAACTACGTCGTAACAGGTAAATCCATTTTTGATCTCACATTCTCCCGGTTTGATAAGGGTTGCGAAAATGTCTGTAAAGGGGTAGACACAATGACACTTTAACTGCCGTACAGTGATCACGGCACACGGATTTTATTAAAGTAGTCCAACCATCTAATCACAAAAATATTCTGTATGACAATTTACATGAAAATTGGAACTTCAAAGGCGAAGGGCGTCCCCTGGAAGCTTCATCATCAAAAACCTGTTAAAACATAATAACGTACAGGTACTATTCATTATGGCAACTAACCTTCCAGATAATTGCGAATTAAATTTTGCAAACTTTCTATTTTTGATTTAGTGCTGCGTTATAAGTGATTGTCAGAGGCACTTAAATATTTAGCCGAAACTATTTCCCGTCCGTGGAAAGTACCGAACCTCTTTATATTCAACAATGGAAATTTGTAGCCGTATTGATACAATTTATGAATTGTGCAATCTTTTTTCATATTAAAATCCCCTTGATAACGATACGCTTTCAATTGGATTAGCAATCAACGTATCTGGTGTTTGGTGACCTTAATGCTCGACCCACATTCAGAATTTGGAGACAGTTGCCATTAAGAAACCTCATTCGTTCATTTTCAATGTGCCAATCAACTCACGAAAGCTTCTAGTGTTTCTCGTGTAGATTTTCGTTCATTTTGAATGCACCTAGCACAATGCTACTGAAGATTCTAATGTGAATTTCTACAAACAGTTTTGTATAATTTGCTAATGTGTTTTGCGCTTTCTCAACGCGAATTTAAAAAATTGTCTGGAACCAACAAGCTTGGATTGAACTGTTATTGCCGTATCTGTAAATTACATTTACTCGATTGATCATTAAGCTAAATATTTATCAACTCATTGTTGCAAACTTATAAAAAAGTAAGTGGGACGACTATCAATAGGTGTTTTACATTATTAGCTTGGTAAACGCATTTTTACTGGTGAGAGAAGTGTATTGACGAGTCATTCGGTGAGCCAGTAATAACTGTTACCTTGCGTACTATGTAATATATGTAACAGGTGTTTTCATGTTTTACTGTACGAAACTGAATTGGATTTTGGATTTTGGTGTGTAAACTAACGAAGTTCTATGTCGATGTAAACATGAATGTAACATTGTCTGAAATGTGTACATAATTAAAATTAACATTTCTTCATGAATTTACAATGAAAATTCTTAATTAACTAAGACATAATAAGATATAATGTGGGATTAAATTTTCAAGATTGGTACAAGTATCAGAGAATTTTGTCTCAAACGATGACTTGTCATTTTAATTTATGCTTGAGATAAGCTTTGTACCAGAATTATTAACTGTGCTCAATATGTTAATGGTTTATTGCAGTCACCATGTGCGTTTTTATCAGCTACTTGTAAATCAAATCAACCGAAATAGTCATATATATTGAGGGACTTGTTTCACACGCAGGAAAATTGCCTTGTCAACTGTGTAGAATTTTCGAATTGAATGCAATAGCAACCTAAGACCTAGACATTTAACTGCATCTGAAGTAACCATAATCCATCTTTGTATTGAATTATTCCTGATTAATGCTATGTAATGGTCACAACAATCAAAACAGGATATGGACAATTGATCCCTTTTATTATGTGTTTCAAGAAGAGACGTAATGCTCTCAGATTATGTTGTATGTGTAAAATACGACCTTCATGATGAGACATTCTTTGCTGTATGTTTGTTGGCGTAATTTGGGTGTCAATCTTTGAAGTTATATTATAGTGTGATTTCATTCTAACTATTGAAGACTACAACTTGTTTTATTAATTTAATATATTTAAGTTTGTTTGCATTGCTTTAGTAACAAATTATAGTTTTCATAAGGTACATTTGAATCCTACTGAAATAAATACCGTTGTTGCCAACCAATATTAAGAGCCATGAACTTGATTATACTAAGTGACAAATGAAATTTACTTTTTTTCACAATTTTCAACATAAATACGAAAAATAAAAAAAAATAGTCTAGAAACGCGTTTCGTAAGATGTTTCTTGTAATTTGCTTCCATTTTCATTATTAAATAGACATATTCACAAACGCGACGTCATCATCTCCGGTGTCATTTAATTCACGGAACATTTTACGAAAATTTTTATGTTGGCAATGCACGATCGGGAATTAGGTCATCCATGTCACTCTTACAAAATGTGTCAAAAAAGAGGATGCGTCGAGTGGAAAACTTTGATGTGGCCAAATTGGCGACCGTATTTTGATTATTGTACATAGTTTAACAACTTATATGGTTTATGAAAATGTAAACTTTTACCATTATTACACATATTTCAAATACTTAGCTTTTTGAGTTTTCAATGGTGTATTTTTGTATTAACGTTTTATACAAATCTAAACATTTCGATAACACTTACAGTTATCGTCCTCAGTAGTAATAAAATCTTTCAAAAGTCGTTTAAGATTTTACGAAATTTAAAAGAGTGAAAACGCAATGTTGATATAACAGATTAATAAACGTATAAATCCAACTATGGAATACAATTTTAGTAAAGAATAACTAGACCCTTAATCAATTAAATATTGTTAAACTGCCTTGAAGCACTTGGTATGTACTTCCAATGTACTTAATTACAATCTAATCTGAGGCGTTATTAATAAAGTAATTAATCAGATATGTAAGAAGTCTTCTCGTGGTAAATAATATTTCAAGAATAAAAATTGTAATTGGCTGCATGAGGACTTATTTGCTGAGCCATGCGAACGGACACATCAATCATGATCTTCTGAGCGACCAAGTCCTTCATTCAATCAGAAATTGAGCAAGCAGATCAAAAAGACGCAAAGCTTCAAATTTATCTCTTAAAAAAGAAAATAAATACTCTTTAAAAGTACAATCGGCAGGTATAGCTGCACGATAGCAGGGATATGTTGATTTGGCTGCAGTATTAAAGGAAGTGATCAGCAATCTAACTCGTCCGTCAAAACTAAGAAAAATTCTCCACTCGTTCAAGGAAATTATGTGTACTGCCGAAGAAGCACTGAAACTGAGTAAGCAGCAGCACGTAAATATATATCATTAAAGGGACTCCAAGAGTTGCAAAATTTATTCCGATTACAAAGAAGTTTGGCAACATAAATTGTTTACTAAGTCTTCTAGAACGCGCAACCAAACCAGAAAGTGATAATGCAACATCTTAAGCCACTGGAAATCAAACCAAATCAGCACATGAATAATTTTCAGTTAAGGATTTGACACTCCGGCCAACCAGCGTACATAGATTTGGCACTCCTGGAGCCCACCCAGATGAAACTTCATTTGCAAGTACCTCCATACCTCTTCGTTTACAGTAGAAAGACATTATTGTTCTATGGAATCTGTGATACTGCAAAATAGACCCATCTGCTCACCCATTAAGCTGTAGTACATCAAAGAGTCAGGTACACAAATTCTAAAAAATGAAGCAAATATTGACAATGAAATAGAGAATCTTGAAGAGGTAACAATATCTATGCCAGAAGGGAAGTCTATAAGCATGAAGCATAGACTATTCATGACTCTTGAAGTTGTTTAATAAATTGAGGGGAACAAAATTGAACCAAACATGTCCCGTTTGTGTATCTAAGCTAAAATTTTTCCAACAAGTTCACGATTTGAATAAGGCGAACCAACTATTTGACACGTCAGATCATTTCATTTCAACCATAAACCTACAAAAGCGAATTATTAATAGAAGGAAATCAGATTTTCCTTCTGAGCTTCTGCAAATGGTATCGGAAGTGAAAGAACTAGGTGTTGAAGCAAGTGAAGGCACTACGCGTGAAAAAGGAGACGGTTTAGATAAAATCGTACCCTCTGAACATTTAGATATAATTGAATTGCCAGGTGAAAATGCTGAAGACTCGTATAAGAAGTAAAAAGTAAAGATTGACTAAACATTACTTTTTATTAACGAGATTATTATATTATTGACAATTCCTATTAGATAAAATTTTGAACAGTTACCTTTGCCCAAAGAACAAATTTAGATTTTACATGTTATCGTTTTTTTTTTAATTTTGATCAAACACATTTGAATTCAGAAACCATTATGCATGGATCTGCTGCAAACATTACCAAATTAAAGGTTAATTTTATACATCAGTAAGAATAGGAAATAATTGGAAATTAGGTGTTGTCTAAACTCACGAATAAAGTTAAAATTTATGAATACCTTACATACATATATATATATATATATATATATATATATATATATATATATATATATATATATATATATATATATATATATATATATATATATATATATATATATATATATATATATATATATATATATATATATAATATAATATACACAAATATACCAGTTATTGGTTATTTAGTCAATAAATAACAACCTAAAAGTTATATTTTCTTTATATTTCGATATCGTTTGATATCTTCTTCAGGATGAGAAATTGAAATTTATGACATATTTCATGGAAGTAAATCAAAACCTACTATATTTTTCAAAATTTTTTAAAATGGGTTCGCCAACTTCGCCTGCAATTGCAAATTTGGTAATGGAACTTTTAAAAGATATAAAAAGGAAAAATTGAGCAACTTCTGAAATTCTAATATACTTTTAAAAAATTAATTAATCGGATATTTCACCTAATTCCAGAAAATATTTATTTATTATTGCACTACTAGTTTCAAATGCTAAGCATTCATTTTCAAGTGATTTTTTTTAACCGATTTAAAAAACTAAATATTTGAAATCTATCAAATAAACAGATATTATGATTATAAATAACAGAGGGTGGTAGGGTAGGTAACGGTAACAGTATGTAAAAATTAAACATAAACAATAAAGGACTAAACTAAATCTAATAATATGGTTGTAGTATTGCCGGAATCTGAGTTCATCAATTTGGTTTTATCAAATTTGGTAATATAAATCGCCTCAAAAATGTCTAGATGGCATGGGTTTGATACTTTTTTTAATAATTTCATTTTATTAATGTCTATGTAATGGCCATAATTCAGTAGATGTTCAGCCACGCTAGATTTTGAAGGTTCATTGTTTCTGAAAGCCCGGAAATGTTCTTTAAATCGTGTTTGTAAATTTCTAGACGTTCTTCCAAAATATGTACAATCACAACCATCTTGACATGAAATTTTATATATACCTGAATTTTGTAAATCTGGAATGATGTCTTTAGGGTTTCTAACAAAATTGCAAAGTATTTTCATTTTTAAAAACGACACTAATATTGTTTCTTTTACAGCACTTCTGTATCGAGTTCGTAACTGATTTAAAAAACGGTAAACTAAAACGGATAACAGGGTCTAAATTTGAAACTAAGGTCGTAAGAGTTTTTCTTTGCCGAACTCTTTCATGTTTCTGAATAACTGCACGAATAGTTTTTTTAGAATATCCATTAATTTCACCTAACTTCAGAATGTAGTTATATTCTTTTTTATAGTTTCCTTGATTTAAACGTAAAGAAACTAAGCGATGTGTCATAGAATGGAACGCGGCCATAACTTCAAATTCATACCACTGCTATCAGCATAAAAAATTCCTTTTATAAATAAAAGAAGTTTAAATTTTAAAACATTTTGCAAATTCAATACAACACCTGCGTTTTTTCCATTAAATAAGAGCTAACGTTTATTCACTAATTTAAAAACCAAAATTCTTAAAGTAAATAAAACAAATACCGTTTATGAAATACCAAGTCCTTCTTGTAATAAATTATATATTGGTACTACATTACAACCGTTAAAAAATAGAATTTTACAACACAAAGGCGACATTAATTTAAAACCAAATTGTACTGCTTTGGCAAAGCATACCATAGATTTCGTCGGATTTTAACGCGGTTAAATTTTTTTTTTAGAAAATAATTACAAGAAACGACTCATTTCGGATATGTTATTCATAAAAATTAATAAAAACGCATGTAATAGTAAAAAAGGTATAGAAAAATTACCAAATTGTTACGATTCCATTTTAAAAATGTATAAAAATATAGATTGTTTTGATTTAGTTACATGAAATATGTCATTATAAAGTTCAATTAGTCATTCTGAAGAAGATATCGAACGATATCGAAATATAAAGAAAATATAACTTATGTGTTGTTATTTATTGACTAAATAAGCAATAACATATATTTGCGTAAACAATTTAAAAAAGTCAAATATATTGAAAAATTATATATATATATATATATATATATATATATATATACAGGTGGTAAAAATCTCTGGGAGTAGAAGATTACTCGAAAACTATAAGAGATTTAACCGTAAAATTCTCGTGGTAGATTTAAGGTAGCAAGGTGCATATTCTAAAAATATTTTTATTTACAAAGGGTGATCCAGAACATTGTAACAACATAAACTTGCTTTTTTCTTTTAATTGCACACCCTACATCTAAATAAAAAACATGAAAGAGGCTTACAATGACTTTCTGGAAATATAGGGTTTGTTTAGGTTATACTGGGTGTGTAAAAAGTTATGAGCAATAGTGTGAGACAATCGTACTCAGTGTATCGCCATCTAGTGAGCTATTTAACACGTTTTTGAATTGTTTTCATATAAAAGGTACAGAATTATCATGTTGCTTACATCCTCATGATTTTTGTTCACAAAGAAAAGTTTCTACATACAGGGTGAAGCAAAGCGCAAAAGTAAAATTATTTAATTTTTTTTAAATCGATCACCCTGTATATTATACTGCAGTTCGTTAGTCCTTTAAGTAAGCTGCTGATATACGGTTTGTCAGGTATCAACTCAAAGATAATGGTTATTTTTAACTAATTTCCGAAACAACGGTTAAATAATTCGGTACACTATTTGGTTTCTAGAACATTAGTGAATAATACCCTGTATATTCTTGAAAGGGTAAAGGTTTTTGTTTGTCTACGGAGTATGCAAACGATGTGGTTAAAGTACCTACCTAACGATGTTAACTATTTGAATAACGTGTAACCTGAGTAAAACCATAAAAATTTTACAAGTAAATAAACTTAATCAAAAAAACTTATCAACAGAACAACATTAAACTAAAATACTTAATAACATCGACTGCAGAAAAGTGACTAATTGTTTGACAAATTATTAAACACAAAAGAACAAATTATTTTCACTTTGATTATTATAATTAAAGCACTTTGGCCATCGTTATTCCTTGTAGAAAAAGGAAGAGTTCTATACTAAACGTATTATGCCTTATTGTTGAATTGAGATATTAATGCAACTGACACCTAAAACTAATGCTTTGTCAGCCAAAATTAAACATTGCCTTAACACGGTTTGTAGGTTATTGTGCTCGTTATTTGTTTAAAGTTTCAACCATAATGAATTTTTCTAACGAGGAACTGGTAGATATAGCATTTATTATTAGAGAGTGTTCAAGAAATAGTCTATTAGCTTCTAGAGTTTATGCTGAAAGATATCCGAATAGACGGCATCCAGGGAAGGAAGCATTTAAAAAACTCCGAGAAAGATTTACTGAATCTGGGGGCAATATTTCTTATAAGAAGCCAAGGTTTAAGAATTTAATGTAATGTTGTTTGCTGTAAATAACTCTCATGTAAGTATAAGAAAATTAAGCAACTCTTTAGAAATTGGCAAAACATACATCACAGGCTGATTAAAAAAAATAAATTCCATCCATACAAAATACAGCTCCATCAAGAACTAATGGAAAGAAACTATTTAGATAGAGTAAACTTTTGTGAATGGGTCAATTTTATGAGACATTTTGACATTAATTTTGAAAAAAAAATATTTGGCGATGAAGCTACATTTCATAGAAATGGAATGGTAAATAGGCACAACTACCACTACTACTCTGATACTAATCCTCATATGTTCCGGACAATGACACAAACTAGATGGCCATTTAATGTTTGGGGTGGAATAATCGACGACCATGTAATTGATCCGTATTTTTTTTAAACCAGCCTAACCGGAGACAGATATCTAGAATTTTTAGAAAATACCTTACCAGGATTATTGGAAGATATTCCTTTAAATTTACGATCAGCCATGTATTTTCAACATGACGGGGCATCTGTGCATTTTGAAAGAAATGTGAAAAATTTTCTAAATAAAACCTTTAATGACAGGTGGATAGATCGTGGTGGACCTGTCGCTTGGCCGGCAAGATCATCAGACCTCTCACATTACTGGATTTTTTAGGGGGTTTTATAGAAAGTGTAGTTTACGAGGAAGCACCAACAACATAAGCTGACACGAAAGGCAGAATTCGACGTACATTCCTGAGTTATTAGCTAGAGTTATAAATGAATTTATACGTAGAATACAACACCGTCTAAATGAAAATGGCCAACATTTCGAGCATCTATTGTAATATTTAGTATGATAAACGTTTAGTATAGAAATCTTGTTTTTTTTTCTACAAGGAGTAACGATTTACTTTAATTACAATCAAGTTGAAAATAATTTGTTCTTTTGTATTTATTAATTTGTCAAACTATTAGTCAGTTTTCTGCAGTCGATTTTATTAATTACTTTATTTTAATGTTATTTTGTTGATAAGTTTTTTGATTGAATGTATTTCCTTTGGAATCTAATGTTTTACTCTGGTTATGCGTTATTCAAATAGCTAACATTGTTAGGTAGGTACTTTAACTACATCATCTGCATACATTTGAAAATACGGTAGACAAACAAAAACCTTCTGTATATTCTTCAAGAATATACAGGGTATTTTTCACTAATGTTCTAGAAACTAAATAGTGTACCGAATTATTTAGCAGTTGTTCCGAAAATTACTTAAAAATAACCATTATATTTGAGTTGATACCCGACAAACCGTATATCAGCCAAAATCTTACTTAAAGGGTGATCCATTAAAAAAAAATCAAATAATTTTACTTTTGCGCTTTGCTTCAACTTGTGCGAAGAAACTTTTCTGTGTAAACAAAAATCATTAGGGTGTAAGCAAAATGATAATTCTGTACCTTTTATTTGAAAAAAAAATTCAAAAATGTGTTACATAGCCCACTAGATGGTGATAAACTGTGTACGATTGTCTCACTATATTGCTCACAACTTTTGAAATGCCCAGTATAACCTAAACAAACCCTATATTTTTAGAACGCGCTTGTAAGCGTTTTTCATATTTTTAATCAGATATAGGGTGTGCCATTTAAAAAAAAGTAAATTTGGTATCCATAAAGTTCTGGATCGCCCTTTACAAATAAAAATATTTTTAGAATATGCACCTTACTACCCTAACGCACTGCTTTATAAAAGCATAGTTAACTACATCATCAACTAACAATGCGATCAATTGATTACGTGATCAAATTTGTTTTGTGTTGTATAAAACTTTTTATGGGTGTTGTTAACTGACAATATACCTAACTATGCGCTCTCACTCTTTACTTCGCTCGGCCGACAGTTGGCAACACAATTTCCTAAGTGCCTGTTTCAAGTCAGTTATCGGTTTGCTTCTAACCTACAAAATGGAGCGTACATGTAATTTTTCGAATAACAAAAAACAAATTTTAATTTCTTAGTAGAAAGTGCTTAATTAATCATTAACTAATAAAAATGGCTAAATACTGCAATGTGTTATGTTAACAACAATATTACAAAAATTATAATCCCATAATGAATTCTTATTGTTCTTTAAAATATCAAGTCCTAATCCTTCCTTCCAGTTATAAAAGCATAATTGAATGCAAAGAGTCGCATATCACAACAATTAAAAAAAAGCAAGAGGCGTGGAGAAAATTGCAAGAGAGTTCAACGCTAATAGCCATCAAAAAGTAAGAACTGTAAAGCAGATTAAAACGCTTTACTTTAACTTAAACCGAAAAGTAAAGAAAGATGTGGCCGCTGAGCACGTATGGTAAAACTTGACTCTAATGCACTGTTTATTAAATTCATTGTAATTATAGAAAGAAGAATATATCCTTGCCAAAAAAGTGGTAGCTGAGGATAAGGATTGTTTGTTGAAATTTAATGTGTAAATTTATACTAAATTAGAAAGATGTTTTCACAGAAACAAATTAATAAAACGGGTAGAGGTATGTACCGTCTTCAGTTGGATGAGACAGGGGCTCAGCTTTTTATTCAGATGTAGGGTGTGCCATTTCAAAAAAGTTTATGTTGTTACAATGTTCTGGATCACCCTTTACAAATAAAAATATTTTTATTAGAATAAGCACCTTACTTACCCTAAATCTACCACCAGAATTTGACGGTTAAATCTCTTATAGTTTACGAGTAATCCTCCACCCCCAGAGCTATGTTTATATATATATATATATATATATATATATATATATATATATATATATATATATATATATATATATGAGTGTGTGCGTGTGCGTGTGCGTGTGCGTGTGCGTGTGCGTGTGCGTGTGCGTGTGCTGTGCGTGTGCGTGCTGTGCGTGTGCTGTGCTGTGTGGTGCGTGTGCGTGTGCGTGTGCGTGTGCGTGTGTGTGTGTGTGTTTCGGTATTGAAATGTTCCTGAAGAGAAATACCATTTTCAAAGCTTAAGTTAAATTACAATTTAAATAACTGTCTGAAAATTCCTTTATTTATTGTAAACCTAAATTTTTTTAATACTGTCACAGATGTGTAGTAAAAATTAGATATACAGATACATTTAAATTTTCAAAATTATGGAATTGGTAAAATATAAGACATGAAATAATATATTAACAGTACTTATAATGATATTAGTAATACGTATTAAATCAAATAATTTAGGCAATTCATTAATAGATTCATTTAAGCAATTACAATAAGGGTTATTTAGATGTTTATGGATTGGTAGTAACTCATAATTTAATAAATTTCTGTTATTACTCACATATGAAATGTCCTCATCTTTAATATTATCAAAGCTATGATTAGTATTGAGTATGTGAGAGGCAACTTATATATATATATATATATATATATATATATATATATATATATATATATATATATATATATATATATACATCATATATACATATACATACATATACATACAGGGTGTCCACAACCTCTTTTCACAAAAGAAAACTGAAGATTCTAGAGCTGATTTTATGTCAATTTAACGTAAATTACCTTAATACAAAAATACCTCCTAAGAGAGCTGGTGCTCTTGGAAGATGGCGCCCTAACATCGGTTTAATTCAAATATCATCCAAATGGTTTCCCTTTAAATGATAGCGTTCTGTACATTTATTTACTGGAATATGCCCAATCGTATGGCGTCAATTTTTCAATTAAATTTTATTGATTTTTGTTGGTACGGAGGGATGAATCCCTTTATACCTTCGTCTGATTGTTACGTATATGTTGTTTTATTGGTTTTCGGCACGTAGCGCCTTTCCTATTTTCATTACTAACGCAAAATCTGCGTCCTAGGTGCTTATTTCCGGTTGTTTTGCGGTTATTTGTGCGTAGGTTGTTCCTGTTCTTGTTTGGGTTCTATCGTATGTTGGTGGTCTACTTGTATTGTTTTTATTTTCGGGTTTGCCGTATAGGGGATGTGCCGGGCATCCCCGGTAGTTTGCCGTATGTTGCCCTTCACAATTGCAGCATCTCGTGGGTCTGCCTGATTCCCTCGTCAGCGTGCGTTGGTTTGTATGATGTGGTTCCCCGCATTTCACACATCTTGCGGGGGCGTGGCAACCACTCGTCGTATGCCAGAACCTTTGACAGTTGTGTCATTGTCCTATGTCGCTTCTTTTGTGCGGTATTTCCATGCGGATTCTTAGGTACCCTATGGTGCGTAATTCAAATATTTCCTTTGCCCTTTCCAGTTGCACAAGGATCATACTTGTCGTCCTTCTCTCCGGACCAGCGTACATGTGTTTTATTTTTTGAATGGTGAATCCCTTTGATTTAAGTTCTTCTTCGATTGTCGGTAATATATTTTCGTCACGAGGTATTCCCTTGATGACAGCTTTTAAGGGTTTGGCAGCTTCCAGTAGGTAGGTATTGAATGGGACGTTTATGTCGTCGAGGGCTGTTGTGGCCGCCCTGTACTCGTCGGCGGTGCTTATTATTATTTTCACCCCGTCCTTTGAGGTGGTTGTCTCCTTAGGGTAGATGTTGATTTCGGATAATTTTTCAAGGGCTTTTGTATAGTCGCCTAGATGGTGGAGTATTATGGGCGGGACCCGTTCTTCCTTTCCTTCCGGGGAGTCCGGTATCTGCGATTCCGCTTCGACCTTTTGCCTTTTGGCGCCGCTTTTTCGGAGGACGGGTGTGAAACCATCTTCGTCGGAAAGGGCTTCTGTAAGGGTTTCTTGTAGTGTCGTTGTGTTAGTTTCCTGTATGTTGTCTTGTGTCGAGATGTGTTCGTTTGACTCGATTTTTATGTCTATGATTTTATTTTCGGTCCGTTTCTTCTTTTTCTTTTTCCTCGGCGGGGGGTTTTCGCTTTCACGAATTTCTGCGGGTTTCGCCGCGTCGGAAGTTGTATCTATGTGGGTTACTTGTACTGCCCTTTGTCGGAGTTGGTCCTTGAGAACTTCTACGGTCTGCTTCAACTCTTCAATTTGTCTGCCGAGGTAGGTTATGTCGAGCTTTTTAGCTTGGATTTTAGGCTTCAGTGATTTGTTTTCGTTTTTAACCGTGTCAACACGATTTTACGAACGGTGCTGTTGAAGTCGTAGTCCGAGCAATCGTTGTCGCTCATCTTGGGAAACCGGATATGCGCAGTGAAAACTGAACAGATCCGGCTCGTTAATCAATGGTTCAGCATAGAATGGCGTATGGCGTGAATATGATTTTTAGTTGTTCTCATAAGCGGCTCGTTTGGGCGGGACACTGGACATTGTTACTCACAAGTTTTTTGTTTTACCAAATTTCCCAATTTTAACATAAAATTTAAAAAAAAAAATCGAATTTTTCATAACAGAATGATACTTCTGTCTGAAGTCCCTACGACGCACCGTTTTCGAAATAAATCGACTTGAACTTTTAATGTGTTAATCGTACTTTTATAAAAGTAACTAACGAATTCATTTACATGAAAGATGGCTATGGAAAATAAACAAAATTACAATTGCGTGAACGTCAAAATAACTAGTATTACAGATACTAGTTGAGGTTAAAGTGTCCAATTAGTTTTAAGTGAAAGATTTTTTATTGTTAGTTACATTACCGTAAATACAAAAAGTTGGATATTGTTAGAATGGCTTCGTTTGGTAACGAATGTACTTATGTAATGGAAGAATATCATGATGATATTTTAATGGAAATTCAATACAATCCTGAAATAAGCGTAAGAAGGTCGGCTGCAATGTGTCAAAATCTTCTGTGTGGAACATTCTACATAACTCCAGGCCTTGAAAGCAGGTGATTTTCTTGCTCGTGTTGATTTTTCCAATTGGATGCAAAATAAAGGGAAGAGAAGATTTTTTTTTCTAATGTTTTGTTTTGTGATGAAGCCGCTTTTACAAAAGATAGGATTTTTAATATGCACAATGCACACTATTACTCCTATGTTGATGAAAACCCTCATGCGATAAGGGAAAGTAAACATCAGGAAAGGTTTAGCATTAATGTATGGTGATAATTTGCTTGGACCTTTAGAATGGTCCAATCGTTTAAACGGCGAAGAATATCTCAACTTTCTACAAAATCCTTTACCGGATTTATTAGATGATATTAATCTGAATATTCGGTGGAACCTGTGGTTTTTACATGATGGTTGTCCGACTCACTATAGCAGAACTGTTTGTACTTTTTTAGATAACAATTACCGAGAGCGATGGATCTGAAGAGGCGGTCCGGTTTCTTGGCCAGCAAGGTCTCCAGATTTAAATCCTTGCGATTTCTGTGTTTGGGGATATCTAAAATCAATGGTTTACTCCCAAGCAATAGAAACACGCGATCATCGTTGGAGAAGAATTCAGGATGCCTGCGACGCATTTAGGAACAATAGCGGAATTTTTGCAAAAATTCGGCAATCTTTACATAAACGAATAAATTTATGCGTTGAAACGGATGGTCGTCATGAGGAGCATCTTTTGTTGATTCAGTTTTGTGTTCCATGCTTTCAGTTGTCATTTTGAATTTTTTTAATTATTAATTGTGTCAGCAACATTTTTCTGTATTAAAAACGTTAATCTTTTACCTGAGTTTATTTCTTACTTTCTAAAGCAAAATTAATTTACAACATGAGAGCAGTTTGACGTTCACGCAATTGTTAGTTTGTATATTTTTCATAGCCTTCTTTCATAATTGTAAATGAATTCATTAGTTAATTTGATAAAAGTATGATTAACACTTGAAAAGAGTATCATTTTTTAATGAAAAAATCGAAACTTTTTAAATTTTATGTTAAAATTTAGAAATATTGGAAAACAAAGAACTTATGAATAACAATATTCCACTAAATAAATGTACAGAACGCTATCATATAAAGGGAAACCACTTTGCAGATATTTGAATTAAACCGATATTAGGGCGCCATCTTCCAAGAGCTCCAGCTCTCTTAGGAAGTATTTTTGTATTAAGGTAATTTACGCTCAATCGACATAAAATCAGCTCTAGAATCTAAAGTTTTCTTTTGTGAAAAGAGTATGGACACCCTATATATATATATATATATATATATATATATATATATATATATATATATATATATGGTGATTGGTCGAAACCATTCATTAGAAGTATTAGGAGTTCCAGCCATGGCTGATTTCTGGAAGTTTGTATCTGGGCTAAGTGATTCATATTCTATTTAAGGAAAATAATTTCATGATGACTACACTTCCGGTTATACCGGAGGTAGCCATCAACTTTGTTATTTTAAATGGAATCGTACCCTTTTTATGGCATATTCGAATTGTACTCGCCATTTAAGTAGAAATTTTATCAATGTTACCTATAGTTAAATTTAATAGTTTTTGAGATTTAAATTTTTTTTCGAAAATTATTGCTTGAACACTATGACATTTGACAATGCCTACTGGCGCCATTTTTAGTACGAAGCAAGTAATATTGACGTTATGCATAGGGGTATCCTTAAGCTTTACGCTGATGCTTCCGGTACTGCCGAATTATCTACAGGGTGTTCAAAATGTGACTTCCATCTTTTGAAAATAAAAACCATAAAAACTTAACTTTTTCAAATACAATGTCCAATATTTTCTTCCTTTAACGGATCCAGAATAAAATTTTGCATTGATTTGTATTAGCATTCCCTATACCTATCTTCGATAGTTTTTCTCATATTGAGGTATTTGTTCATTTCTTCTAAAATTCAAAACGATTTACCTGATTTTTCCATGGATAGCCATGGAAACCACAGCTAAGTTTGTTGTTAGTAACTGTCAATACCTTTTGTTGTGTTTCTGTGTTCGGTTTATCAAAATGGAAAATGGGAAGTGTTCAAACAGGGATATTTTGAAATTATTTTATATTCATGGAGAAAGTGATAAGATTATTAGCAGAACTTGCCGTTTGTTTAATGACCGATATCCTCATTTAACACCAATGAACAAGCACAAATTTAAGCGAATAGAGTCAAACTTTTTACGGTATGGAACAGAGAAAGCTGCCAGAACACGATCAAAGCCTATTACTGGCGAAGAAGCTAATGAAGTTAATGTCCTAGCATATTTTAATAACTACCCCTACGGCTCGATACGATCTGCTGCAGAAGATTTGGGCCTGCCTTACTATTCCATACAATACATTTTAAAGAAGCATAAAATGCATGATTATTCGTTTACCTTGGTTCAAGCGCTTCATCCAGATAATTTCAAGCGAGTGGAATTTTGTGAGCAAATGTTAATCAGAATTCAGGAAGATCCGCTGTTTTTGCGAAAAATAATTTGGACGGACGAAGCAAAATTTACCAGATAAGGAATTGTTAATCGACGTAATTGGCACTATTGGGCGTCGGAAAACCCACATTTCAAGCGAGAATCAAATTTTCAAAACAAATTTAGTTTTAACGTGTTTTGTCTTGTAATGAATGGTCGTGTCTCTTTTAAAATTTATGATGAAAATTTGACAAGTATAAAATATTTGGAGATTCTGAGAACGGATGTCTCTGAATTTTTAGAAAATCTGCTTCTTAATATTTTACAATACTGCTGGTATCAAATGGACGGAACTCCTGCACATTCAACGCGTGACGTTGATCAAGAGCTCACCACTATGTTTGGTGATCAGTGGATCGGTCGAAGCGGACCATGGCGGTGGCCTCCCCGATCTCCCGATCTAACTCCACTCGACTTCTACGTGTGGGGCGAAGTCAAGAATCAAGTATACGCCACTCCAGTCCACACAAGAGAAGACCTAGGCTTAAGAGTAACGACGGAATTTCGCCAGTTAAATCGTCATTACGTCAAAAAAGCTTGCACGAAAGAAGTTCAGTCAAGACTTTTAGGTTGTCTTAAACAAAATGGAGGCCACATAGAACATTTATAAAATTTTGAATTGTTTTTCTTACTTTCAATAATATTAATAGTTATTATTTGCATATTACTTTTATTCTCATCTTATTTGTTGACGAAATTTAACAGTTCTGTTTGCTTTGATAAACTACATTAATGTAATTGGTTTCTGCATCTGTAGTAGGCTTCGGCCGTGGAGAAATCGAATTAATTTTTCTAAATTTCGGACGAGATTTTAGAAATACCTGAATAACTGAAAAACTGTTGAAGATAGGTATAGGGAATGCTAATACAAATCAATGCAGAATTTTATTCTGCACCCGTTAAAGGAAGAAAATATTGGGCATTGTATTTGAAAAAGTTAAGTTTTTATGGTTTTTCTTTTCAAAAGACGGAAGTCACATTTTGAACACCCTGTAGATAATTCGGCAGTACCGGAAGCATCAGCGTAAAGCTTTAGGATACCCCTATGCATAACGTCAATATTACTTGCTTCGTACTAAAAATGGCGCCAGTAGGCATTGTCAAATGTCATAGTGTTCAACCAACAATTTTCGAAAAAAAATTTAAATCTCAAAAACTATTAAATTTAAGTATAAGGAACATTGATAAAATTTCTACTTAAATGGCGAGTACAATTCGAATATGCCATAAAAAGGGTACGATTCAATTTAAAATAACAAAGTTGATGGCTACTTCCGGTAAAACCGGAAGTGTAGTCATCATAAAATTATTTTCCTTAAATAGAATATGAATCACTTCTAGTGAATGGTTTCGACCAATCACCCTGCTATATATATATATATATATATATATATATATATATATATATATATATATATATATATATATATATATATATATATATATATATATATATATATATATATATATATATATATATATATATATATATATATATATATATATATATATATATATATATTACCATGATATATAAATTTTATATTTATACTTGTTTGTTTAACTTAATATTTAAAAAAACATAAAACAATATTTCAGTATGAATCTTCTACTAATTTAAGTGAAAAATATGAACACTCTGTAAAAAGGTATTTACTATTCAGACAATAAATATGCTGAGGTATCAATGTTTTACCTAACTTAAGAGTAAATTTGTTGGAGTTAATTTTATTAGGAGATATTTAATTTTTCCGAAAACCCTAGATTTTCAGAAATATTGATATAACTTGAAACACCTATCCTTATGAAAGCGCTACTTATTTTTGATGTAAAATTCGAAAATGCAATAATATACGGGGTGTGTCATTAAAAAAAAACATAACTTTGATATGCCACTTTATTGGAGCACCCTAAAGGTTTAAAAATATTTTTAAAATGTTGCTCATATTGACTTACATAGGGTCACCGTATTTGAAGTTAACGATTATACGCCGCTTCGCCGTAGAACTCCGTGGTGTGTGTGTGTGTGTGTGTGTGTGTGTGTGTGTGTGTGTGTGTGTGTGTGTGTGTGTGTGTGTGTGTGTGTGTGTGTGTGTGTGTGTGTGTGTGTGTGTGTGTGTGTGCTGTGTGTGCGTGTGTGTGTGTGCGTGTGTGTGTGTGCTGTGTGCTGTGTGTGTGTGTGCGTGTGTGTGTGCGTGTGTGTGTGTGTGTGCGTGTGTGCGTGTGTGCGTGTGTGTGTGTGCGTGTGTGTGCTGTGTGCGTGTGTGTGTGGTGTGTGCTGTGTGTGGTGTGGTGCGTGTGCGTGTGTGCGTGTGTGCGTGTGTGCTGTGTGCTGTGGTGTGCGTGTGTGCTGTGTGCGTGTGTGCGTGTGTGCGTGTGCGTGTGCTGCGTGTGTGCGTGTGTGCTGTGTGTGCTGTGTGTGCGTTGTGCGTGTGTGCGTGTGTGCGTGTGTGTGCTGTGCTGTGCGTTGTGTGCGTGTGTGCGTGTGTGTGTGTGTGTGTGCGTGTGCGTGTGTGCGTGTGCGTGTGTGCGTGTGTGTGTCGTGTGTGTGTGTGTGCGTGTGTGCTGTGTGCGTGTGTGCGTGTGTGTTGTGTGTGTGGTGGATGTGCGTGTGCGTGTGCGTGTGTGCTGTGTGTGCGTGTGTGCGTGTGTGCTGTGTCGTGTGCGTGGTGTGTGTGTGTGTGTGTGTGTGTGTCACTCGTAAGCTGTGGGGTTTTGCATGTGCAAAAAAGCAGGGTTGTGGGGAAGTGTAAATTTGTGGGGACATACACTCGACCCCACAACTTTTTTGATTGTATATTGTCTTGTACACTTGTTTTTTCGCCGTTTGAGTAATAATTTTGCTTAAATGTACTTTTTTCAAGTGAATTGTGGTTTAAATTTTGAATATTAAAGATGAAATTATAAAATATTTGTTGCTTTTCTCATTAAAATAATTACACTCATTTATGGGGACACAGAGGTTGTGGGGACATTAGAAGTCTGATAAAGGCGCCCCCTATACTGCGATCATCTTGAAATGTTAATTCATTTAATTGTATTTGATATTTACACATTTTATATGCATAAGTACTAAAATGTAGTTATTAGGAAGCATTATAACTGTCACGAAATGCGTTGACCGACTTTTGTAAAATGTTGTTTTTGGATACTTTGTGCATTTCAGTTCATCACTATTTAAAATAATGCGACTTTAGAACAGTAACGGGCCAAATTGGCGCTAGCGGAATATGATGTGGTTTAATGAATTAGGGTATAGCAAGCGAGTTCAAATTGTTTATAACCTAACCACCATGTAGTATTTTACCCGCTTTAAATTAATATACTTTGTAGACAATCACTTAGAATCTAAAATTTTATGAAAGTTGCTTGTTTTATTTAGACACGCATTTTTGGGGAACTGTTTTTAGCGAATTTTTCAAAGAAAAGTGCAGTATGACTATGACTTGCCGTGATACCCAAGATCTAAATGACTATGACTCATGTGGATTGGTTATTGTTTGCGAAAAATTTTGTGCATAATTTATGTTGGTACACCAATTTCGTTCTGGCCCTGCATAATGTGGTCCATGGGTGTTTAGTTTGAAAATTACCCAAAATCTATATTTGTACACTAATTTGGTTAGGGCCACACCAAAACTGTTTGCCTCGATGCTAGATTATGTGGTTCATGGTTGTTGATCACCGTTTAGGCCAAACAGTGGACAAAATTTATGTTTGTACAACAAGTTGCTTGGGATCACGGTAAAATTGATTGCTTTGATGACCAGGAACGAAATTACATTTTCCGTGAGTGTTGGTTAGCATTTCAGTCAAATACAGTCCATAATCTATATACGTACACCAATTTTGTTGGAGACGCGGCAAAACGGATTCTCGCGATGGCCAAGAGCTAGATTTGTTGGTCCATGAGCGTTGTCCAGTATTTGGGCTGAATATTGTCCAAAACCTATATTTGTACAGCAATTTAATTGGGATCACGACAAAACTGATTGTCTTGATAACCAAGAGCTAAATTACGTTACCCATATGTGTTGATTAATGTTTGGGCTAAATTATGCCCAAAATCTATGTTGACACACCAATTTCGTTGGAGACGCGGCAAAATAGATTCTCGCGATGACCAAGAGCTACATTTGGTGGTCCATGAGTGTAGTCAAGTATTTGGGCTAAAAATTGCCCAAAACCTATATTTGTACAGCAATTAAGTTGGGGTCAGGGCAAAACTGACTGTCTTGATAAGAAAGAGCTACATTACGTTACTCATATGTGTTGACTAATGTTTGGGCTAATTATGCCCAAAATATATGTTGACACACCAATTTCGTTAGGGACGCCGCAAAATGGATTCTCGCAATGACCAAGAGCTTCATTTGGTGGTCCATGAGTGTAGTCGAGTATTTGGGCTGAATACCGCCCAAATATTATATTTTTGCAGCAATTTAGTTGAGATCACGGCAAAACTGATTATGTTGATAACGAAGAGCTAAATTATGTTACCCATGTGTGTTGATTAGTGTTTGGGCTAAATTATGCCCAAAATCTATGTTGATACACCAATTTCGTTGGAGACGCGGCAAAATAGATTCTCGCGATGACCAAAAGCTACATTTGGTGGTCCATGAGTGTAGTCGAGTATTTGGGCTAAAAATTGCCCAAAACTTATATTTGTACAGCAATTAAGTTGGGATCAGGGCAAAACTGATTGTCTTGATAAGAAAGAGCTACATTACGTTACTCATATGTGTTGGCTAATGTTTGGGCTAATTATGCCCAAAATATATGTTGACACACCAATTTCGTTAGGGACGCCGCAAAATGGATTCTCGCAATGACCAAGAGCTACATTTGGTGGTCCATGAGTGTAGTCGAGTATTTGGGCTGAATACCGCCCAAATATTATATTTTTGCAGCAATTTAGTTGGGATCACGGCAAAACTGATTATGTTGATAACGAAGAGCTAAATTATGTTACCCATGTGTGTTGATTAGTGTTTGGGCTAAATTATGCCCAAAATCTATGTTGACACACCAATTTCGTTGGAGACGCGGCAAAATAGATTCTCGCGATGACCAAAAGCTATATTTGGTGGTCCATGAGTGTAGTCGAGTATTTGGGCTAAAAATTGCCCAAAACTTATATTTGTACAGCAATTAAGTTGGGATCAGGTCAAAACTGATTGTCTTGATAATAAGAGTTAAATTACGTTACCCATATGTGTTGATTAATGTTTGGGCTGAATTATGCCCAAAAGCTATGTTGACACCAATTTCGTTGGGAACGCGGCAAAATGGATTCTCGCGATGACCAAGAGCTATATTTGGTGGTCCATGAGTGTAGTCGAGCATTTGGGCTAAATATTGCCCAAAACCTATATTTGTACGATAATTTAGTAGGGATCACGGCATATCTGATTAACTTGATAACCAAGAGCTAAATTATCTTACCCATGTATGTTGATTCATGTTTGGTCTAAATTATGCCCAAAATCTATGTTGACACACCAATTTCGTTGGGGACGCGGCAAATTGGATTCTAGCGATGACCAAGAGCTGCATTTGGTGATCCATGAGTGTAGTCGAGTATTTGGGCTAAAAATTGCCCAAAACATATATTTGCACTGCAATTAAGTTGGGATCAGGGCAAAACTGATTGTCTTGATAAGCAAGAGCTAAATTACGTTACCCATATGTGTTGAATAATGTTTGGGCTAAATTATGCCCAAAATCTATGTTGACACACCAATTTCGTTGGAGACGCGGCAAAATAAATTCTCGCGATGACCAAAAGCTACATTTGGTGGTCCATGAGTGTAGTCGAGTATTTGGGCTAAAAATTGCCCAAAACCTATATTTGCACAGCAATTAAGTTGGGATCAGGGCAAAACTGATTGTCTTGATAAGAAAGAGCTAAATTACGTTACCCATATGTGTTGATTAATGTTTGGGCTAAATTATGCCCAAAATATATGTTCACACCAATTTCGTTGGGGACGTGGCAAAATGGATTCTCGCGATGACCAAGAGCTACATTTGGTGGTCCATGAGTGTAGTCGAGTATTTGGGCTGAATACAGCCCAAATATTATATTTTTGCAGCAATTTAGTTGGGATCACGGCAAAACTGATTATGTTGATAACCAAGAGTTAAATTTTGTTACACATGTGTGTTGTCTAGTGTTTGGGCTAAACGTTGACCGTAATCTATGCTGATATACCAATTTCGTTGGGGTCGCGGCAAAATGGATTCTCGCGATGACCAAAAGCTACATTTGGTGGTCCATGGGTGTAGTCGAGTATTTGGGCTGAATATTTCCCTAAACCTAATCTTTACACCAATTTCCTTGAGATCGCTGCAAAACTGATTATCTTGATTACCAAGAGCTAAATTATGTTACCCATAAGTGTTGGCTAGCGTTTGGGATACTTTGCTCAAAACCTACGCTGATACGCCAATTTCGTTGGGGACCCGGCAAAATGGATTCTTTCAATGATCAAGAGCTAACTTCTGTGGTCAATGAATATTGGTCAGCTTGTACCTAATTTTCTAAATCTATAACTATACAATATTTTTGTTGGGGCCTTCGCCAAAGTGCAAGGGAAAAGATCGCTTTACGTGACTTTGACCATTTTATGTATGGTTTTGGGGTGTTGCTCATCATTTGAGACCAATGGTGTCTAAAAACGTTGCTTTACTATGCGTCATCATTTGAGACTAAAGGTACACAAAGCAATATGCATGAACCAATCTTATTAGGAAAGTGGTCTAATTAGTAAAAATCAAATGTGTATTGACGCGAAAGGAACATTTGTTGTTTTTACTGTTACATATCATTTGGTGACAAAAAATTTATTCGCCAATTTCCTTGAGAATATAGCCAAATACATTGTCTAGATTTGCAAGAACCAAATGTTACCATTTTGTGGTGTTGGTCATGTGACCAAACATGCTCAAAACTACACACCAATTTCGTTTGAAAAGCGATCAAACGAATTTTCATCATGGTATGATTTAAATGACAAAACCTTTTGTACACCAAAATTCGTTTGGAAAACGGCACATAACATTGGGTCGACGGGCAAAACCAAATGTGGTTTTCCGAGTTACTCATCATAATGGTACACAAAACCTTGGTTATACACTAATTTTGTTGGGAAAATGGCTAACCGCATTGCCACCATGCCCAAGACTGAATATAATGGTTTTAAGGCGTGTCATCATTCGGGACCAAATAAGCCCAAAAATCAGTTTTGATTTCAAAGCCAAGAACCAAACGTGTTGGTTGTTGGCCATTATAAGGGACCAAGGAGGTCTAAAAGCTTTATTTATACACCAAATTCGTTGGTAAAACAACCAAACAACACAGCTTTGGTATAAAAGAACTAAATTTTATATCTTTACGGTGTTATTGAGATGTCATCCAAAATACTTTAAATAATTTTGTTTGTAAAATGATAAATATGCATTATATTTATGAAACAATTAGGTTTTATGTAGTTTAACTGGTTTTTAGGATTAAACGAAATTTTTCAGTTTATCTTACTTTCGACTGAATATTAGCCAGACGATAATTTTCGATTCTGTGCGTATTTTTGTTTTACTTCATAGTGTAATTTAATTACTGCTTAGCTACGTTGAGAGGTCTAGTGATCTTAGATTCAGTAGTTACATTATGAATTTCAAACAAAGTTGAGAAAAAGTATGACCAAAAAACTGTTAACATCGAAAATAACAGTTATAAAATCGTTTCGCCTTCATACTCAGAGATTGTAAACTACGTATTACCTTTACATATACCTAAATTACCTGCCGAAATTTTGAGGAATTGTAAGCTGTAAAATTACAGGTTATGTGGGAATATTATACTTCTATCAAAAGCACCGCTATTAAGCTCTCAATTTATTACAATATTTTACATTTACGAACACAGAATAGTTACTTATTTGTTAATCGTTTGATTTTGGTCAAATAATTTTTAACTTTATATTTTATATCCTTCCAGGATTTATCCACAACAGAATATTGTTTCATAAACTCCTCGCACCTTTTCTTTCCAGGTACCACTTGATGTTTAATTTCGACCGAAAAAAAACTTATTGCCTTTTGTTCGTCTTGTGGTAACCACGCAACTCTTTTTTTTTGTAATTTTCTTCTTTTGTAGATGTCGACTCACCTGCAAGTTAAAAAACCAATAAAAATATGTCAAATATTTAGTATTGAAGTCGGTTACTTTAAACATAATATATTTCTAGATTTGTCTGAATATTAAACAAAAAAGTTGTAATCCAAAGATGATTGATAATTTAATTGAAAAGTAATAGTGTTTATAAACTATTAAAAAAATTGATACAAAAAAAAATCAAGTGCGAGAAATTAAAATAAATTTTTTAGATATCGGTTCTTAATTAATTTGTATTTTGAAATCGTTAAATTTCTTTCTCCTAAACCATCGGACCTCTAAATGCACATAATTAGCAGCAGAACAGTAATTGCTTACCATTTAAAACTATCCATTACGGGTAGACTTGCTTCTACTTTCTAGTTGCCTTTATGTACCTAGATGTAAGTATAATAATAAGTACATACATATAAGCAAACTAATATCACAGATAACTTATCTGCGCCAATACTTTAAAAACAAGCTTGGAAATTATGACAAAACAAAAAAGTCTGCATTTACAAATAGAAGAATTGGTACATCATTTCTTTAATTTGCAACCAGTATAATGTGCTTAGGCATCATTTCTACGACTAATATCAACAATAAAATGTATTTTAAATAAATTAAACGTGTCAAAAACGTGATTAATTGGGGAATTGGCTGAAGTTAAGTGCGTTTAAATTTTTTTACGGTTTTGGTGACAAAACAGTTTATTATCTTACAAAATAACTCTCTTGCACAATTAAATAACTGTATAAATCATAATCGTACATCATCATAATGTAAATAAACGAACAAGTGTAACAATTGTAATGTGTAGGGTTACTAATTATTAACAAGGTATTTACGTTCAATTAAAACTTCAAGTACAAAAATACTTTTCTTGGCTACTCTATAGTTATGACCATGGTAAATGATAAAATTCCGAGCACACTTGCATGCAGATAAAAACATAGGTTTTACAATAATTAATAGTTTAAATATAATATATACTCACCTTAAATTGAAATAAACGGCCTATTGCACTTGAACTGAAACTAAATTATGAAGATTTTTAACTTCACTAAAAGCGTATTTAAACGTGTGGACTCAGTTCTCACTTCAATAAAGATTATAAACATACATGCGAAATCAGCATGCCTCATAACTTCGTAAAAATGCAAACACATTATTTAAGGCAATAAGAGTCGACTATCCATCAATGACGCCTATAATGTTACTGATAAATTTGAATTCAATTTTTATTTAATGAAATGTTTTTGCTTTTGCTATCTCAATTTTCTAGGAACAGCATTCTTACTAAATATATTTTAAGCAACTAACTACATTCCAGATTTCTCAGAAATATTATACACAGTTAAGTCTCCATTACCTATACAAAATGTTTACACAAACAAATATATATCAGAATCTCCCACAACTACCTAAAATAGTTACACACATTTTCTCATAGTTTTATCAACTTTTAACTCTAATAATCTCTGTAGCTTACAAGGAATACAATTATTACCATTGGATACATATAGATCATTTACACAATGCTACGTTATAAAATGCATAAGGCTGATTTTATGCAATTGTGAGCAGAAAAAATCATTAAAAAAGGCATTCAAGAAATACATAGTTAAGTACAGGACAGTATAATCTATTTTAATGCTGATAATTAAATTAAGTGTTGGAACATAAGTTTTACTTCCACATAATCATTAATTTGTAAATAGTACACGGTGATCAAACATTCCTTTAACCCTAGTAAGGTAGTGTCCATAAATATACTTGAAAAGGTAGTCATGAGTCAATTTGACTCACCTCATGATTTATCTACATTTAGGTATATAAATTTAAGTTTTAATATCCAAAATTATTATACATAACTTGTTTTACTAAAATTAATCAAAATATAATAATATATAATGTTTTATTTAACTGTATAATAATTATTATAGAACACAAACAAAAAAATAAAAATCAAATAAAGTTTGTTTACAATATTACAAAACATAATTCTTGAGAGTTATTAGATTATTAAACTAAAAAAGAAAAAACTAAAATCAAATTTGTTTAAAATATTTCAAAGATTAATTATTTCTAAAGCAAGTATATTAAAAAAAACTAAAATCAAATTATTTAGAATTATTATAAAACTTATTTCTTTAGGAAGCAATTGTATTATTTTGTTTGAGAGAGTTTTTGAAAACATGGATAGCAACAAACTACCTGATGTTCCCCACAAATGTGGCTTTTGCATGACGCACATGTTTTTGACGCTTTTCTTCTTTTTTTTTGTAGGAGCAAAAAATACAATACTTTCTGTTTTTTTCTCCTTGTGATGATATTGGTAATGGATCTGGCTGATCTGATTGTATTCCCAACAATTCTTTAATTCCATCCTTTATGCTTATCCTTAATTTTGGGAAATTCAATCTATTCAGTTGCCAAGGTTTGGCCAATTGTTCATGAAGTGTTAAAATGAATCTTAAACAAACACAAAGAAACTTAAATCTTCTTTCTGACATAGTACATCTATACCTCGAGCCACTAAACGATGTGTTAAATAATATTTCTGTGCTAAGGTGATTGCTTTTTGTTGCTGCCCCCGTAATGAACAAACTTATAAGTGCGTTGAGCTCACCGAGAGTCATATCCACTATGTACAATCATCCTCATTTTTATAGTTTCTTCGACGCATTTCTATTTCTACATTTGTCCATTTAACAACTTTTTCAACAATATCGTCCGAAAGAAATAGCTTGAAGCATTCAGCTGGTTCAGTTTTTTGTAACGCTTCAGCTGTTGGGCCAGAGCGGATATGCACTATATCTTTCTTTGGAACTCTTCCCAGATTAGGCTGACCTTCAGTATTCCACTCATATCCATTTTTTCGCATTATTTTTTCCTGAGGAATTTTACTATCAATTAATTCTCGGCTTCCGTTTGTTCACTTGACAGTTCTGCATTTTTTTTTCTTTTTTTTCTTTCTATAACCTCTACGTTACGTGTCATATTTTCTTCGGCAACTTCATCATGATCTTTATCATTCTGTCCTTCCTCCAGTGCGTCTAAACCTTCTTTAGGGCGATAATCAGGGTCGGTAAAGAAGTCATCGTCCGAAACATCATCAAGCACGCCGTCCTCATCTTCAGAACCTAATTCATCAAGAACTCTTTCAAAGTCTTCTTCCCGTATAACATTCATTATTTATCTAAACAAAATACGCAAAAATGAGATAATCCTATATATTAAAATAATCGGGTCATTTAGTTCACGCAGATTGCGAGACAACCGCTTGACGGATTTCGATGATTTTTTATTGATATGAAGGTAATTTTACGTAGAAGGAAATAACGGAGCCAGAATTTTATTTTAAGGTTTTAATTTTTTTACAAATTTGATTTAAATTTTATTACCATCATTAAATTTAATTTTAACCGCAAAATGTTGCGGGGATAAAGGTCGTAATATATAAAACTATTTGTTTTGAAACATTTTTATAGCCATTGAAATACCCCAAAATGAGTTATAATATGTATATATATATATATATATATATATATATATATATATATATATATTATGTTATAAAACATAAATCACATAAATTTATTACCATAGTTCAGTACTGCGTATGAGTGGCGAGGATTAGATGCAGGCTAGATTCCATACGCAAAACAGATATGCAGTAAGCAACATTTGAACAAATGATGTGAGTCAAATTGACGCACACTACCTTACTAGGGTTTTAATTGCTTAGCAATGTTTCTACTTTACAAGGATGTTGTGTGTAAATCACGCGGACTATCGACTCAAAAGGCGGGCAAAATGAAAAGATACGTTCTGTTCACAACAAAAAAGGACAGTTAATATTATTTAATCCTAGACTAGGCGCGCGGTAATTTGTTACGGGGATAGTCTGCATATGTAGACCTTTTTTTTTGTTAATATCATGTTCCATTTTGTATTATTACTTTCTGAAAATTATGTCCATTTATCCATACATTTTAATGTAAAATAATATGGTTTTACCTTTTTAAAATTTTTGAAAAAGAAAAAAAGCCTCTTCACGGCTTTATTTGCATCTGGTTAGTTTAAAGCAGTAATAAAACATCTTATTGTACTAAAATGTTAACAAAATGTATGTTTCTAATATTACAACAAACCAGCTAATATAAAAAACATATACACGAACAAAACATTTAACAGTACCTAATTATAACAATTCAAATAAAATAATAATTTTAGTCCGTCATACAAGGAGTGCACATAACTGCCATGCGTTGCTTGCACGTATAATGGCGTGTTACGCAAGGTTTTCTAGAAAATTTGTTGCGGGCTCTGCGACAAATATAACATCGCCCAACATAGTTTTCTGGTTTTGGGTGATCAATCGGAGGGGGAATATTCACCTCAAGTCCGAGAAATACTCGCTTCTATTCGTAGTTTAATAAGCTCCCAAACAAATTTTTCAATAAAATCACTTCTAGAGATTGTTTTAGTGGATAATTTGCTTTATATACACAAATGGCATTTGTACCAGATATATTCATGAGATCATAGAAGATAACCAGTAGCCAACGACGCGTGTTTTTTGCCACATAGTAACTTACACACAATTGATCCACCAAGTTTACCCTAATTTCAGTACGATTAAAATCGGAAAAAATATAAATTACGCCATGCTAAGTATAAAAATAAAAATTACGTAGCTGAGAGAAACTAACGTAATAAGTCACGCGGTCTACAATCGTAGACCAATCGTGATTGAACCTGCGTAACAGTCAGTAACCACCCGTTCTACTGCACTTTGAGTACTAATCCAATAGATCCGAAAGTAATAAACAGCTACTTGACGGCGTGTCCACATAAGTATTCCCTTATCGCAACTACCGTTGTTCAAATTGCAGTGATCTACGATTATAGACCACTCCTCTAGCGAAGGGTTAAGGTTACTATTCAATTACTCCCCTGTTAAGAATGTCGTAACTAAAATAACCCACCTACCCCAACGTTAGCTGTGTGCTAGCTATTTTAGATACTGTTTAATTAGTTGTTAGATTGTAAGATGGCCTAAGCTACACGTATACAATAATTTAGATCCATAGCTAGAAATAAAATCCAGAGGCGCTGACCGAAAATTTGAGGGTGAAGAATTTTAAAGAATATATTTTTAATACTGCATGTCACATACATAAGGCGACCATTCATTCCGTACTATACGGGACAGTCCCTTTTTGAAACACATAATTTCGTATATGTAATTATTTTAACAAATTACGTAAATGTTTCGTATTCATAAAGATGTCTCCTTTTTTTCCCGTTTCTGATGTTTCATTGTTTGGAAGGAATTAATCAATGCCTACAAAGTACGAAAATTTAAAATTTATTACAATTTACGAGACTAATCTAGCACTTTTGTCGACTTCAATAAATACCCCGTTTATGAGGCAGTACAAGTATCAAATGTAGCGCGAAAATAGTTACTTGGTTAAGGTTAAGTGTTAATAAATATCATAAATGTCATACCACAACGTGCATATGCTAGAGCCAGAACTGAAAGTATGGGTAACATTATTAAGCTCCACAAAATGTTCAATTTTGTAACGAAAAACTGGCCTTACTGTAAGAACTTTAAAAGAACTTTTACTAACAAAATATAAGTTAGAAATAAATTGCCGTATAAGTATCTGCGAGATCGCCCAGACATTTTACAATGGAAAAATATAAAAATAAGTAACGGTTCGCTCGCCATTTCATTAACTATGCACCATTAAAAACCGAAGTAAAACACAGAATTAAATAGATTTTTTTATTTTTTTTTACACTTACATTATGACACGGGGCGCCTAAAAACTTACCATAGACAACCACTACATTTTTCACTTAGACTAGCGAAAACATAATTTTGTGTCCAATTCAAAACAAATTTCTCTCTCTCCTTCTAGTAGTTAGGACTAATTCGTACCCCTCAAACTCTTCGGGTAATGCGTCCATATCCCGTATCATATAGATATACATGTATTCATAAATTGTCCAGACGGTCCATATTTGGCGGGACAGTACACATTTTGTGCGATCGTAACCGTCGCCCGCCCAATCCTATAAATGCCTAGCGATAATTCCACGTACAAATTCCGACAAATATTAATCAATATGTAGTTTTTCGGCATTTCCCATTTCCATTATGAAAAAGACGGTGCAGCATAATTAGCGTAAGAAAATTTCATTTCATTTTTTGTTGTCCCACACCAGATATTTAAAATTCAGAAAAGCAATCTACAATGCACAGTATCTTGAGAAATTTTACTGTATTTGTTTAACTTTTTCTACATTAATAATTACTTTTACCACCGAATTTATGATTATAAAATTAATTTAATTTTCCAGGTATGTCTTTTATTTTAAAATAAAACTCTCAATATATTTTACGCCAATATTTTCGTGCTTGATTAACACCTCATCAGGGAAACTAACAACAACATTTATAAGTACAAGTTATTACATAAATATGAAATAACTAACAATATTTAAGGGTATAAAACCAAAAAATAGAAGCCAACGCTAGAAACAATTTTCTTGTTACTAATGAAAGAATTACTATAGAAGTAACTAGATCTGATAATGAACTTAATATCTAAACATTTATCAATAAAACTAGAATTTGAATATAAATGTTAAACTTAAGAATTAACGATATTAATAGTATAAAATTAATGCTATTAAATAAATCTGTTATTTTTTTCTATATTGTACAGTTTTGAAATTTAATTTTTTTAATTTATTTTTACTATCTAAGCGTAACCCTTCGTCACGAGTGATCCGTATGACATTAGTTGTGTCCTACTTTTATAACTTAACACATATGCTAGGTGCCTTTAACCGGAAGAACAATGTTTAAGAGGATTTGAATCACAAATAATAAACAGCAACAGACAGCGTAATTAAAAATACCTAAAAATAAAAATAAAAATAGGAAAGATGTAGTAGGGCATAGAGGGAGTGTGGAAGTATATGACGTAATAGCCCTAGAATCACTTTCACCTATTTTAATTTAGCCACAGAGTACAGTTAACAAAAAACATAAAATAACGTAACAGCAATTAAAGTTCTAAAGGGTTAAAATAACCAAGCGAGTTGGATACACTGATGATATATTTAATTTTGTCATAATTAAATCTATCTTGATATTAAAATTTTATTTAGCTTCATTTTCTTTTCCTAATCATATTGACATCCTATACACAAAAACGTTGAACAGTTCCAAAACTATATAAAGTGTAAAATTTACACACTGTTTTCGACATATATGCTTGTGAGGACATGTGTTAATAAACACAGTAACGTATACTAGTGGGGACAGTCCCCATACCACTTTTCAGAGTGTAATTGCAAACAAAGGAGTGTAACCACATAAGGTTTATAGCATAGTACAGCTAAGGACCTGAAGTATCTCATAGTATTGGCGGTTGAAATGTCCCCACAACTTATGTAAATAGCCCACGTCCCCACAGCTTACCCAAGACGTGTATGTGTGTGCGCGTGTGTGCGCGTGTGTGCGCGTGTGTGCGGGAGTGTGCGCGTGTGTGCGAGCGTGTGCGCGTACGTGCGCGTGTGTGCGCGTGCGTGCGTGCGTGGGTGTGCGCGTGCGTGCGTGAGTGCGTGCGTGCGTGCGTGAGTACGTGCGTGCGTGCGTGCGTGCGTGCGTCCGTGCGCGCGTGCGCGCGTGCGCGCGTGTACGCGTGTGCGCGTGTGTGCGCGTGTGTGCGCGTGCGTGCGTGCGTGCGTGCGTGCGTGCGTGCGTGCGCGCGTGCGTGCGTGCGTGCGTGCGTGCGTCCGCGCGTGCGCGCGCGTGCTGGCGCGCGTGTGCGCGTGGGCGTGTCGCGTGTGCGCGTGTGTGGTGTGTGCGTGTGTGCGTGTGTGTGAGAATGTGCGCGGTGTGCGCGTGTGCGCGTTGTCGCGTGCGTGCGTGTGGTGTGCGTTCGTGCGTGCGTGCGTGCGTGATTGCGTGCGTGCGTGCGTGCGTGCTGCATGCGTGCGTCCGTGCTTGCGTGCGCGCGTGTGCGCGTGTTTGTGCGTGTGTGCGTGTGTGCGTGTGCGTGTGCGCGCTGTGCGTGTGCGTGGTGCGTGTGTTCGTTTGCGCGTGGGTGCGTGGGTGCGTGGTGCGTGGGTGCGTGCGTGCGTGCGTGCGTTGCGTGCGTGCGTGGTGCGTGCGTGCGTGCGTGTGTGCGTGTGTCATATATATATATATATATATATATATATATATATATATATATATATATATATATGTTGAGATGATTTATATTACATTCGTGTAGCTATGTAAGTCACATAGTGAATAATTTCTTTAGTTTGTACATATGGTACATCTCGTTATATATAATTTTAGATAAGAATGATTGATTAACATTGAGATGTATGTAAATTTAAATATTTCATAATAAAATGTTTATATAAGTATATTCGACAGCATATTACATTTAAGTATAGGGTATGTTAGTTATCGTTTTGATTTAATTCAAGTTCATATTTAGTTAGTAAGTTTATTTAAAGATAATGTTCCCTAACGACATGGGACAAGCTGTAGTTTACAAAAATAATGTTAAAAACTAGATATAGGCTGGTATTGTCACAATTTAAATGTATGCAGCCAATAATCATGAAAACATTCGTGTTAGTGCGATAAACGTATATAAGTGCTAAAATTACAAAAAAACAGAACAATTATATTGGTGTTTAACTAGAAAACGTAAAAAATCCAGCAGTTCTGGAATTATTGTGTTTAATCAACATTTACAGACCTTAAACTAGTGATTTGCAACAATTCGACACTAGTCTCAGAAGAACTTATAAACCTATAAAAGTTTTAAAATAAATTAAACATTAAGTTTAAACACTTTCACATACATTTAAAGTGTTTAAAAGTGTGAAATTTTACATTGAAAATTGTAATATCAATTTGAGTTTATGTTATTTCCTCACATAAAATTTATGCAAAAGTTATTTTAGATTGAGCCGATTTGTTTAAAATAAATTATAAAAGGTAAAAATAGTAAAGTAGCCTCAATTTCAAGTCACAATTCACTATATTTATGACCATTTTGTCAAATTTAGTTTTTAAGAGTGTTTGAAAAATTAAAATAATTTTCCTTTCAAATTGGCAGTAGGCATGTAAAAGATGAATATTTATGTGTAGTAGCATCCCATATTTATGTGGAAAACAATTCCAGGCCTGTAAAGTACATAAAATTAGCTTAAAATTAATAATTCAATGTGAAAATCAACTTGGTTATTAATTGGAGGAATTAGTTCGTGTTTGGATATAATTTATAGGAAAATTTATGTAGATTATGAATATGTTATTAGTTTTAAGATGGGTTTAAGGGGGCAAAAGTTATGAGGTTTTGAAATTATATCGTAATGTAAAAATTGCTTTAGCCAATCAGAATTTAGGAAACATTGTAGATAACTATTGATAACAATCGAAGATTTTAGTTACTATCCCTTTGAATATAAATAGAAATGCTGAAGGATTACAATCTCTCTTAATTTTTCTTTGTTTCAACAGCTTGCTAAAGCAAGATGTTGCCAAATTTTTCGTGAAATTATTTTAAACAAAATAACGTCACTTCGTTAAAAACAAAGTGCGATTTTAGTATCGGAAGTGTTAAAAAAAAAATAAGTGATAGTCATTTGTCGGGAAATAATTAAATTAAGATTAGTTTACCTTTTTAAAAATCAAAATCGGATGTTATCGATAGTGAGTGAAAATATTTCTGCAGTTTGTTTTGAATACGTTTGTTATGGATATTTAATTGTGTTCTCTTCGTGTTATCATCATTATACACTTTATTTACTGGAAGCGTGTTTAATTTAAAATAACCTTCAAACTATCCGTGCTTTTCAAAATTTATTTTGAAATAAATATAAAAAGTGTGATGATCCTAAAAATAAAGATTCATCAGAAATATAATAACATTAGTGAAACTTACGTAAATGTATATGCAGTTAATATTGAAACAAATTTGGATGTATGCCTTAGTTCGATACTCTACTGAAGGCAAGTTAATGTTTCATTACGACATTTGGCATCTATTAATATTGACAACAATCACAATAATGAAAACAATGAAATTGCACAAAAAGATAATGGCGCTTGCGGCGCTCCACGCGCGTTAAACGACCACCCAAGTATTTAGAAGATTACACCAAATAACAAACTTATGGAAAATGTTGTGTATTGTTGGTGTTATTTCTTCATTATTCTTAAATATCATGGTTTTCTCGCTTTACTGTGTTGACAAAGTCACACTGAAATTTTATCCTGATTAAAGCCTTTAGAAAAGGGTTTTTATTATCATTTCAGTTACCTTTTATGTATTAAATTGTGTATTTTTTATTTATCCTTACATAAATTTGAAAAATTCGATACAAATTACAGTTATAGTCATCGTTAGGGTAGGGGTACCAATAAATGAACGGTTAAGAGAAATACGAACTTAGAAGGACCTTGCCGAATTTTTTTCACAAATCTGCATGATCCTCATCCTTATTCAAATACTGTTGAAATAACATACAAACTTTTTGGTATTTTTATTTGAGATAAATTGATGTCGATTATGACAAAAAATAGCATTAATCGAACCAATGAATGAAACTCGGTAAATAAACTAGGTAAATAAGTGGCAAACTGAAGAGTATTTACTAAGTATAAATAAAAGTCTTGCAATAGGTACATTATGCAGTTTTTGAATGTAATCCGAATTTTATTAGCTTAGACGGTTCTATTGCCTTCTTAACAGCCGTCTTCTTGCACTATATCTGGTTGGGCGGGCTCGGTCACGCAAAACTGTTTGGACATGCTGGAGACATAGCTCGAACTCCATACTGTTCATTCTCAGTACCACTCACTATACCAGGAAAATATGTTTGCTTGTATTTAACTATAACAGAAAAGCCTACAGTAATGGGACATTCTTCGGGCTTTTCCGATTTTATTTTTCTTTCAGGTTCGGGCTTTTGCGGTGTTTTGGTTTCTAACATAGTCCTCACAGTTTCTGCTGCTTTACATTTATCTTTTATTACATATTTAATTATTCCTTCAGTATTGCGCTCTTCCGTTATCTCAGTTTCTTTCGTACCCGTTCTTGTTTCCGGTGCTTTGGATTTACCCTTGCTTATGGAGTTTATTGTTCCTTTTTACTTTTTTTTTCCTAAGATCTTTGTTCCCTGGCACGTTTTTTTTCAAGTCTCCTTTTTCTCTCTGTCGGGCTTCTATATCATCCGCATATATTTCTTGGAAGTAATATCAAATAGCATAAGAAACGCAGACTTTCTTTTAATTCCTTGTTCTTATGTTGCTGTGCACCTCAATTTTTCGACAACTTTCCCGTTTAATTTTCTCCGGTCTTTGGATGGCTTCATCAATAATACTCAGCAATACACACCACAGGATTTGTTTTGATTTAGAACTTTCTCCAAAACTATTTCCGTATCGTCCTGTTTGCGATCTAGCTCATCAATATCTGGATTATCCTTTTCATGTAAAAATGTTTGGTCGTTGTTGCAGTCTGTGATTCCTTAAGGGATTTCTACACGTTAAATAAAGGACTCTCTGCGGTTTCTTTAGTTATAGTAGGGCTTTTAAACTCCGATACTAAGCCTGAGTCTATATGATATTCCATTACCTTTAACGCAGTTTGGTATTCGCTAGCATGTATGTTAACTTGCTTATTGGAAACCTTTTTCAGTTCTTCCCCACTTTTCGAAATGCATGGAAAATTGCCACACTTTCTGAATCAATGCTTTATAATACTCGGTTGCACAGCTTCCTCATATGTCTCCAACTCAACTAATTACCTTTGGTGATATTCGGATGTCTGTTTAAAAACGATTTTAGCCGCTTGCTATAGCCTGTCCGGTAGAACTGAACGGGTATAGGATTAACAAGGAGGATTGTCAATATATGGTTCTATTGTGCTTGAAACCGCCTTAATGCTTTGCTGTCTCGTACTTATTGTACGTGACAAAGAAAGATGGATATATTATGAATAATGCCTCTATTTCTGCCGAACAAAAGCGTTTGCAACTTTCACACATAATGACAAGGCAATAAGAATCAGATGCAGGTAGAATAGAAATTCAATAGGTATAATAAAATGCCAGTGGTTCTCAACACTGCTTTAACATTATATAATTTGTGAAGAAATGCAACTTTTGTATAATAAAAATAATAATCGATTACTAATTACCTATAAGTAATTTCAATTGACACCTTTCACTTATACTTATAACAACAATAACAAATACATTTTTATTATAGTTAGTAAATATTAATTAAATTACATATTTATTTGGATTCTTTTGTAATTGGAGTACACTAAAACGTCATTACCATACTTAGGTATACAATGAACTTTCTAAATGTAAATTGAAATACCTATACTTAATCGAATATTCATTATTATGAATGGCTTTTATAAATGTTTATTATAAAAACTTGCATTCTTCCATAAATTTTAAATGTAATGTTAAAGCAGTGTTGAGAACCACTGGCATTTTATTATACCTATTGAATTTCTATTCTACCTGCATCTGATTCTTATTGCCTTGTCATTATGTGTGAAAGTTGCAAACGCTTTTGTTCGGCAGAAATAGAGGCATTATTCATAATATATCCATCTTTCTTTGTCACGTACAATAAGTCAGACACAAACATAAGTTTCAAGCACAATAGAACCATATATTGACAATCCTCCTTGTTAATCCGATACCCGTTCAGTTCTACCGGACAGGCTTTACCCGATCTATCGTGTGCAAACGGATTCTTACGATTTGTTCATTTCAACACACGCAGTAAAAATTGTGCCGGGTCCCATTTTTCTAATTAAAGGTACTTTGCCTGTAATTCTATTAAACAGGGTGCTCTTTGGTATTCCATATTTTCTGCTTGATGCAGAAAACGACAAACTTTCTTTCGTAATTTCTTCCTCGGAATTTTATAGGCTGTTGTCCGAAAATCTAAATCTTTTGTATTTTTTAATACCTTTTTTCATTTTATATCTGTAGTTAAAAAGAAATTAAATTATTAGAACAAGTTCTCTTTGTGAAAAATTAACGTTAATTTATGCTTCCATGCGGTCTAATGCAAAATAATCAGTCATTCATTTAGTGGATAAATGTTTTTTTCGGACACTGTATACTGAAAACCTTTATTCATAGTTAAATGCTATGAATATAGAGGTCAAAGGGCTACATTACGCAGGTTCACCATAATTCCCAGTGAATGAATTGTTCCGTTCATTCACTGGAATTTGCACATGTTCCAGTAAATGAACACAATTTTCCTCTGATTTTCGCGCAAATTATTCATATTTTGAGGTTATATTGGGTAAAAAAACATCTTGGAAAGGAGCAATAAACATGCATTACGAATTATCGCAGTGTGATCGAATTTTATCGTTGTTAGAAGGTATTTACAAGTCCCCTTGTAAGTTTGATGTATAAAAATGAATACTTAAGATCCACACAAGTACAAAATGTTTCAACATTCTCTACTTGGAAGTAAACTAGAAACCGCATTAGTCAATAACGGACATTGAACTGTACGCTATACGCAACTCGAAAGGCAAGGCGCATAAATAACACTAAGGCCACAGCCAGGTTAGGCAACCCTCAACGAAAGGGTATCTTTATCTCTTTCTTTCGCACGCGATGTCATAGCCAATAACACGGAGAATAAAATGCAGATAATTCAGATGAAAAAAATACGTTGGAAGTCATCTATTTCACCAGTGAAACGTGCATTGTGATCCAGGACACGTTTACAATTAAATGAATTGATGTTTAATTATAAGATATGTACAATTTTTGTGACACTGTGTAAGGCATATTGAGCATAAACGCGTGTTTACAGAACATTACAAAATAAATTCAGTATGTAGTCTAATAATCATTAATGCATAGTAAACTAAATAATTCGGCTCATGTTCAAAGTTGTTTGGATTCATGAAATAAAATTAATTTCGTAAATTTTTGCCGTATTTCTAGTTTTCTTCTGCCTTCCTTCTGATTAATGCACTTCAAATAAGCATTCATCCTCAATTTAAAATATAAGTTTGCAATCTGTCACATTAGTTGTATTTCGTGCAAGTCTTCAAAAATGTGTTCCTCTGCAATGGGATGATGAGGTACAAGTAAATACATCTTGAGTGTTGTATAAACGACTTTTCATTAAGCTTTTTAAAGTACAATCTTTGTTTCTCTTTTTGAGCATGTAACACACAAAAATGTTTTTCTGAAAGTGCTACAGTTTTAAAAACTATGGTAGATGTGTGTAATAAACCACCAGATGAAGCAAAATTGGTAAATTTGTTACAAATCTATGTTCCTGCTGAATGAATGTGTTTATCGTTTTGATTGTGCTTGTTATATCGAGGAAATATAAACACTTAAGGGTTTCCAACAGTTTGCTAACAATAAATGCTGCTATATAATACGTAATATTTTCTTGGTACTCAGTTAATGAGTAGTTTAAGGTATCAGTTATTAAATCTACTATAGTTTCATCATCGCTAATCTAAACTGAAACGCTGGTTTGTGTAGCACTTGGTGCTACTTGATTTCTAAACAACAATTGCCTTAATGCCCATTTCAGCTACACACTGTAAGGATTACTATTGAATGCACCCGATCGTATGCAGCTTAAAAACATTTCCAAGTGGTCTTGTGAGATTTTGTGTCAATAAATACTGCAATGGACCTTCAGCTTTATTAAAAAGATCTAATGCTATACCACTATGAATGCTAACTATGAATCCTGAGGCAAAGGTGTTTCGTGGGTGGTTCAATATGGGTACACCATCTATCGTAAGTGATTTTAAATAGTCTGAAGCTTTACCAAACACTTCTTGAAAATAATGCTAGCTCATTGGTTTTATAGGAGCTTTAAAACCTATTCCTAAAATATTTCTTGAATTAAGAGCACCAATCACTCTAATAAATTCCATGGTTGCCTCCGAACCTTGAAAGCTAGATGGCCCTCGTTTCTTAAATAATCAACGACAAGATGAATAAATTTTTATTAATTTAAAATTATGCAAATAATAATTTGTATAACAATTTAATCAATTCCAGAATCCAGATGTGCGAACAAGCATTACGTTTGCAAAATACGTTGCGTCTAATTTACCAAAACCCCACTTCCATACGAAGTATATAGCGGAAGTTTTATTATAATTCGACATTCGAGGTTGAGATCTCGATCCGAAAAGGTCAACTTTAGATAAGGCTAGCCAGTCTATTTGAAAAAAAAGATAATGTCGTTTTCAAAATGTTGGAGCCGGGCTACAACAGGCGCTGTTACCAGCAGTTCATAGAGGAGCGGGCAGCTCGGGGAGAGCCGCTGTCACCGACGACGTCCAAGGAGTTCCGGATACCGCCAGCCATACCGTCACTGCTCGATCTACCGTTAGATAGAGCGAGCAGCGACGCGCCACCTGCGCCACCGCACAGAAGAGGAGGCGGCAAAAGAAGACGCGGATGCCACTGTTAGAAGGCATCACCACCCTAGAAGACACGCCGTCCACTTCCGCCGCCGCAGCCGCAACCGACAACACCGAAGAAGAGGCCCGCCCCGGATCTACCAGCCCCGACGACTTCGTGTTGCAAAAGAAGAAGCAGAAGAAGACCCCGAAGATTCGCCCGTCTACGCCGCCGTCCACGGACAACGGATTCCAGGCCCTAGAACCCTACACCGACAGACCTGCAGCAATGGAGCAGACGACACAAGAGGACACCAGGGAGAAAGTGCCTCCGGTCATCCTTCGTTAGAAGGAGAACTGGAACGCGTTCTCCCGAGAAATGGACCGACAGCGGATCGCCTTCACGAGGGCTAAGGCCTTCAGCGAGGGAATCCGGATTCAGCCTGCCTCACTCCAGGACCGAGACAGGCTGATTAGGTATATGGATAGGTGTGGTACTTTGTATCACACCTACCAGGCAAAGAGCGAAGTCGGGTGCCCCAGATACAGTATCGACAATTTAATCTATTCTGTTCTGTTAAAACCGACAATGTTTCACACAACTAACACATTTTTCTATTTATTTCAGATACGCAGGGCATCAGCCACAACCGAGCGACAACAGGACAGTCCACACAACACACTCCAACATCACCACATCTCCACAACTCATCTTTTTTTTCCGAACGACCAACAATGCAAAGCACAACACTGTCAACAGGCAATCCACACGATAGGCAACCCAACAACTTCGCAATCTACGCGCTGAAGAGGAAGAAGATTCCTGAGCAGCGCACCACCAATACAACACAATACACATTTATTATTATATTTAGTTTTAAGTGTGATATGTATATAAAAAAATTAATTGTTAATTTCTAAAATTTTTACAATTTATAAACACAAATAGTTGAAATACCTGTCGAGTCCTGTCACCGAAATCCTTTTAAAAATTAATCAAACGTAAAAGAGGGACTAGCAACCTGTACTAGGAGTGGGCTATTTGCTGAGTAACGCCGGCGGTAACCCCAGTCTTAATATCAAGCTCTTTAACTAGAAAACGGGCTTAAAGTCACGTCTGGATAGCTCAAATTGTTGCAATACCTCCGACACTCTAGATTAAACCGAGATCCAAGCCATTCTGAGTATTTACGGTTGACCGCTTTTGGCTGTAAATATCTAGAACCCAGAAAGTTACTTTTAGTCAGCTATAAAAGATAACAAAAATCCAACTCCCTGTATAAATAACTCCAGACGAACAAATTCTAAGTATTTATGGTTGACCGCTTTGGCTATAAATATCTAGAACTCAGAACGTTACTTTTAGTCAGCTAAGGCATCCCTTGGTTATAAAAGATAACAAAAACTAAACCCTCTGTATACTCATATGCTCATATGCTGTCCTCATACCTGTATAGTTAAATCCAGAGTTCCGAAAATACTCCCTTACACAACTAAAAGTGAAAATTAATTCAAAATTGGAATAAACAAGGCTGGCTTTGTAATAAAACGAATACGTTTCAATAAGTAGATTATTTAATTTCATATATATATGTATATATATATATATATATATATATATATATATATATATATATATATATATATATATATATATATATATAAACAATCTGTTTATATGTTAACGTAATTAAAACGTAATTGAAACCATCCCTTTTCTTTAATAAATGACGAAGTATTCCCCACATTATCAAAACTTTCCATTTTTATAAATTCAATTGAAATAGTTTGTTGAAATCAATTGACATCTGTTACATATTTTAGTAATTGTAAAATGCGAATAAATGGAGAAACTAAATATCCCGGTATTAAATTAACCGTTTCAAACCTGTAGATAAAATTTAAGTTTAAGTAATAATTTAATTTTCTTTTCCCATTATCGTGTGTATATAAGAATTAATTATCCCAGAAATTGTAGTAATTGTAGAAACATTCACATTACGCATGTAATCAGAGCCACTCTTATTGTGCTGACATTGACCTAGTTTTGTAAGAGCATTAATTCCCTATTACGATTACATTGAAACCTTTCCAGACCGAAAGATTAGAAATAATTAACAAGGAGTTAATTATTTACCTGTTTCAACCGCGGTTCGGTATCAACGTTAACCTCAAACCCTGATCTGTACTTAGTTAAATCAACACTATAAAAGTAAATAATACTTACCCATTTAGTGTAATTATCCAAACAATCTTGAGAAAAGACCATTATAATTATATACACACTCGTTTCAAAACAACCCCGTAATAACTTAGAATCACAAAACAACGCGCCATTTGGTGTTTGAACATATTACATCTGATTGTATTAGGGAACCAGTACCAATCCACGAAAATCCCTAGTAGAAGAAAAGGGACATTCCACAACATCGCGAGGCGAGCATTCATCGAAGAAAGCAGGCATGTGTCTTATATTAATTATTAAACTATGATTAGATAGTATTATTTTGTTATATGTGTTTCGTGTTTACTTTTAGTTAAATCGTTAATTCTGTTCTATGCTAATAATAATATATAATAATATTTAACTTCCATTTTTATCGTTGAAAAAAGAAAACAAATTTGATAAGTTCAAAAACAGTTTTTAATTTTTGATTGAAAAACTTCCACTTTTATATTAATTCGATTTTTAACGATACTTGTGCCTATTATTGATCTATAAAGTCAAAGGATTCTTTATATTTAAATCACAATTAATGGGAAATTATATGCCAAATAACGTGCTTTTATTTTATCAATTAGGGCGCTTTTTAATTTTAATTACATCCTTGATAATACGATTTCATAAATATTCCTCTTTTGCTAGTAATGTTTTGAATTAAAATGAAAAAAAAACTAGCACCGTGTTACCAGGGAAATAGTGAAATCAGTACAATTTGGTATTGTATTGATACTTATATATCTTCTTATCAGTCTAATTATGTCGTAGATTAATTGATTTTTTAGTTTTTGTGCAACAATTTCATTGAAGTTAATTCATATTAAAAACATATCACTTTAATTATCAATTCCTGTATGTGAAGAAAAACAACTGACTTGGAGCTATTTTAAATTCCTTGACCTTGTCATACCGTACCCCAAGCTTAGGTTTTTTTTTATATTACCTCTTATTTCATATGATTCATAACGATAATTTTATTTCTTACAACTGAAGGGTTAACTATCAATATTGTCTATATCTTTTACGTGAAATAATGTTAACTTTCAATAAAATAATTAAAAATTACTGTAGGGTACGTTTGTACCCCGCGAGGTATTCGGCGCTACATTTTTTCGAAGTATAATAGGAAATTATTTCATGTGCAGTTTCATTTATGAAGTATAACGGCTTTCTAAATCGTGGTAGAACACGCAGCTGTCGTTTACCCGTTGTAGAAGTACATACGTTCAATTTGTTTAGTTATGTCGGTGAAAATTCCTAATCGTACAGTGCTTACTGAGTTGGAGTTAGATAGAAATGTAAATGAGGATTTAGATGTAGATAATTTCGATATTGTTAATTCTTTTGGTAGTGACGAGGACAGTGATGCCGAGCCTGATATACAAGAAACTGTAGAGGACAGTATTGCATTTGAAGAAAGTGGGGAATCGTCTGTGTCAGGTAACATTGTAGCAGAATATACCGACTAAACTGCGGAATATGATTTATTTTAGTATACTAAACACAGTACAAAATGGAATAAGTTACCGTTCAAAAAAAGGCGACGTTGAAAAAAAAATATCATTAGAAAAAATTAAGATTTGAATCAGTACAGCATGAATATTGAAACTGAACTAGATGCATTTAGTCTATTTTTGACAGAGAAAATACATGAAGTCATAATTTTACATACAAACGATAGAGCCGAAAAGGTTTAATAATTTTATTTCTGATAAACTTTATTTTATTTCTCTACTTTTTAGATATTTCAATTGTGAAATGAACGGAATCCAGATAAATACCGTATTTGGAAACCTACTGATGCTGTGGAAATCAGGGCATATATAGGTATCATTCCAATATTGGGTGCAATGCAAGCAACGAAAGAACCTACCATAATGTTATGGAGTTCCAAAAAAGGTTATGCTCTCCGGATAATTTCAGCAACGATGTCACGTTGTCGTTTTCAATTGATAACGCCATTTCTTAGATTTGATGATGCAGCAACACGTAATGTTAGAAAAAAAAACGATAAGTTGGTTCCAGTACGAGAAGTATCTGACCTTTCTGTTGAAAGTTTTAAGAAAGTGTATAATCCAGGAACTCATATTACTATAGATGAACAACTGGTTTCGTTTAGAGGTCGATGTTCATTTACAGTATACATGCAGAGCAAGTCGGAAAAATACGACATAAAAATCTGGGCTGCTGCTGATAGTTATAATGCGTATACCATAAATATGCAACCATATTTAGGTAAAATAAATAGTACTGCCGAAAAGAATCAAGGACAAATAGGCGTTCTTGATTTGATTAGTTTTATGGGTTCTGGTTATGGAGTGACTACTGAGGTAAACTGTTGCAAAAAGGAATGACCATATGTGGTACATTACGAAAAAATAAGCCATACATACCCCTAGAATTTCTCCCTAAACCAATGTTCTCAAGTATGTTTGGTTTTACACATAGGCATACAATGGTATCTTATGTAAAATAATAATAAATAATAAAAAAAGGTTGTAATACTACTATCCACTGAACATCATGATGATCTCGTTTCAGGAGAAAATACGAATTTTAAACCGAATATGATATTACACTACAATAAAACCAATGGTGCTGTTGATACAACAGATAAAATGGTCTCAGAATATTCAGCTCGTCGAATTACCAACCGATGGCCAATGGACATATTTGGTCAATTATTAGATGTATCTGGTATTAACGCGTTTATATTATGGGGAATAAAACATCCAGAAAGAAACAAAGGCAAAGGCAGCAGAAGAAAATTTTTGCTAGATTTAGTCGAACAACTTCTGAAAGAAAACGTAATAAGAAGATAAAAAATGGAAAAGACAGTGCACAAAAATCTGAAAAATTCTATTTTGGAAATTTTTCCAGAATTGTCAGAAGAACCGAAAGAACTTGCAATAGTACGACCTACACCAGGTCGCTGTTATTGATGCGATAGAAAGAAAAATTGCTAGTGCAGACCGGTTTGTTCCACCTGTAAAAATTTTACATGTGCTATCCATCCTATCAAAAAAAAAAACAATTTGCATAAAATATGAAGAAGGATAAGTACTAATAAATGTTAAATGTTGCTTTACCGTTTGGTCTTTAGTTTATCATTTAATAAATGTTCGTAAACTATTATACGTATTTATTGGTATCTCATAAACGTAGTTGTACTGTTCTATTTTCTACATAATTATTTTGGGCTACAGACGTACCCCACTCGGTAATTCATGTAACTTTTTTAGCATGGTACGACGAAGGTTAAAGTAAACAATAATGACATTTAAATTTATTATCTATATCCATCATAATACAATAGAAGTAAGATCATTTGTTTGGTTTTACAAATACACATATACTCAAATTCATTAAAAGTATAAAAATTATAATTCTTTTTTTTATATAACAGATTTTCAAGTCAAGCATTACGTATTTTCATTGGAATCCTTTCATTAACAAACTGGTTGTTAAGAGAATATCTACGTGTCCCAAATATAATGGAAAATTTACCTTACAATACGTTCTTAGTTATTGGTAACATTTAAAGGGTGCCCAAAATTTCTACGTCAGATCGCTTCGGGGGTGGGCTGTTTCATTGACGTCGGATGTACCTCTAACCTAAATATATTAAATAATTACTTGAGATATCATAGTAATTCTTAAAATGTATTATCATTTACTGAGGATGATAATTGTGATTTTTATCGAAACCTATTCATTTATATAATGATATTTAAGAAATACACGATTTAATATGTAAAAGTGTGCTAACCGTGAAAGTTTACATTTTCTTATTCCTGTTTGTACAATTAATAAAAAATGTGGATGATTTACGATAAAACATAAAGGTAATTGATTAATATCACATGTTCAAATTAAAATTTTAAATGTAGAACTTTAATTTGAGTAAAACAAAATACCTATTTGTTTTTAACAAGCCTAGATATAGCCTGTCCGGTAGAACTGAACGGGTATAGGATTAACAAGGAGGATTGTCAATATATGGTTCTATTGTGCTTGAAACCGCCTTAATGCTTTGCTGTCTCGTACTTATTGTACGTGACAAAGAAAGATGGATATATTATGAATAATGCCTCTATTTCTGCCGAACAAGCGTTTGCAACTTTCACATAATGACAAGGCAATAAGAATCAGATGCAGGTAATGAAATTCAATAGGTATAATAAATGCAGTGGTTCTCAACACTGCTTTAACATTATATAATTTGTGAAGAAATGCAACTTTTGTATAATAAAATAATAATCGATTACTAATTACCTATAAGTAATTTCAATTGACACCTTTCACTTATACTTATAACAACAATAACAAATACATTTTATTATAGTTAGTAAATATTAATTAAATTACATATTTATTTGGATTCTTTTGTAATTGAGTACACTAAAACGTCATTACCATACTTAGGTATACAATGAACTTTCTAAATGTAAATTGAAATACCTATACTTAATCGAATATTCATTATTATGAATGGCTTTTATAAATGTTTATTATAAAAACTTGCATTCTTCCATAAATTTTAAATGTAATGTTAAAGCAGTGTTGAGAACCACTGGCATTTTATTATACCTATTGAATTTCTATTCTACCTGCATCTGATTCTTATTGCCTTGTCATTATGTGTGAAAGTTGCAAACGCTTTTGTTCGGCAGAAATAGAGGCATTATTCATAATATATCCATCTTTCTTTGTCACGTACAATAAGTACGAGACAGCAAAGCATTAAGGCGGTTTCAAGCACAATAGAACCATATATTGACAATCCTCCTTGTTAATCCGATACCCGTTCAGTTCTACCGGACAGGCTTTATGCAAAAGTTGGAAATTTTCCTTGTTTTTTTCCTTTTCGTTATGCAAATGACAGGAAAACAATACCTCTGTTGGCAAACTCTAATATTCTTCGACACACTTTGTTTTAACTTGGTACATGCGAAATGTACAATGTTTTTGCAATTACACGAAATACTTTCGTTAGAGCGTAAACTGTTGCTAAGGTCATTTGATTCATGCAACTGCATTTTGGATCAGTATAATAAGATAATATAATAATTTGGTTGTTTTGTTTATTATTCTTAATTTATATAACCCTAATTTTAGTAATAAAATTTAGTACTAATGTTGGGAAATTAGTGTTGTATAAAGCGTACCCTCACAGTGACACAATATTTTAGATTTAAAAAATTGTTTTAATAGAGCAGTAAACTATTTAATTATGGCAAAAGCAGCTATCTGGATATTTATATCGAACAATTAGAAGAGAATTCATTCAGTTTTATGATTTTATGAACTGTTCCATTAATGTAATTTACGGATATAAATGCAATCAAAACAATTACAAAGTAACAAAACATAATGAAATCAAACCTGCAGTACTGTAAACTGTTTGAATTTGCTTGCAGTATATTTGCAAGAGTTACGTAAAGTGAATTTGTATTACAGCGTGTAATACAATTAGAAGACATTAATTGCAGCTTAGTCTTTGTTTTTTATTTACAAATTAAACACCACTCCAGTAGTTTAAAATACAATATTATAATTTAACATAAGTAGTTGAAATTAAATTAAAATTAAAAATTACAAAGAACGTTCTGCATTGTGTTCTTCATTGTTAATAACACTTCCAATTATTGATAAAGATATCTCTTTGTTAGATTTAACTGGGTTATTTTTTGATGTAATGTTTGGATTTGTGAATGCTTCTATCATTTTAAAATTGAAGTTTTTCACAACTTTACACTTACATCATAACTCGATTAAATTTTGTTAAATGTGTTTTTTGGCTGGCAAATTACATTGTTAGCTTTCGTCGTAGAGAGTGTTCTGGTTTGTCATCTTTGAGGCAGTTTAATAATATTTAATTTTGACCTAGTTATTCTTTACTAAAAAAATTTTATAGTTGGCTTTATGTTTCCTAAACTGTTATACTAATGGCAGGCTTATGTTTATGTTTTAATTTTTCAAATTTGACAAAATTGTTTACTACATCTTTAACAATTTTTAACAAACATTACTACTGACGAAGATAACTGTAAGTGTTATCGAAACGTTTAGATTGTATAATTTAAAGTACACCATTAAAAAATCCCAAAAAAGATAAGTATTTTATTATGAGTGTTAATGGTGAAAGTTTACATTTTCATAATATTATAAACAAATTAACTGAAATTTTAAATATCCTTGCATGAAACGACGCAATTAGACATATAATTATGTTGTTTAATGGTGTACTTTAAATTATAAAATCTAAACGTTTTGATAACACTTAACACTTATCTTCGTCGGTAGTAATATCTATTAAAATTGTTTCGACATCTTTAACAATTTTAATAGGTACTATTACTGATGAAGATAACTGTAAGTGTTACCGAAACGTTTAGACTGTATAATTTAAAATACACCATTAAAAAAACTCAAAAAAGATAAGTATTTTATTATGTGTAATAATGGTGAAAGTTTACATTTCCATATATAGTTATGAAAAGATGTAGAATTATTAACTTTTTAAATATTAGCCAGTAATTAGTTACCATACGCATGTCTTGTTATGATTTATACTTTTCTTTTGTAGCTTAAAGTAATGTTAACATTAAAGTCTTTACTAGGAAATTAGAGTTTTTTTTATCTCTTAACAAGTAGGGTCAGAAATAGTTTGTTGATATTTCGATACTTAAAAATTAGTGATTTATTACAATATGTCATTAAGTCTAAATGAAGTGATAACGTTAGAAGAGAGTTAAACTTGATGGTTGTTTTGTTATGATGTATCCGAATATCATTTGTCTGAAGTTATGCGATAAGGAAAATTTTTAGTACAGCACAAGTTGTTGAAAAATAAACTACCTGCATAAGTTTTAGATTATTATTGGCTTTAAGTAACTTAGCTTCCCCTCGGAGCTTCTGTGGCTCTTTAGTTGTACAATTTGGCAACTGTATAATCGTTAATTTTGTAAAATGCTTGAAAAGTAGATATCTAGAAAACGTTATCAATTTTTTTTTCTGTTTTTTAGTTATTTGATAGTTATTGCATCATAACAGGACCAATCCATTTTCTATTCGTACGTACAATTGATAGTGATTTCTAACTTAGGCGAGTACACAACTTTTTGCACTCGTCACCTTCACTATTTGTTAGTCAATTATTATATTTAGTACCCATTAGTTCAAATTTGGAAATTGAAGCGTCTATGAAAAATCTAATTCAATTAGGTCAGGTTCTCTAGCTTTCCCATTTCGGCAAATGCAGTAGATTGCTTCATTTAAATGTGTAAAACAATGCTTCGGTTTTAAAACTAGCATGTATGTAGTGCGGTAAGCGAGAGATGAATTCGATGTAAAGATTTCACTTATGTTGATTAACCCTTTCGTTACTAGGAACCTATGTACACGTTTTTTATATATGGGTCCTATGACCGAAGAACATATATTTGCGATTGATGTTTTCATTAAGTTAAAAGACGAGAAACTTGAATATGTGTCTTGTAAGCGCGTTTATTACTGCAGCCGTATGAATACGCCGCTATATTTTTATATTAGACAATCTTGTACAAACCTGAAAAAGTGCCTTACCAGTTACGGGGAGCGTATGTGTACGTTTTTTAAGATATCAGCAGTTAGTATTTGACTTTTGTACATAACGGACGTGTTTTTGTGCAGGTGGTATGATACTTAATAAACTAAAGAAAACAAACAAAAAAATTCTTATAAGTTACACTTACATAATTAGATTTTTTTGTTGCGATCAGGTATAAATTTCGTATTTTTGGTTAGCTCACATTCAACCTATGAAAAATAATAATTGTGAAAATACAAAAACTTATTAGTTCTGGTTTTCACCACATTCAATACACAATACAACTTGGTGGTCAGGGCATATCCACTTAACACAGCCTTTGCACCATTTCTTTGTGGATAAGTTATGTGCTCGTGAACAAAGGTAACATTTGCCCACTCTTCCTATTTTTCCAGGTTCATTGCAGGGCACTTCATCTGCAACGCCCAAAAGTGATTTAGCTTTCGCCTTTAGCTCTCTGGGAATCTGTTCACACGTCAGTCTTCTCATCATGAGAGGTTTGGTTAGTTCAAATGATAGCTCATATAGGAAGTTGCGTCATACAATTTTTTGTTCTCCTTTGTTCCGTTGATGAATTATTAGTGCGTTGATGCCAGCAGTATTCAGCAAGTTGAAGAACATGGTAAGTAGCCATCGTCGGAAATTTCGAAGAACACTGTACTGTTTGCACATTTTGTCCACAACATCAACGCCGTACTTGGTGTGATTATAGCAAGTGACTATCTCAGGCTTACGGTCATCTCCTGTGGTTGGATCTATTCCTTCATCGTAGTGCACTGTAGATAATAATGTGACAGCTTTGTTTCGCTTTGGCACATATGAGACCAGAGTGCAGTTTGACTGAAAACCAAATATGGAACTTTTCACGGGTCGGTTTTTGGATTTTTTTAAAATTATTTGGCATCTCTGGACGATTCGAATTCAGTGTACCTACGACAGATATCTTTTTGCTCAGCAATTCCATGCTTGTAGGCAAACTAGTAAAATAGTTATCCATTGTAACATTGCAGCGAGAGCCGCTTAGGGGTTCCAGAATACGAAGTACAACATCGTTTACTTTATTTGATAGTTGATACGGCTCATCTGGTTGTGCTCCGGGATAAACCTCGAAATTGTAGATGTAAGGAACTTTAGTATCAGCCACCATGTAAACTTTAATCCCGAACTTGTCTGGTTTGTTGGGTATGTATAAAATAAATCCGCAGAGACCCCTAAATCCAACCAGTTGCTCGTCCAATGTTAGGTAATCGCTAGATAGATAATTATCGAGACAACTTTTACCATGATTTCAATAATATCCCGAATTGGTGCCAATTTATCAACGCTACGACGCTATTCTCGGTCATTTGTGTTATCAAATCTCAGGGCATGTAAAATAAATCTGAATCGGTTTATTGCCATAGTGCAGTACACAAGCTGTAAGCCTGTTCCTTTAGAATTGTCCCAAAAATCATTTAGAATACGACGACCTGAGCGGGAAACTCCAATAGCAAGCAACAATCCGATGAAGGCTTTCATTTCTAACAAATCAGTCTGCCGTGCATCTCTTTCTCGTTGATATTTATGTTTTACACTCTCTATGTAAATATTGGTGCAGGTTACTAATTTTTCAAAAATTACCTCATCAAAGTACAATTCAAAACAGGAAAGTGGCGTTTCTGCATTTCTTGCAGCTCCCTTCGGAACCGCAGATTGGATCCGAATATTTTGGGCCCGTGTTCGAGTTACAGTTGGAGGCCTGTTACTCCAATAAGTTCCATTTCTCGACGAATAGAAAGTACCTCTTTTCCATACGAATATTTTGTCTCAATTCAGAAATAGGGATATCATCATTTGAAGATTGAAACTCAGAATCGCTCACCCCATCCTGGGTTTCTCTTCTATCTTCTTGCTGCTCAATAGGCGCATCCACGACCTCTTCATCATCTGAGTCACTTTCAATAACTTCATCTCCATTTTTCTCCTCTACCCATTCAGTTAAACGGCGTTCCAAGTTTGGGTCCATATTTTACACTAAAAAAGGACATGTTTTATAAGGATATACACAAACCTTAAAGAAAACGATAAAAAATGTATATAAGTATGACAACATAACCTCAAAAATGTTCATAAGACAAAATGTGCTGTTAAAATATCAAAGAAAAACCCGAAAAAACATGAAAAAACATAATCGACGTCTTACCTTAATTTTTTACGCGAATGGTCGCAAGTTCTACTATAGTAGAACATCCATTTTGATGGCGATTTGTCGTGACATGCACCCACGCTGCAACTAAGTGACATACTAACCTCGTTTGTTATTTAGTTGTCAAGCGCGGGGGGGGTACGTGGAAGAATTAGATGGCAACATATGGTTTTCTGACCCTGTTCTACTATACTAGAGCACGCGTGCGTTCGAGTGTTAAAATTTAATTTTTAATTATATCAATGAATAACTATTACTTATTATATCCTTTTTCAATGATTATACATATAAATATAGCGAAAGTTTACATTTTCATACATATAAATAATTGGTTTTATATTTATCTTATTTTTAAATATTTTTGTTTTGTTTTCTAGAATACATAATGCACCGGTGATAAATTCTAACAGAAAAAGAATTGGAAGAAGTAGCTGAGCAATTTATGTCTAGCGGGGAAAGTGACATTGATGATAATATGTTGATAGATGACATGGATTGTGAAATTGAAGAATTAGGTAGTGAATATAAAATTGCAGAAGAAGTATGTTTGGATTTGTAATCCTACTTGGGTCCCTAATTATTATGATTCAGCTCAGACGCGTGTGTATAATTTAATAATTTGGAATACACATTCCTTCAGTTTAACAAGGTACATTTACATTTTAGTTTTTTAGATTGAATCTCGTGCAGTTAGGGTGAACAATAATAAGCCGTAGAGTAAACGATGCAGTATGGAAGGAGGGTAAGCATTTCTTCTTAATTCACTAACAGTTTGTGTTTAACAAAACTCTAATTGTAAAACCTATGAAAATATTTTATGTCCTACTTTTCAATTCATTTTTATTGTATCGATTTAAATAATCAAAGGTACGATAATGTATCAAGACAACCGGGTAAATTATTTTCTATTAAGAACCAATAGATTCATCTGGCAACTGTGGTTATTTTCAATTGGCAAGGATCTCAAAGACAAAATGTAGTCCATTAGATATACATAACCTCTTCTAATCATACGCGCACGCATTCACGCACGCACTCACCCATGCATGCACGTACACTCGCACACATGCACACACATACACAATAAATACACCCGCGCACGTACACAGATACAGAAACATGCACACGCAAATACGCAGAAACGCACGTACGCTCGGTCGCATCCAAAATCACACACACATGCACGCACGCACGAACGCACGGACGCACGCACCTACACGCCCACACACTCACACACACCCACGCACGCACGTACGCCCGCCCGCCCGTCCTTCCGCTCGAATTGTATAGAGAAACATCCCTGGAACGAATTTCTTCAACTGAAAGTATTGAAAGTCTCACATTTTAACCAACAACTATGTCAGTTAAAATTACAATAAACGTTAAAAGTCTACGAACAGAATACAAATGTATTGATCTTAGAAACTTTTTAGATATTAATTTATCTGATATTGCAGTTATACAGGAATCGAGCATTTTAGAACTACCCCCAACGCTGTTGCACGCGCCATACTATTTCTTCTCAAACCCCCGTGTTACGTAATATAGTGGAACTCTAAAAGCTGTGAAAAAAAACAATAACATAAAAGTATTAGAACATGAAATAATAGTTGACGCTTATCTTCAAAGATTATAGATCGTCCTAAATAAATCTAAACGGACCATTCTGAACGTGTATATTCCTCAAAATTTAGAGATGGCAATGCATGTTTTGAAGACTTTGAGCTCGTACCTCACATCTTATCATATCAGTTGCAACATAGTCGTAGCAGGTGATTTTATTTGCACTACAGATCCCCTATGTGATCGCTTGGGCTCCAATGACCGGTATCCTGTTCTATCAAGCAATTTCAACGATTTTGTAAAACTGGTGAATTTATCAGATTGTTGGAGATATATTTCATAAAGACAAAGGCGGATACACCTATTTTAATCTCAGTAAAGAGATAACAGCTTCAAGAATTGTTAGAATATATTGCTCAAACGATTTAGTTATGGCAGTACAGTCTTCCAAACTGCATAGTACATTTTCTGATCATGTTACCGTCTCGATGACATTCAAAGCATTTAAATTCACTATTCGGCCGCCTTACTGGAAATTCAATAACTTTCTATTAGAGGAAAACAATTTTGTAAACACAATGAAAACATTTTTAAAGTCAGAGCTGTCCCGAAATGCAAAAAACTGGAATAAAAGGCATAGTGATTCTATACCAACGCTAAAGCAAGCAAGAGAAGTATCATAACATAATCAACTTAGAAAGACAAATACAAGCTGGCATCAAAAATGACACCTGTGACTCACAAACGGAAGACCATTTTGCTTTACTATCGGAAACAAGGGACGCTGTCTATAGAATCAGCAAAAAACAATTAACCGTCACAAAACATGAAAAACTTGTACAATTAGACGGTCCAACTTTACAAAAAAGTACACAGAGACCTTTCACTCCTTTATCCGCGTTCAAACGCGAGAACGAAATTGTTAACGATACCCAAACATTATGTAAAATTATAACCAAACATTTTTGTTAACTGCATGAATCAGAACATACGGAAATTAACCAATACTGCACATTATATGATAATCTTGTGCCTTTACCTGAAGAAGAAAAAGTACTTCTAGAGAATCCGATAACAGTAGATGAATTGACTATGGCTCTTAAGTCCCTAAATAAGAATAGACGGTCTAACAACTCAATTTTATTTAAAGTTTTGGGACGTATTAAAAGACATTTTCCATCAAATGGAACTATCTGCTATTGCTAACAAGCAATTAATTACCACGCTCAACATCAAAATCTGTCATCGCCCTCTTGTATAAAAAAGGCGATCTTTTAGAATTAAATTGGCGCCCAATTTCTCTTTTATGTACTGACTACAAAATTATCGCCAATATGCTCTCGTCAAGGCTATCAAACATAATCTCCCAAATTGTTCTCTCTAATCAAAGCTACTCGGTACCTAATAGATCTATGTACGATTCAATACATTTACACAGGGAGCTAATTCACTACGCCAATAAAAATAATATACCATTAGCCATAATTAATATAGACCAAACATCAGCGTTCGATAGAATAGATCATTCATGTCTATTTAAAGTTCTATAACAAATGAATGTAGGAGACTATTTCGTTAGAATTGTAAAACTGTTATACATAAATAGCAACAGTCATGTCAGAATAGGCAACTTACTCACCACTGCAATCGCTTTCTCTTGCTGTTGAACCTTTCCTGGGACTATGCAGAAAACTCCTTAAAGGTTTATCATTTCCAACTGATCCTTCACCCACTAATTTGACTGTGAGTGCTTACGCTGATGACGTTTCGGTTTTTTTATGGAACGACAAAGACTTTAAAGCATTAATAAAGTGTTATAGAACGTACGCGGGACAATCCGGTGCCGAACTCAATTTAAATAAGTATAAAGGTTTTTGAGCGGGAAGCTGGAAAGGAAGAACAGAAACGCCTCTAAACATCCAATGGGCAGCAGGAATAAGAGTGTTAGGAATTAATCTTTCAAATGACGATAATACAAATGTCACGGAATCTTTCAACTCTTTAACGTGCTCTCTTGAACAAGCTCTCACGACCTGAAAGAGAAAATTGTCCTCATTATCAATACTTGGGAGGAAAGTTGTCATCAACCAATATGTGACACCCAAATTATGGCACACGCTACAATGCATATGCATCACTTCTCAGCAAGTTTTTTCTCTGCAGTCAATAATAGTGGAATACATATGGAAGAAAAACACTGGTTACCACAACAACACTTAAGCCTTCAGACACGTCAGGGAGGTATAGGTTTAGTATATATTCCGAGCAAAATTAAAACGTTCAGAATACTTTTAGCCCAAAAAATCATCCACACCAAAGAACAGCAGAAGTGGAAGATAGTAATGGAGCATAATTTAAAACAAGTTGAGTCTCTAGGGTTAACTTGACAATAGTTTTTTCTAAAGAATAGAGTACCCAATGTCCACCAACTGTCACCGTTATTACTAGAAGTAATAAAAACTATGCAAAACACTGAGTTGTTCCTACATAATTTTGATCCCTCAAAAATTCCTACAATTACTTCTACTTTAATACCGGCAACAGTTCCTCCGTTATTCGCACCAAGATGGTCATAACAGGGTTTCGTTACACTCAAAGACTTTTGGCTAAATGGGAAGTGACTGACGAAACCTCTGTGATTTCAGGTTTAAAGAAGCATTTGACACAAACAAATACTGAACTTAGAAACACTACGAGATCATAAAAACCTTTTTTGATGACAGGTTCTTAAAGTAGGAGCAACCGATGACAATTTAAGAAATACGTTAATGTTTAAATATAGGAATAACAAAGTTGTGTTAAGCAAATGCTCAAAGAAAAAGCTACAAGGAAAATTAACAGCATCATATTTCAACACACTAGCTAGAAAATGACATGCAAAAAAACATTTGAGTAACCGACTAGCTCACCCAGTGTTTCCGTCACATGCAAAACTAAGAAGTACCGATGACTGCCACTACTGTTCGTTGCGCTTTGCACATGTTGTTGACTTGTCCGGAAACAAAACTGATCTGGCTGCTGGTTGACTCAATTGTCAAGAAATTGGTGGACAATGCAGTCTTATCTACGTCCCTCATTTTCGGAATAAAGGGTAGTACTGGAGTTCACATGCTAGCTAACTATCTAATAACCTAGCAAAATCTACAATGAACAACGTTACCGTAACAGCCATGAACACTAATAACAACCGCCCTCCACCCTTCAGAAAAGCATACACAGCACGTCTAAAAAGTAGGATTTTACAAGACCTAGCCGGGCACAAAGGAAAGGGATCAGTTGATATCTTTGAATCCCATTGGTGCACATACGTTATGCAGCATTGCCCAACATAAAAATGTGATATGGAGTCGTCATATTGAAACATTTTCAACATCATTTCCACAATATAATCAAAAACAAATTATTGATTTTTCATGTAATTAATTACTAATACGGTTGTATTGTCATATTTAGTTGATATTGATATTGTATGTCTATTGGTGTAATAAATATAATAATAATAATATTAGTATTAATAATAATAACACACTCCCTCTTACACACACACACACACATACGCCTAACCGCCCGCCCACCCACACACCACACGCACACGCACACGCACACGCACACGCACACGCACACGCACACGCACACGCACACGCACACGCACACGCACACGCACACGCACACGCACACGCACACGCACACGCACACGCACACGCACACGCACACGCACACGCACACGCACACGCACACGCACACGCACACGCACAATCACACGCACACGCACACGCACACGCACACGCACAAGCACACGCACACGCACACGCACACGCACACGCACACGCACACGCACACGCACACGCACGCGCACACGCACACGCACACCCACCCGCACATGTACACGCACACGCACACGCACACGCACACGCACACACACACACACACACACACACACACACACACACACACACACACACACACACACACACACACACACACTTAGAATTAAGGATGCTGTTGGAGAAATTTTGTCAAACTTTGTAGAATGAGGTAATTCGTCGATTTAGTGGTTTGTCGATTAGGTCCAACAGAGAAGTCTGTGAGCATGAGTTAAATAATTTAAATCATGGAATTCTATTTGATAATGTGGAAATACTGTCAAGACAAACCCATTATATGTTCGTTTATAATGTGAAAGTATTTAGATACATAAACATCCTACTAACTTCAATAGGCAAAAAGAAAATCTCCGTTTAAATAGGTTTTGACATCTTATAATTGAAAAAAGGACGCAATGGTACGTCTTAACTTGAATTTTAGTATTTGGTATGTCTACGTTTTTTTATACCTTACCAATTATATGTTAAGTTACCACAGCACTGTAATAATTTAATGGATGTGGTTAAAGTTAAAATTAAGATTCAAATTGAAAATTATTTTAAACATACAGCATTGTTTTCACTGTAACATAACACTTACAACTACTAACAAAAAACTATTTCTTTGTTATAATTGGCTAGATCTATACTTTATATGTCAAATATCTATTTATGAATGCTTTTATCAACTTCAAATTAGAATTTTTCATAACTTGACACTTACATCATAATTTTATTAAATTTTGCTGAATTTGTGCTCTGATTATGACATTTTTCACTGCTATCCTACGACTGTTAGAGTGTTCTTCGTCTTTTTTCTTCTTCTTCATCCTCTTAACCCTTAAGTAGGCGCTATAGTGTAAAAAGTACACTGTGGCTTTTCAAACGGCTGTATTATTGTTCTAAAGTGTATCCCCCCACTGGCCGTGCTATGTAACCCCAAAGTCATCATTTCTCTTGATCTTCAGTTCAATTTCAGGTAGCGTGGGTTTCTTGTGCAGAATTTGTTACAGTTGATAGCGGATAAATACATTGACCGTGTACTTAATACACATAGCGATTAACCATGTAAGTAATTTTTTTATTTTTTATACATAAGGTGTTTGAAAATTTGTCACTATTTTAATTAATTATGCATTTTTAGGGACCGGATTCATATTAAAAATCCAAATAAGTTGACACAGGAAGAACTGGAACTTATTGCGCAGGCGATTGCCGAGGAGTCAGAGGAGGAAATCGTTGGAGGTTCTGATGACGATGCTTCAGATGAAAATATTGCTGTTAGTGAACATGATACGAGTTCGGAGGAGGAAGCGGAAGACAGCTACAGCGAAATAATACAGCTCAATAAACCACCAACCAGAGGACTATGTTTTTTTGGTAAAGATACTGAAACTGTGTGGAGGAAACATCCCGCAAAAAGTAAGTTCGCAAAACATGCTTATAAAAACGTGGTAAAAATTTTTCCTCGCCCTTTGCTAAACCGACAAGATATAATAAATCCAGAGACAGTGTTTATCAAATTTATTACACCTGCAATGTTAGAAGAAATTTTAAGATGTACAAATATATTCATTAGACAAAAACAAGAAGCATTTGCCCAATTAGGGATGCCAAAGAAGCTACAATGGAAGAAATGTTAGCATTTATAGGGACCTTATATTTCTTGGGACTTAAAAAACAGAGCCATACCGACTTCCGCGAAGTTTGGGACGCCGATACAGGCAACATAATTTCTAGAGCTTGTATGAGCGCCAAGAGATTTTTATTTTTGCTTTCAGCAATTCGTTTTGATGACAAAGCCAGCAGGGAAGAAAGAAGGCAAACAGATAAACTTACTCCAATTAGAATAATTTTAGATACCTTTATATCTAATTGCAGAAATAATTACGTTCTGGGTGAATATATGACTGTCGATGAGATGTTAATACCATACAGGGGCCGGTGTAGCTTTATCCAGTACATTCCCAATAAACCGGCCAAATATGGTCTCAAAATGTTCGCGTTATGCGACTCAAAGACATTTTATGTTGCCAATCTGGAATTGTACTGTGGTAAACAACCTGATGGCCCATACGCACAATCAAATACTCCTTCTGAGGTAGTGTTCAGGTTAGTTGATCCATATAAAGGGAAAAATAGAAACCTGACGTATGATAACTGGTAGACCAGTTATCCTTTAGCTAAATAATTACTGAAGCGAAAAATCACACTAGTCGGTACGATAAAAAAAAATAAAAGGGAGATTCAGATTGAACTTCATCCCAATAAAAGTACGCCCGTTCCATCATCGATATTTGCATTCCAAGACGATGTAACACTGGTTTCTTTTAGCAACAAAAAGAATAAAGCTGCCCTCTTGCTGTCGACTATGCATACTGACAGTGAGGATTTAGTAGATCGAAATACTTCAAAGCCCGATATCGTCCTATTTTACAACTCGACTAAAGGGGGAATAGATAGTGTGGATCAAAAGTGTGCCAATTACACAGTCCAAGGAAGAACAAGAAGATGGCCCCTTGTATTTTTTCAAATTTTGAATATAGCAGGGATAAATTCTAATATGGTATACAACCTTTTATTTCCGGAAAATAAGGACAATAATAGGCGCAGAATTTTTCTAAAAAATTTAGCTCTGTTGCTGATGAAGCCACATCTACAAATGAGAGCTAAAATCCCAAACCTGCCATGTGACGTGAAACAATATTTGTGCAAATACAAAAATTAAGAAGATACTAATAAAGGAGAAACGGCAGCGATTAGAGGAAAATGTTCCTTTTGTGGATGGAAGAAAAATAGGGTGACTACCATAAGGTGTAATCTGTGCCACAAATTGGCGTGTAAGGAACATGTCATCACTGTACATACATGCCAGGCCTGTCAAGAACAACCAGAACCAGAAGATAGCCCATAAAAGGGTTATAATTATGTTTGGTTTTATTGTGATTTATTATTTTTGAATAATACTTATAGTATTACTTTCAAAGACATTTTATAACATTTAGGGGTAACTGATTATTTTGTAGATTATTTTTGTTAGTTATATAAAAAATGGCTGAAATATATTTTGTAAAATTTGTTGTATACTTTTACCTATATTGCATTAGGCGGTAGACAGGAATTATCACAAAAGAAACAAGAAATTAAACCTTGGGAAATAAGTTAGATGTCTATTCAATTCCACAGTGTACAAAATACACGCAGCGACTACTTGTTCAAAAATCTTTGTAGCGCCTACCAGAGGGTTAAGTAATGCGTTACGCGTGTTTTTTTTAGACTGTCATTCTAACCTGTTGTAATTATTGTTATTGCTGTGTTCTCTGCTTGTTCTTGTGATTGTCTCCATCTTTGCACGGTCTCCCTTGTGGTTTCCTTCTCTTTGGTTTTTCGTTTGAAGCTATTTTTGCCATTTTAGATTCTGCAGCATAGGTGAGAATTGGTCTTAAACATGTTTTATATGCTCTAGATTTACATTCAGTAATCAGATGTTTATTTTCCAGATCACTTGTTTTAGGCGTCCTACAACGCCAGCTGCTGTGTTGACCTGCCCCTTCACGTCTTCTTACAGGTTTCCATGCTGGATATTTAGTGCCCAAACGGTCGAACGACATTACCAGCTGAAATTGTTTGTTATAAGCTTCCAATTTGCATCGTATTGGTTGACTAAGTTTTGGTTGGGGAGATCATCATCTTGTATTTTTCTGCCGCTGTTTTAAACGAGAGGAGCAGTCGTTGCAGGTGGTCCTCCGTGTCTGCTATTCAAAACGGCGTCGTTCGCGTAACAAGGAATGCTCATGGTTTGGTTTTCCAAGTTTACATCCAAGACCATGTGGTTTAACCTCGTCGACAATTTTGTCGATAGTGGTGTTAAAAAGTAGAGGACCGAAACTGTCTCCTTGACAGATTCCTGTATTTGTTCTTATCTCCCTTGTGGGCTTTTTATCTGCTCTTATTCTAGTTACATTGTTTGTGTTCAGGTCTTTGATTATATCAAAATATTTGTATGATGCTCCTTTCTCTTTAAGGATGTCTATAGCGTGTTTCAGTTGTACCCAATCGAATGCTATTGTAAGGCCAACTAAACTTACAAAGGCTTTCAAGTTGTAGTCAAGAGCTTCTGTTGTAGAGGGTGTTCCCGTTTGTCATTTTCAAGGCAGTCTGACAATATTTAGTTTATGAAAGATCTCGTTGTTCTTTACTACAGTTATATTCCATAGTTGGGTTTATACGTTTATCATACTGTTATATGAATAGCCGGCTTATGTTTACGTTTTCACTTTTTCATATTTCTTAAATTTGTTCTAACACCTTAAACAATTCTAAAAATTGTACCGCTACTGAAGGCAATAACGTATAGACTTATATAAATATAAATGTAAAAATACACCATTTAAACCTAAAGATCTCACCACTTTGTTCCTCGTTTTAATCACTTGCAATTAACCTCAACAGAAGTTTGTTGATTTTCCGATGTATTTGAAACTAGGTAGTTCTTATCCCTAAGAGGATCAGATTTTTATTATTAACTAGAGATATAATATAAAGTGGATTCAAACATTTCATTGTTTTTCAACTGAAAGTAGTTGAAAATAAAAATGCATAAATCATTACATTTATTAAGACAACCTAAAAAAAAATTCTGTATGGTTTGTCACCCAAAATGTGCTGTTCCATAGCCACTTGCTAGAAGGCTGCGGCTGAGACCGATTTGTTGACACTTACATTATGGTGTCTTACCGGTGCAGTCGGTGTGTAAATGGTTCGAGCTCATTTTTAGAACGGAAAACAGGCGGAACGTATAGAAACTGGATACTTTTCGACGTCAGTAAATGTCCCTTCCATTATTGTAAACATTTAATTTTTATGTGCCTGTTTTGATTGTTTTCAGCGAGAATGTAACTTCTTTTGACTTAAATCATACCTATCATGCCTGTATTTCAATATGTTAGTAAATAGTAATTACTGTAAATAAAACCTCTAAAAAAAATTTTAGTAAAATCGTTCACGTGGGCGATTACTGCTGTATAAAATAATCACAAATTCAAAATTCAAGATTGCTATGGGTCTGTTATTTCGTCTGTCAGAGTACTCGCGCGCTTGGTGTAGGCCTTTCACTCGAGAATTTGCAGTGTTGCCATTTACTTCGGCCGCGGCGTTTGTTGGAGATGGCCATGGCTGTTGTCATGAATTAAATTCCGATCATTTTCTACAGTGGGTTCTATCTACATCATGTGGCCACTTTTGGTTTGATTCACACTTTTTTTTCTTATTTAATACAAAAATGAACAGAAACGAAATTAAATTTGCCAAACATACAAAAATATCAGAGCGATAAGCGATATAACGAACATTCTTCATTTCTGCAAAAGAAATTGTGCAAGAAACAGTTGCTTGATTTTAAAGAGTAAAACACACAAAAATGTAAAAAACCTTGTACATAACGCGGAAGGAAGCTTCATTTTGTGTAACGAGATTTCTACGCTCATCCCACAAATATCATGCTTGTTACACAAAGCGCAAGTTTTAGGTCCAATTTTATTAAAAACGTTCCGAAAAACGCGTGTTATAGAATTTTTGATTGTTTAATATTCATTTAGGAAATAATTATTTAAAAAAATTCATATATTTTTAATTAAAAGCTCCATGTGACACTTAACAATCCCATAATTTTCAAAATGTGATTAATGTATATACAAAACCTGTTCATTAATAATTTCTACTTGGTAAGTTGTAAAACCCCACAATATTGTAAATGTATTTAGACGTTCAAATGTAACTCGATTTATATAGACCACAGGCCCCACATTACAATTTCATCAACTAACGCGTTGCCTTTCAACCTTTACGAAATTTTCAGCAAGCCTATAGAGGAATTACAATTTCGATTGAAGTTGGAGATTACTTTTCTACTCCCTTAATAACAATCAAAGTAGAAAATGTATTTTAAGGTAAATACAAGTAAATTATGCTTTAGATTATCCATGCTTGATACTGAATAAATTCTCTTTCGTAATTGGTTACGACGTACCAACCACGAATTCATTAGCTTTAGAAGTCAGTTTTTTCTTTATTAGTAGATTAAACATTGATTCTCTTCCAGATTTGTTAGACGCTTAAAAGAATTTAATGCAAAACATAAATACTAACATCACAATTTCCTTTAACTGTATTTATACAATCTATCTCTAATATTTGTTCTCATAAATCATATCAAGGGTAATACTCAAACTATTCTATCTTTATTTATATCATAAAGGGTTTGTAAAATTCATTACTCACAGTAAAATTTGTTTAAGTGAATATATAAAGTATCTCGGCATTTTGCAAACGATAATTCTTTTAATGATGCAATTCCTTTGGTTGAAGATTAAACTTTCAAAGGTTGTTGAGTGAGATGAAGTCTTAATTGGTTTTTTCTCAATACTGCGCCGTCAGCATTTGATATTATATTGATGCTTTATCAAAACCCGGAAATTCTAGTATTATATCATTCTTGAAAACAGTTATTATAATTACCATTAAATCGCGTTATATAACCCTTATAAATATCAAGCAATTAGTGTAATACTTGTTTGTTTTAGGAGTAATATCCAATTTAGCCACAAATTGTTTGTATTGATCTTAGTAACCTACATACTGGGTGCCCAAAATGTATGGAATAATGGTTCTGCAGCCGTAACCGTAGATTTTATCACGAAACTTTTAAAACAAAGGTTCGGTCGAACATAGGTCCCTACCACGCTTAAGAGCTCTTGCGATTTTTATTGCACACTCTAAAGCAATCCCAAAGAAAGGACTTAGCGTTTTCGGGTTCAACGGTCCGCGCATCGTGATCTTCACCGCTTAGGAGTTAAATCCGTCACTGCTTACATACAGATAATACTAAGAAGCGGTCATCAGAAGAGGACCCACAGCCTAGCTGCAAGCAGGAGCCGCAGAATACAGCAGGATAATGCGAAAAACAGAAGTATCCAGGACACCGCCAACATAAGGATCGACGTCGGGCAGTAAGCAATAGGTATCAGTTAATAAAAGTTACTTTTTCTTTTAACTTATTTATTGTTTTATTTTAACATTTGTGTTCCTCCATTCTTATTGGGCTTTTTGTCCTCGAGGTATGAGGCTACACCTCGGCGGAGACCCGGCCTTTCGTTAAAATATTCTTTTTCCATTTTTATTTCCGCAACCTAACTAACAACAGTCGTGATGTTGAAGCACGGTTGCCACCGTGCAACACTCACCGTTGTGTCCACAACCCCCAACGCATCCCGTCCACCTACACCGACACCTACATCTACTCACACATAGGCACACACCCTCGCATCGTCGCCTCAATCTTCACTCACGCACTCCCATTCAAACGCCTCATCCATTTTCACCTCATCCACACACTCCAACATCTGAACATGTTCCACCGCCTCCACAAAACCTTCACACAAATACACTAAACACACACATAAACCCGCCTTGCTACCTATACCCGCCCAGCCACCTATACCTGCCGTGATTCTCACACCCGCTACCTCTAATCCTAATCCTACACGCTCCCAATCCTCAAGACATTGCATCCGCAATATCCCCAAAACCATCACCACCAAGAAAATCATCTACAACTCCTCGAAATCCCTTACCCTTTCCTGGTTGAATTTAACATTCAACCATAACTATACCTGCCTCCTAGAGACATCCTCTCCCTTGCCAGATGGTGCACAGCTTAGGCTGCGCCACCACTTTGGTGAACCTACCGTTACCCTGTGCCAACTATCCGGTCCCCGTTCCTCCAACTCCAACTCTAGATCTCCCTTAATTTTCTGCGTGATTCGTCACACACATCCTAGGCGACGAGATACGGGATGCAATCGATCTTCCACACGTTAGCAAGGTCGATCGTATCACCTCTAAGGCCACGAACACTCCCACATCCTTAGTCCGCGTCATGACCCAATCCAAAGCTACCCTCGACTTCCTCCTCGCACAGGGTGTCATGTTCGGGCGACACTACCGTTGCGAACCCTGCCTTACCCCACAACCTCTCCCCAATTATTGCTTTACCTGCACGCAGTTAAGGCATACCTCTGAGGAGTGTCCTACCCGCTCCATCATTTACCCCAACTGTGGCGAAAGTCACAGATCCACTTCCTGTATATCCTCAGCTAACCCAAAGTGTAACAACTGCGGTGAAGCACACCCTTCCTACTCCTTTAAGTGCCGGAAGCTGCTGGAACCTCCCAGATCCCCGTGGAAGATGTCAACCCTTGACCCCATCCTGTCTTCTGAGGAGTCCGACTCAAACCCATCCTTGGCATAGAGCCCCTCTTCATTAAACCCTACCTCCGTTTTCTTGTCCTAGATTTTCTATCCCGATCTCACTTCCAACGGAGTACCGGCGCCTGCGTATCCGGCACGCGGACATCGGTCTCCGTAATCCGATTACCTAACTCTTAAATTCCTCCAAAATGAATATCGTAACAGGAACTGTTAATGCCAGGGGCGTTCGTCGGAAGCGCTCCTTACTTAAAAACCTCTTACACGAACACAACATACACATTCCTTCCATCACGAAAACGAAAGTACAAACAGATGCACACTTAACTTTAACACATGTCACACCTTCCTAAACAACAGCCATCACGAAACCGCCCTCGTAATTAAAACTAGCATCCCATTCATTCCATTTCAACTCCCTGCCCCGATCGCCAAACCACAACATCCTATCCGAGAACCTTTTAATTTACGCCTCCAGACTCCTAATGTAGTCATCCTAGGTGATTGCAATGCCCGCCACACCCAATTCTGTGACTCCAGAAGTAATAGTAACGGTATCAAGCTATCATTAGCTTTGTTACAGTTGCCGCTTTTGCGAGTCACTGGCACACAGCCTACATATTACGAGCATCTAGGTGCCTCGATAGTAGACCATATCATTGTATCACAACCCATAGTATACTATTGCGATCGTGAGTACTTTCTAGACACCACGATCTCCTCAGATCATTTACCACTGCTGGTCAAAACATTTTGTCCAGCACCCCAGCACCTCCTTAATATGCATTCATTAAGGATTTTTCGAAAGCGGACTGGAATGTGTTCTCCGAACACATCTCCAACAACCTTCCAACACCTAATATTCAAACGACCCAAGATCTCGAGATAGGCATTAGAGGCCTAACTTCCGTAATTACTGAAGCGGTCGATACCTCTGTCCCGTTAAAAAATATCAACATTTCCCGCAAACTGTTCCCACGGCACATCGTGAACTGGATCAAACAGAAAAGACGAATCTATCGTCAATTCTTGCGATCTAGGGATCCGGATCTCCAGACCGAATACAATCGCCTTAACGCCTTAATGAGGCGAGAAGCAAATAAGCACGCCTAAGACTCCTGGTTAGGAGTTAGATTACACAAATGGAAAACTTTTCTGGCAATAGTTCGAGAGACTGACCTAAAGGAAAGTAAACCATAAATCCCACCTAACCGACCTTCAGGGCAACCTAGTCTCCTCCGACTGAGGAAAGGCCGAAATCCAACTCGATAACGAGAATCGTTTCTTTTCCCCCATCACTCTTGCCAAGGTCAACGCTTACTTCAAAAAAGGAATAAATTCGGTCAAAGGTCATAACGGCCTAAACCGTAAAATCATCCGGCACCTACACGACCCAGCCCTACGATTACTCTCCGACATTTACAACAAATTCCTAACCCTATCACACTCCTCGACGGACTGGAAATCGGTCACCACCGTCATGATACCCAAACCCCACTCCGACTTAACCACACCTTCCTACTACAGACCCATCTCTTTCCTGAGTTGCGTTGGAAAATGCTTCGTGCAGATTCAAGCCAGGCGATTCAGGGACGACTTCGAATTCAACTAACTCCTTCTCAACAGTCAATTCGGCTTCCGTCCTAACCGAACTCGTGACGAACGCTTGTTGAAGCTGCTTACGAAATCACCAGAATATTCAATCACAAGCAATGCACTCTGGCTGCGTTTCTTGATATTAAGCAAGCATTTGACATGGTCTGGCACACCGGTCTCCTACATAAGATCAGCAACAAAGCCCTACTCTCGTACTTGACTAATAAGTCAGTTCGGGTCAAAGTAGGAAACACCTTCTCCGATCCTTTTCAACCTACAGCAGGCGTACCGCAAGGTTCTGCCTTAGCCCCGATCGTGTAAACTATCTTCGCATCCGACATTCCCGAAGTTACACAACCCGGAGTAGTCGATGCGCGGTTTGCGGATGACAGCGCCTTTTGGGCATTTAATCATTACAGCGGAATGGCCTCCCACCTCATGTCCAAAACCCCCCGGAACTTTTCCAACTGGACGAACCGGTGAAAAGTCTCCTTCAATCCCACCAAAATACAAACAATCCTCTTCCGACATCCAAACTACACCGAAGATAAGTTTCCAAGCCTAGCCAACAGCAATGTTTCCCTCACTCCAACGACAAGTCACCTACTTAGGAATCCTCTTCACTAAAACCCTCAATTGGCTCACCGATGTGCAAAGAACGCTAAACAGGATAAGAAACCGAGCAAACCTGCGGGATTCCTTCCGGGGTAGTCTCAGGGGTTACCATCACAAAACACTCCTACTAAACATACGTTATAGATTTCCGAGCACCCATATGCACTAACATAAACCCTTATCAACTCTCCTCCATCGCATCCTGTAAACGACGAGTACTCAGAAGCCATCACAGATTACCTTGGAGGTACCCTAACAACCTCACAATACATCACACACAGAACACAAACACTACAGAGAAACTTTGCAAACAAAATAACTTTTGGCGACACGATCCCAACCCGACAGATCCTAAATTCCCATGGAAAAAACCCAAACTAAAATTCAAACACCCCCGAGATCCAACTCAACTACTTGACGACCTCCCCAAGGAGATAAAAGAATCCCTAGACAATGTTCCGTATCCCTCCGCTTCCCCCCGTCTATTTGATGACGACCTAGCATGGTACTGGAAAACGAATTGTATTAACCACACTAAGCACGCTACACCCCACTAACCAACACGCACACTTAAACCAATTATCACAAATATTCAAATAAATCTAAACCTTTTTCTCTTTTTTTTACACTAAAAATAACCACATCTCATGATTGTAAGCTATAAAATAACACAAAACATCGCAACAAGAATGGATTGACCAGGGTTAAAGAGAAGAAGGACTCCTGAACAGTCTATCTATCTATATATATATTAATTATATTTTTTTATTGCTTCATGCTCTGTACGGGGTGTTCCATTGTATCTTAACATTCACTTACTATTATTATTATTGAGATAGAAAAAAAAAACTCTAAATACAAAAGTTGTAGGATTCTAATTATATTAACTTTTAGGATTATAATATTTAAATATCTCATAAACTGATGGAAAAATGAACCCAACTAATATTGTTTTAAACGGAACACCCTGTATTTGATTCAATTATTAAACAGATGTTTTTAAACTGATTTCAAAAATATACAATATGTTAATATTTGCTACAGCCAATTTTTAAATAATCTGGTTTAAAATTTAAATATTAGAGAGGTGAAACACCTATAATAGATAGATAACCAAATGAATGGATATTTTAATGTGCTGAATGTTTGAGAGAACAGTTGGATTAAAAGCAAAAATAATATTTTAACTAACATTAATAATAACTTAAATAATATAACAACATAACAAAAAATACACAACGAATATTAACTAAAATTTATAAATTCTCTACATAGCCTCCATTATTCAATATGCATTTACGGTTATTAGCTCTTAATTTGCTATTAATTGCATTAAAAATGAATTCAGGATGATCTCTCTTTAATTTAAATATTTCGTTTTGTAATCTCTTTCTTATAATTTCCAAATTTTTGGGTCCATTATAATATATTTTATTTTTAAGGTATCCCCACAAAAATACATCCAAAGGAATTAAACTGGACCTATTAGCTGGCCGTCTAAATAATTATTGTCTGCTTATCCAGAAATTATATTCATCCTTTAAAAATTCAGTAACATGTAAAATATTATGAAGCGGTGCTCCATCCTGCTGGCATATAAGGTTTGCATATTCAATAACGAGAATATCTTCTAAAAATCTAAACAATGTTCTATTTCATCGCGAAGAAAATTTAAACATCTTTGGCCGTTCAAATTCCCAACATAAAAAATCGGTCCAATAGTTTTATGGAAGTTGATCGTGCTGTCTCTCTCTGTGTCTCTTCCTCTCTCTCCTCTTCCTCCCCACTCTAACTCTCCACCCATCTCTAAACCTATTCCTCTCTCTCTCCCACTCTCCATCTTCTCTTTCCTCTCTCTCTCTCCCACTCTCCTCTCCCTCTATCCTCTCTCCTCTCCTCTCCCTCTCACTCTCTCTCATCCCTCTATCCTCTCTCCCTCTCTCCTCTCTCCCTCTCTCCTCTCCTCTCTCTCTCTCTCTCTCTCTCTCTCCCTCTCTCCTCTCTCCCTCTCTCCCTCTCTCCCTCTCTCCCTCTCTCCACTCTCCCTCTCTCCTCTCTCACTCTCTCCTCTCTCCCCTCTCCCTCTCTCCACTCTCCTCTCTCTCCTCCTCCCCTCTCCCTCTCTCCCTCTCTCCCTCTCTCCTCTCTCTCTCTCCTCTCCCCATCTCCCCTCCCCTATCCCTTTCTCCTCTCTCCTCTCCTCTCTCTCTCCTCTCCTCTCTCTCCCCTCTCCCTCCCCTCTCCCTCACCCTATCTCCTCTCCTCCTCCCTCCTCTCTCCTCTCCTCCCTCCCTCTTCCTCTCACCCTCTCTCCTCTCACCTCTCCCCACTCCACTTTTCCCCGTCGCCATGCTGCCATCTCTCCTTATCTCCCTCAACGTAATTTAAGTTACACTGTGCAAAAAACTAGTCTTCAAAAAAACTACATTGCTGTCTATATAAGAACATCAAATTAGCGTGTAACACTATTGCCGCGTTTTGTATACAACTAAACTTGATATTAGACCCGAACAGTAAAAACCTAATTATCTCTCTCACGCTTGTTGTAATTTCCCATCAAACTGTCCTATCTCATTAACTGTAGCAACGTTAGTGTCACCTTGCCTGCTTATATTAACGTTTATTTACACACACACACACACACACACACACACACACACACACACACACACACACACACACACACACACACACACACACACTTTAAAATAATTTTCACCATGAGAATATAAAGTAAAGTCAACCCGGGTAGTACTTTATATTGTGTATATTGTGTATACATACAAACAAAATTTCACCTTGAGAGTGTGAAGTAAAGTCAACCTTTAACAGTATGAATACATACAAAAATTACTTTTTAAAATATTTGAGGAATTAATAAAGAGCTCGTGGGTATTATCATCTTTATACATCAAAATTTATAACTGTTATGGTAAATGCACGATATAAACACGTGCCGGCTGACTTTAATAGATATTTTAAAAAAAGAGAACAATAGGATAATTTTTTTGATATTAAAAGGTAAATAAAGCGACATTCATTGTCAATTTTCGATGTGTACATTCTTGAAAACAAATCTCGGTTTTGATATTAAAAGATAAGCACGAACAAGTAGAATATACAGTTAATCGCAGAGTCTTACATCTGATATTTAAGCTAGGATGATTATTATAGAGTATCCCTACTAAACATGAAATTAATCTTCTATTTTACATACAAGATCTGACTTAGCGGAATAAAAAAAAAGGTTTTAGATTTATAAACAGATCCAAGCGCCCCTGCGATAAACAAGATTATTTATGAAAAATTGAAGGAAAACTTAGCGTTTGAGATTAAATTCTGAACATGACTAGAAAGTAGATTTGGTTCTGACCTTGACTACCCCAAGGCCAACTAGAGGGGCAAGCCCAAAGTCAATTCCAATGCCAGGTCCTAAGGTCAACCTCAAGGTCAAATCCTGGGTCAGCCTCAACAAATCAAACCACGCCCCCACTTTACCTTCAAGATCAGACCTGAGCTCAAACCACGTGGGCGGTCAGTGGGCGGGTCTTGTGACGTCACAAAAAAATGGCGGCAGAATGTGTTCTACTACTACTGGTGTAGTTTTTTCCCTTTTCAGTATACTATGTATGGAACCTTTACTTAAGTCGTGGTTTAGAGCTAGCTGAGGCGTTGAAGTGTGTGGATTTTCTGTGATCTCTAACAATATGACCTGTTTCCCTCAATTCCTTAACTATTTTGCTGACTACCGTTTCAGCAATTGGTGCTCGAGTTGGATAAACTTCATTAAAAGATTCACAGACTTCTCGCTGTGTCGTCTTACGGGGTCCATAACCAATCATTGTTAAAATCTGGATCGTCTGCGTTTCTGATAAATACACCATGGTATTGCACTAGCACTACATTCACAAATACACAGAAATTTAATGGTTTTTATTTGTTAAAAAAGGATGTTTTATGTGCAAAAAGCTTAGTTGGTAGGTTTTTGTTGGTAATAAAATTTATGTTTTTCAACTTCCAATATTTTTTTCTCAAACAGTTTTTAATGTAAGATATCTAATACTTTATACTGTCATTTTTATAATTGAAAGAGCAATAAAAGCGTGAAACAAAATGATGCGGTTACGATTTAAAAAAAACTACCGATGACGGCATATCTCAAGATTAACAGCCAAAATATTTCCTCTGACATATCCAGCGTGCGCATTATTTCGTCTAACAACTTTTGTCTTTTTTTTTGTTAGTATGCTCATGCTTATGGTTAGCATTTACTTATTTATAGCTTATATATATATATATATATATATATATATATATATATATATAAAAATTACAACAAGCGTGAGAGAGATAATTAGGTTTTTACTGTTCGGGTCTAATATCAAGTTTAGTTGTATACAAAACGCGGCAATAGTGTTACACGCTAATTTGATGTTCTTATATAGACAGCAATGTAGTTTTTTTGAAGACTAGTTTTTTGCACAGTGTAACTTAAATTACGTTGAGGGAGATAAGGAGAGATGGCAGCATGGCGACGGGGAAAAGTGGAGTGGGGGAGAGGGTGAGAGGGAGAGAGGGTGAGAGGAAGAGAGGGAGGGAGGGAGAGAGGGAGAGAGGGAGGGAGGGAGAGAGGGAGATAGGGTGAGGGGAGAGGGGAGAGGGGAGAGGGGAGAGGGGAGAGAGGGGAGAGGGGAGGAGGGAGAGAGGGAGAGGGGAGAGAGGAGAGAGGAGAGGAGGAGAGGGAGAGAGGAGAGGGAGAGGGAGAGAGGGAGAGAGGGAGAGAGGGAGAGGGAGAGAGGGAGAGAGGGAGAGAGAGAGAGAGAGGGAGAGAGGAGAGAGGGAGAGAGGGAGAGAGGGAGAGAGGGGAGAGGAGAGAGGGAGAGAGGGAGAGAGGAGAGAGGGAGAGAGGGAGAGAGGGTGAGAGGGAGAGAGGGAGAGAGGGAGAGAGGGAGAGAGGGGAGAGGAGAGAGGGAGAGTGGGAGAGAGGGAGAGAGGGAGAGAGGGAGAGAGGGAGAGTGGGAGAGAGGGAGAGAGAGGGGGGAATAGAGGGTTAGAGAGAGGGTGGGAGAGTTAGAGTGGGGGAGAGGAAGAGGGAGAGAGAGGGGGGGAAGAGACACGGGAGAGACGAGCACGATCAACTTCCATAAAACTATTGGACCGATTTTTTATGTTGGGAATTTGAACGGCCAAAGATGTTTAAATTTTCTTCGCGATGAAATAGAACATTGTTTAGATTTTTAGAAGATATTCTCGTTATTGAATATGCAAACCTTATATGCCAGCAGGATGGAGCACCGCTTCATAATATTTTACATGTTACTGAATTTTTAAAGGATGAATATAATTTCTGGATAAGCAGACAATAATTATTTAGACGGCCAGCTAATAGGCCCAGTTTAATTCCTTTGGATGTATTTTTGTGGGGATACCTTAAAAATAAAATATATTATAATGGACCCAAAAATTTGGAAATTATAAGAAAGAGATTACAAAACGAAATATTTAAATTAAAGAGAGATCATCCTGAATTCATTTTTAATGCAATTAATAGCAAATTAAGAGCTAATAACCGTAAATGCATATTGAATAATGGAGGCTATGTAGAGAATTTATAAATTTTAGTTAATATTCGTTGTGTATTTTTTGTTATGTTGTTATATTATTTAAGTTATTATTAATGTTAGTTAAAATATTATTTTTTGCTTTTTAATCCAACTGTTCTCTCAAACATTCAGCACATTAAAATATCCATTCATTTGGTTATCTATCTATTATAGGTGTTTCACCTCTCTAATATTTAAATTTTAAACCAGATTATTTAAAAATTGGCTGTAGCAAATATTAACATATTGTATATTTTTGAAATCAGTTTAAAAACATCTGTTTAATAATTGAATCAAATACAGGGTGTTCCGTTTAAAACAATATTAGTTGGGTTCATTTTTCCATCAGTTTATGAGATATTTAAATATTATAATCCTAAAAGTTAATATAATTAGAATCCTACAACTTTTGTATTTAGAGTTTTTTTTTTCTATCTCAATAATAATAATAGTAAGTGAATGTTAAGATACAATGGAACACCCCGTACAGAGCATGAAGCAATAAAAAAATATAATTTCCAAATATTTTTGCTGTTAGTAATCTTAACGTTTCTTGTTCAGAAAGAAATAATCATTATATTGGTCAGTTTAGAATCGTCTTAAGATTTATGTAGTTACGTAAGTTTTTGTTTTTATTACTTTTTTCCTATATCTGACAAAACTCACCTTTAAGTTTCTATTTGTGTAGTTGCAGAACACGTAATTACCAGCGTATTTTTATTTTATATCCGCATTAAGACGTTTTTAATTACAAAGCTAAATTCTTTCCCCAACAGTAATATATCTCTAAAATGCTCATTAGTGCTCCCGATTTTGTTCTTTTCCACGACCACCCAAAATTACTAAGGATTACGGCCATAAATTGGATTTATAAAACTGCAAGGCAGATAATTACAGCGGCTACTATAAACATACATGTTTCCTTTCGAAACCTACAAACGATAACTTTTAATTAGAAAAATGTAATAATGTAATAATAGAAAAATGTAATGTTTTGCGAAATATATATGCTTGCTTCAAAGTGTATCTATTAATGAATCAAATCAGCCTTATTAGTTTACGCGTAGGAAGTAAATGCGTTCGTCTACTAAGGTTCGAGTGTAAGGTTCTTTCGAATTCGGTGCCAGCACTAAATTCATCAGGATCATCATCACTGAACTAAATATTTATAGATTTTTGCTTTGTCCAAATATTTGAATTGTTAACATTTCATCGTGTGCCATCCTAATTACGTATCTAATTTACCATTAAATGAGTATCAATTTCCTCTACTTGTTTTCATTGTAGTGCTGTAATAGTCTTATGAATGTAATCAACATTTAACACATATAGTTATTTATATTATTTCATACAAAGTGTCTACTTCGGCGGAATAAATACTTTTTGAAAATGTGCAAAAACTATGAATCTTTGCTGAAGATAAACTGCATACATTCACAACAACACGGTGTTGAGATTTCGTGTAAATTTTATATGTAATCTCCCGGTATTTCATTACTTATATACCTCGTGTCAACAAGGCTAGTATTAAGACTGTTACTTGTACCAAAGTAAAGGTGTCATTTTGAAATCCTGGAACGTCATAATTATGATTGCTTGAAATTTACAGTAAACAATTCCAACGTTTAAATGTACTATTCGACCAGGAACGCCATCAAATCTTTAATTTTAAACACACCCTGTATATTTTGTCATTTTTGATTTCTGGGTAAAACATACATAACTCACGTATCATACCCTAAACCAAACCTATGACAGTTTCTAAAAAAATTACATTTAAGTACATCATGATGACTATGATTAGTGGACAATTGTTGAGGTTCTGCATTACACGTAAACTATTTTAAAATAAATATTAAAAGTAAAATACTTATTTAGCTTTAGTTTTGCTTTCTTCCTCTTGCATTTTTTTTATTTTATTTGTTAAGGAAAAGCCCGAGAAAATGTTACATTCCAGTTATTAAGCATTATTATCTTTTTCCTGAAAGAATGTTACACGATCAATCCACAACACTAGCTGTCACACAGCCTTATTAAAATAAAAGAGTTACCGACTATGTAGCGTGATACCACGCTTGTATAAACATCTGGTGAGGAACAACACACGACATTTCAACATACAAAGTAGAAATTAAAAGAAAAGAAATTATTTTAATTATAATGTAGAAATGAATTTTCTTTAAAAAATATGTGTACACATTTTCTTATAAAATGAATCGGTATTCAAATATTTAAGATGTTTGAACTAACTCTTAAACTTCACCTTTGATGTTTTTTACCACCAAATTACTCGTCGTATCAAAAAGTTCCATTGAACATAGCTAATTATTATAATTTTTTGTTATGAACGAATAAGTTCAAAGGTAAATATGTAATTATTATTAATTTCATTAAACACATAAATAAAAAGTTTACCTCGAGTAGGATTTGAACCTACGACCTGTACATAAAGACAAAATTTACATCGTTTGGGGCTTTTACCTTGATGGCGCAGTTGGTTAGCGCGGTACTCTAGCAAAGTACAGGTCGTAGGTTCAAATCCTACTCGAGGTAAACTTTTTATTTATGGATTTAGTAAAATTAATAATAATTTTTAAGAACATAGGTAATGTTTAAGGTCAACATGCTAGTATTTTGATGTCTTGCCATTATATAGCTGTTTCAGAAGTTTTGGTAAAACTAAAAACTGATCCTAATACACCCTCACCGCCGCTGAAATTGAGCCAAATCCTAATCAGCTGCTGGAAAACTGAAAACACTCTTAAACACGAATTTTTAAGTACTGAAGTACTGACACTCAGACTCGCACTCACACTTACATTCACACGCTCACGGTCACTGTAACAAAGAAAAATTGTTTAACTTACTCTCGGAAGCCAACTTAAATAAAAATTGTTGCTTATATAAAAAGGTAAAGTTTGCACCACTGTCAAGCTCATCGAGGTACATTACTAACGTGTACATTGAGAGCCGTTTTCTTTATCCGATCGTAAGGGAGATGTATCCATAGCTACAATCAACTAAGCATAACGTTAGGTGACACTCAATATTTTATAGGTTAAATAATTAAAATACAACAAATATGGACAAAGTTCTACTTTAATACCACATAATAGCTGTACGTATTCTAATATTTAATAAAACAAAAAGTATATCCCGAATAATTTAAACACAAAAGCAAATAAAACGATACGTAATTCTCCTAAAGCAAGGGAAGGGAGTTTCTTATCTCAAGGGAGGGTTTTTTCCCGTTAGATATAATAAATTAATACAAAAGTGTAATTAAAAGCGGTTGCATACATTATGCAGGGAAGTCAACGTAAAATACATGTACGTTGTAAGGTAGGCGGAACGGAGATAAACTCAGCCTCGCATTGCGCATAAAGAAAAGTGGTGAGACCAAATAACCATTATAGACGACAAAATCATATCAAGGTTTACTATATACACTAAGAAGAAAATATACACATATTCGCCAAAATTTAACTATTGGAAGAAAAAAAGATGCCCAAATATACCAAGTAATGAAAATGCAAGCATATATACGAATAAGACAAATTCAAAACTTGCATTAAGGCAATGATAGCCAAAAATTGGCATGTTGCAACGCTCTCGGTCACGCACACATTCACAATCACATTCACACTCACACCCTCACGCTCGCAACCGCACATGCACCTGGGCTTTTGCCCTCATTTGCAGCCCCACACGCAACAATACCCGCAACCGCACCACCACCGGCAACCATACCTTCTCTCACGCACACCCTCATATA
>JARFJB010000717.1:3440000-3445000 GCA_036346205.1 Vesta saturnalis | reverse complement strand
TTATCTATACAGTACATCCATTTTCTTTAACGTTTACATTTTGTTTTGTGTACCAAACATTGATTAAATGAAGAATATTCTTTAGAGGTAAGTAATCTCTGCACCTGTCTGTTACACTTGAAAATAAAATAATCTTCTTACCTCTTACGTTTTAATATTTTTCTATTTTGTATCTTATGTTTTTTTTTATATTAAAGCAGATTAGCAGTTTAGAATTCTGTAATTTTACGGTAAAATCGTTAAAAGTTCATTTTAATTTATTTTTTTAAATTTAGAACCTAAAAGTAATTTCAACGTAATTCATTCAATCAACGTTGGTCTAAATTTCTCCAGCAGAAACGAGTTTAGTTCATTACCGTAATGAGCAATTAGTTAAAGTAGTTTCAAACTTAGTATAATTAGAGGAATAAATGTATAATACCCCACATAGTAACTTTTTACCGCTATAATTCGTATACGTTTACCATTTACTAAAATGACAAAACCTACAGTTTTGTGGGTAGTAGTTTATCGTGTGACTCGCAAACGAACAGTATCTGCTGGAACAACGCCAGGTGATATTCTAGGGGTGATTCCCACTGTGACCCACCTCTCACCGACGATAACCCTTCACGTACTAAATCCATCGCAAAGCATACATCGAGGTTCGACAGCACATAGACAAATAGGTGCTTTGTGAGAGAATCAATAATGCGGAATCTGGGGTTTTCAACGTTTCTTTTTCTCTTTTATATAAAATAAACTGTCGATAGGTTCTTTAAATTATTCTACATCAATCAATTTATTTTGTGTTTTGTTTTGTTTTATGCCACTTTTCGCTTTATGTATGTATCGCTGAAAAAATTGATTTAATTTAAAAGATAAAAAGCCTTAGAATGAAATATAGTAACTCACTATTTGTAACTTTCTATTTTTGACATGTATATTTTATTATGCGTACGTTTCGTAGTGATTTACTGATGTTTACTTATATATTAGGGTAAATTTAAACATTGTTTTAAGTAGATAGGTTGGCTCTACGTTTGAAGTAAGTTCCGTTAAATGTAAAAAAAAACATACTACAGGAACAGCAGCACTATTATCGGAAATATCAATTACGAACCGAGTCCACATAAATTCTTATAAGCACTACGTACCTATAAGCTTAATCACAGTACTCTAAAAATCAATAGTTCTTGCAAATATCCTTTTCCGAAAAAATTCCGTAGAAAGACCACATTCGCATCTTTTGTTAACTTATGTTATTCTATCGGTCGCCATTTAAATCTATTCGTACTACCTGAATTCTCCTGGCTTTATCTGGGTAGAGACTCCGAGTGAATTACGATTAATCTTAATCCACACTATTTCTCATGACCAAGTCTGGAAGTATTTATAACGGTGGTAATCCCCTACAAAAACTGCTACAATGACACGTTTAAAACGGTTTTTGGCTCGTATAAAGCGATCGAAATTGTATAATCATTCAAATTTACCCACCCACGTTGCGTAAACAAGTTTTTACTTAACTATAGTAACATTAATGTATTTGCATTGTATCGCACCTTTAACAACCCCTTCAGATTTTAAATCGTGTTGATATAATCTATATATCATTATAAATTCCCCATCACGTTCAGTGGAATTAGTTCAAAATCAGTTAAGAATACTTCTGTAACCCAATATATCCTACAACTGGAACTTCTGTTCAGTGTAGGATTATTTCATACTAACTGCGCTTAAATAAGAAAAAAACGATATCGTTAGTGAATACTTTGCAAATGGTTAATTGACGACTAAATACTATCACAACCCTCAATTAGTTGTAGACAAACTGCTGATCTGTCAGTTTAAAAGTTTGAATTAACCGGATCGAAATCCTTTCCCACTTTTGATTATTGGGTCGTTTCTATAAAAAGCGAAAACGTTCGAAACGGTTTCTATATTCCTCTAAAAGCAATAACATTTTAAGACAAACCTATATACCAACTGAGCTAGTAAAACCAGCCGCTAAATGTGTATGATGACTACTATTTAATGTGAACTTAAAGAGATAATCTTTTTTTTTAATTATGGGCAGTTTTTGTCGGTTTCTTTTTCGACGCCATTTTCAGCCCCTTGATGTTGCATTTATGGTACTTACCCCGTAATTAGGGCCCTTTTGTTTTTAATTATGACGACATAATTAAACTACGCCGCCATTTCGCTTTCAATTAAGAGTCGTAATTAAATTGCACCACCACCCCTTTGTTTTTAATTATGAGTCATAATTAAATTGCGTCGCCATTTTTTTTTACTATGTCGTCTAATTAAATTGAGCCGCCAAATTGTTTTTAATTATGTTATAATTAAGTTCCGTCGCCAAGATACGCCCCCTTCATTTTGTTTTTAATTATGAGCCATAATTAAATTGTATTGTTATTTTTTGTTTCAATTACGTGGTTTACGCCCCATTGTCGGAACCCTTTTTTAGGCGGGAAAACAAAAAATTTGACTTAGTGTTCTGGCCGCGCGTTCTGGTTGGGGGACCTACGACAGGTTACGCCCCCTGGTTCCTGATTGGTCCATAGACTCCGCCCAGATCAATCAAGTCAGTTAATCAAAGCAATTATCAGAACAATTAATCAAACCAATCATTCGCTCAAATCAATCAAACAGATCAATCTCGATCAAATCAATGTCAACTAAATAAAACTCACCTTTCACCATTCAAAGATATTGGCTTCATTTAGCTTATAATCAATAAAACCAACTTTCATTTAAAAAATACCCATATGGCTTAACTCAACAGCTCGCAAAAACCAACTTTCAATTCCAAAATACCGATTTGATTTAAGTTACAGCTTGCAAAATCAAACTTTCTTTTCAAAAATACTGCTTTGAGTGAGTTGCAGTTTGACAAAAGCAACTTCCAAATAAGAAATACTGGAACAAAAACACACAACACACACACACACACACACACACACACACACACACACACACACACACACACACACACACACACACACACACACACACACACACACACACACACACACACACACACACACACACACACACACACACAGACACACACTCACACAAAAACACACACACACACACACACACACACACACACACACCACACACACACACACAGCACACACACACACACACACAAACACACAAACAACAAACAACTCACAAACACACACACACACACACACACACACACACACACACACACACACACACACACACACACACACACTCACACACACACACACACACACCGGGCCCAACAAAGGACGGAGAACTGACTAGAGCGAACACCTGAGAACTGGTTGCTGTCATACCTCTATGAGATCCCTTGCTGTTAATATACGAACAATTTTAGGTTAGGTATGATCAACATTAGGTTAGATTAATACACAAAAATTTTAGCGAAGCATAAACAGGACTAGGACTTTTTCTCCGGCCTTCGCTCCTTGTCAGGTCTCTATCACTTGTCGTTCTCCCAAAATTGTTAGTGCCGGAGCATCAGGCTGTGACCTTTGTTCGGCTTGTGTGTGTCAGTGTTGTGTCTGTGTTCGCTGTTGTTGTGTGTGTGTGTGTGTGTGTGTGTGTGTGTGTGTGTGTGTGTGTGGTGTGTGTGTGTGTGTTGTGTGTGTGTGTGTGTGATGTGTGTGTGTGTGTGTGTGTGTGTGTGTTTTGTGTGTGTGTATGTTCTAGTATTTTTGGTCTAAAAGTTGGTTTTTACAAACTATCTTAAGTCAAAGCAGTACTTTTGAATTGAAGATTGGTTTTTGCAAGTTACAACTTAAATCAAGCAGGTATTTTTGAACCGAGTCTTGGTTTTTGCAAGCTATAAGTTAAATCGATATGGTATGAAATGTATTATCAAAATTGTAAATGAAAGTCGACTTTCCTTTCTGTCTTTTATGTAATTAGCTGGTTTTTTCAAACACGTTAGGGATATTTGAATACGGAAAGGTGTTATTGTTGGCTACATAACTGGGAAATCCCCACGCCGTACATAAAAAAGAACGTGTATATCATAACGGTTTCACAACTGGGAAATCCAGAAAATAATTACTTTATATTAATGATTGTTGGATGACATTAAGTATTTTAAGTTGTTCATTTATAAACAAAACGCAAAAAGTGAACACGCCACGACTGTAAGCAGCTATGTCAACCTATCAAGGAGTCCTTTCGATACGATTATCAACAACACTGGTAAGTGATCGTTACTTATTTTATTTACGTTATTTACTTCATCTAATTACCTGTACAAATTTTTTATGTTATGATTCATCACCACCGTCGACTCACCTCGGCATCAGCCTGTTGTAAACCTTCACGCGATCAGCAAACACTTATACCTTAATATGAACGTCTGGAGTGTTATTATGGTTGTGTAATGATGATGATGATTTGGTGAAATAAAACACGGAGTCCTATAGTTGTCTTATAAGATGCAATCGATGTTAGTTTCAAATCACAGGTGTATTATCAGAATTGGAAATGAAAGTCAGGTTCTTTATTTGTCTCTTGGCATTTTCCCATTTTCAATAATGACTTAGTGTGTTCAAGCTTGTTTACAAATCTAAGACCCTTTTTTGACAGAGGTATTTCCGATAAGACAGTTCTTTATATTAAGTTTCGTTATCTTTGTTATTGTATGGGAATTTTACTAGTTCAACTGTAAAACGGTTTTTAGGTAGGGATTAATAGAGATGTAGATTCTAAATACAAAAAAAAATGCCAAAGCCGCCCTCATGTAAAATTGAATTATCTTTAATACATACGTTTAAGATGTTTCTTATAAGGTTGATCGTTATTCAGATATTGAAAATATTTGAACGAATACTTATGTTCCCTCATGCGACCTAATAATGATTGATGGCAACAAATTGGATAGAATATAAATAATTTATAGCTTAAAAACCTATACGTTCGTATTTCTCTATAAACGAAATATCCAGCTGTTTCAAAAATACTTAATAAAAACCAAAAACTGACCTTCACAAACACCC
>JARFJB010000717.1:3325000-3435000 GCA_036346205.1 Vesta saturnalis | reverse complement strand
GTATTCGGAATGCTCGTTTCCAACTGGACGTTTGCATTCTTCACAGCTTTTCCGGGTTTTTCTTTGGAACGAAGCTGTTGAACGACAGACAAAGCAGCTGTCTACGTGCTTAGGTCTACCAAAGCATCCCTTGGTTTTGCTACCGTTGTAGAATTTGAAAGAGCCGCCCTGAATGTCCTAATACTGCCTCTAACCCAGATCTAATTGCAAAACGCTTCAAAAAGGTCGGGTGTTTTGAACTCAACTCAATTGTGGGCATCGACAATTGCTTTCCCAGATCTCCCAAAAAAGTTCGTCTGCTATGGGTTGACCTGGTAATGGCAGGGTTATTTTCTGAGTAGATAATGTATGCTGCTAAGGCAGCTATTTCAGCATGTTGCAAAACATGGCACGTGGCCAACGCAAGGTCTTACGTTTAGTTGAATAATGGGTAACCATATTGTCTACTCCGCCCTTGGTGGAATTGTAGTAGATTACAATTTCGGGCTTTTGTTTCGGTCCAGTTATGTTGTTGATACTATGCATGGTTGAAAGCAATGTTACTATCCGCTCCTTCTTAGATACATACGAGGAAATGGTGATTTTACCATCCTCGCTAAACCCGAATATCAAGGACGCTTTTACCTTCTCCTTACTTTTTTTCATTTCTTTTGGAATACAGGCCTTATTTTGTTCCTACGAGAGAAAAATTTCAGGAAAGTAATAATGGAGCCAAATGTAATGCAGTAAAAAAATTATCCATCGTTATATTCCTTCCAGAGCCTTTGAATTGATAACATAGATCCCTAACAACTCGATGTCCTTGATCTTTTTCGGGGCCGTTTGGACTTTTGCCCGTATAAATCTGTCCAGTAATTGGGTACGACGTTTGTGCATCGCGCCCACCATATCTTTATGCCATACTTAGAAGGCTTAGACGGAATATATTGGGTAAATCTAGTCCTGTCTCTAAACGGAAATAACTGCTGATCTACAGTAACACACTCGGATGGTACATATTTGGATGATAAGTTAAAGTTTAACATCAACCAAATATCTGCAATGGCTGCTGCCTTGTCCGATTTCAGGCGCTCGTTTCTAGTGGCATCGTTATCAAAGCGAATAAATCTGCTAATCTCACAAAATCTGTTATTTCCCATTGTTGCCCTACACAGCGGGTACAAATCAGATTTCCAAAGCACTCATTATTGGAATGGTGGACACCCATTGCTATCAAGATCCCAATATAAGCGTACAGTTCATCTTCTTTCAAATCTCTCCAATTCTTCCTACGTCTATTGGAGTTTTGTATGTTCCACTTCTCGTAGGCACCTTTAGCTTTCCTGTTGGTTTTTCGTACAATTATATTTACTATCATCTCTGAAAATATAGATTTGAACGTATCGGCAACTGACAACAATTTTGTGGATGACACGGGACCAGGCTTCTTGTGAATAATATTGTGTTTTTGCACACGTGTAGATGTCGGTGGAGATGTCATCTATTTCGTGCCATCTTTAGCTACCAGAAAAGATTCCGGCACAGCATCGTTTCGGTCCTCAGTCTCTTCCTCTTCGCCACCTGAAGAATTTTCATCCAACTCTATCTGTATATGTGCATCATCATATACATCTTCCAGGCCGGACAGATCTGATAATTTATCTGTTGCTTCCTGTGGTAGCCATTCGTCCTCAGAATCCTCATTTTTATATTCAGCATTACTAACACCAGGCCCCTCATCGTCGTTTAGGGATGCCAAATATTCTTGTTGCTGTTCATAAGAAAGCCTAGAAATAAAAAATACCTTTCTAAAAGACTATCCCACTAATTACAAAATCTAGAAAACCTACCGTTTATATTCTGCTGCCGATATATCTTCCATTTTTCCAAACCAGTTCAATCACAGATTTTCACAGAATTATTGTACTTTACACTTCAAAGTAAAGAATATTATTGACTTGAAGAGCTCTTTTGCATTGGGTATAAATGCTTGGTAAGGAACTTAGTTTCAAAAGAAATGCATTTAGGTAATTTGTAGAAATTCCATTTTGGAACCAAAATAATGAAAAGATAATCAAATTATCATTAGTAAGGACCATTTAATTTGAAATTTTAAATTACGAAATATTCTTAGAGCTTTGTTCAATATTTATTTGGAACTTAATTTATTGAAATGATAATTACCACTTATTACTCAACAATTAGTAATGACTACTTAATTAGAAAATTTAAACATTTTTACGGCTTTGTAGAATATTTATTTTTAACTTTCATGGTCGGGCGCAAAACGGCATTATTCTTATTATGTAGATTTTTTAGGAAAAAAAAAACAAGCTATCCGCTTAAAAAACATAGTTCATTCTAATTTCGTGCCTAATAAACCAGATTTGGGTAAAATAAACCAAAAAATATTGATTTTCCTATGCAAACCAACTGTAGGTACCCGGGTGCCCAACTATGCGGGATAGGTATAAAAATTGTGCATGCACATGAAGGTTAAAAAAATGTTGAGTGACAGTGAAATAGATTTAACTGCACCTAATGTTACGGAAATCGCAGAAATAGCCAAAAGCAACTTATTTCCAGTGAAATCTGAGAGCCGGTACAAAAATATGTACCAGAAATTCATGGATTAGAAGTTAAAATACGGCGTGAACTCATTTTCCGAGAATGTTATGATGGCATATTTCCAAGATTTGTCAAATAATATGAAGCCTTCTTCACTTTGGTGTTTTTAATCTATGTTGAGGACCATAATTAATATAAATCATAATATAAACTTTGTAAGCTATTCCAAATTACAAGCCCTACTTAAAAATCTGACGGATTTAAACCCAAGAAATCCCAAATTTTAACAAACGATCAAATTAACATTTTCCTAGAAAATGCACCAGATGTTCTTATAATTGGTATAAGCGGTGCCTGCAGAGAACAAGAATTACGTAATATAAAACCATCGCTTGTTCAAGATACAGGAAACAATCTAGTTATTAAAAATCCTCATTCAAAAACTAAACGACCACGTTCTTTTGTGGTTTCAGAATATCTTTACCCCAACGTGAAAAAATATATTAACCTTCGCTCTGCAGTAAATGAGGCTACAGAATCACCTTTTTTTCTAAACTATGCGAACGGAAAATGTACCAGGCAGTGTGTTTGTATTAATAAAATAGGAAACGTACCAAAACAAATTGCTATATACCTGGGACTACCAAACGCAGCAGCTTATGCAGGACACTGTTTCCGGCGCTCGTCTGCGACTATCCTTGTTGACGGGTGACGATCTATCAGATTTAAAAAGACAAGGCGGATGGCAGTCATCGACCGTAGCTGAAGGCTATGTGAATAATTCCCTAAATAATCAAACAAGCAATTCATCTAAAATAGCATCTGCTATAGCAGGTACAAGTAATAATGATGAAAATGAAAATGAAAATTTACTAAACACAGCTAATAACGTAAATCTTTCTTACGCTTCAACAAGCAAAAGAACCGATTTACCGTTTGTATTTTACAAATGTACTGTTGCCATAAACAATTACTATAATAACTAATATTATGTAATTAAATGTTATACAATAAAATTATTAAAAATATTTTATTGTTGATGTTGTTGAAGTATTATTAATGATAAAATTACTAATACAAGTTGAAGTAGGTCGTAGGTAAAGTGCAGTACGTAACACGGGTTGTAAATCATTTTACACACTCACGGAATTACGCACTCGCCGCTTCGCGGCTTTGTGCGCAACTTTTCCATTCGTGCGTAAAATGTTTCTTACAACACACGTTACGTAATATACTGTTAGTTCGTCCCAATTTACTTATGCTTTTAGTGTGATATCCAATAATAATTAATTGCTGATACTGCCACATAAAATTACATTAAATACGGTCTTTATATTGTTAAAACTACAATTCTATCTTACAAAAATACTTCATTAATTCAATTTTGTCAATAGTACGCTTGCCAAATTGCATGTTCAATTGCCAAATGCAACGCATAAATTGTCCTCTTAGTAGTACAAAGACAATTCTCGATGAATAAAAGTGTAATTAAAATAAAAATTTATTACTATGTTTCTAGTTTAATTATTTGGAAAGTAGTAAAAGTAATTGTATTGTTAAAGATGTACCCTTTTACAAATGCAAAACGTAACTATTTTGGATAACAGCATTTAAAACAAATTTTCACATACCACTCAAACCGTTTTCAAAAGGAATGTAATTGCAGCTAAGTTTTGTTTTTCGATTTGTTTACACAAATAAAATCGAAAACAACTAAATTTAAGGCAGTAAGGAAACTAATTGGGTGTGTGGCTTGATCTATAATGTTACGTTGAGATGGCACCTCTCAATCGCTTATACTGGAGTATAATATGCTGGTTGCTTGCCAACCAATGAACTATTACTTCATGAGCGTTCTGTACGAAAATTATTTTGAAGTTCCGTATCTCACGACTAAGGGGCGCAATTAAGAATTAAATAATAAAATTGAAAACTTCTCCCAAAACTCCTATATAGAGATATACATTTGCTTACATCGTTAGAAAGTCTAGACAATTCTACATAATTTTGGTTGAAGGTTCATTATCGTACTGACCATAATAAGCGTGGGGGAAGTTATTTTCTGTAAATTCTAAACTTATTCAATTTTAATAACATACAGCTTGTTTGGATGACAAATGTAGGTATTTTAATTGCTGGTCCCATTGTTATCCAATATTTACAAATAAAATGCTAGATGGTGCAATTTGTTATAGCATCAGTTTTTAAATTTTACCCTGAAAATTTCAAATATGACATCGTATTCTAAAAGTAGATTAAATTTGCAAAAAAAAAAGACGTAAAAACCGCAACTTCATATCTTTGCTCGTTTTAAAGTTATGGCAAAATGAATAGTTTTTGACACTTTAATTGACGAAGTTCGGTTTTTCTGAGCCGAATTGGATAAATGTTGGTGTCAAATTTAAGATCTAGTTATTTTTAACCGAATTAAAGACCAACAGTGGTGCTTAATGCCTATCACCATCGCTAGGGGGCGTTAAAAATAATAAAATAAGGTATTATGTAAAAAAGATACAAGATTTATTTTAATATTGTTGTTAGTTTTAGAGTTATAGAGACATTAAGGTTTAATTCTAACATGGCTCCCCTGTAAAGTTCAAATAAAACCAAAAATCCGATTTTAAACCCAAAAATACTAGGTACTTAATGCCTCGATGAATGTTCTAACTGCCTTTTGCCAAATTTCATATAGTCTTCTTATGATGGCGATCAGAATACTGGGCCGCATCTTGTCTTCTAGCTATAGACCGCAATCATACCAACGGATTCGTGACTTGTGAAAGACAGTTTAAAAAATATTTTCAAACCAAACTGACCAGAAAAAACACGTCTAACACAAATTTAACGTTTTTATACAATGTTATTTAAAAGTTTGTTTTTTATTTCCGCGCCCTACTACTAAACATTGATTAGACATTCCAAGACAAAGCTGTTTACAGTGATCCTATTATTCATATAATAATAATTATTATTAATATATATATATATATATATATATATATATATATATATATATATATGTGTGTGTGTGTGTGTGTGTGTGTGTGTGTGTGTGTGTGTGTGTGTGTGTGTGTGTGTATGTGCGTACATTTTAAATTACTTTGGTATATACAGCGTGTGTTAACAATAAGATACATATCAAACATGACTTTTAAATTGAACACCCTGTATTTTTCTCCTTTTGAATTCTAGAGACTAAAAAGGTTTAGTTACGGTTATGGTTCCTATACCTGAAAGGTTTAAATGACACATGAAAATACTGCAAAATATTATACAGGACGTTTCAAAATTTACTTTCAACTGGATAAACTTTTATGTCAAATAACTTTTTATTTTAAATAGAACACCCTGTATTTGATAGCACAGGTCGATGGGAATATAAATTGGCTTCCAATCTGTATTAGGGTTCCCTATACCTATTTATCATAGTTCCTCTGTAAAACATCATTTTCTCTTTCACATAACATTACGTCCATTCCTGTATTAAAATTAAGCAAAAAAGGTGCCTGGGAAAACAAAATGTTAACATTTATTGCCCGTAACAAAATAAATTACAAATGGCAGTTTGACTTGCGTTAGTTGATTAGACGCACGTTGTAAACAAATTTGAAATTTAAAAATGATAATTTATTCGTAACAAGAGCGTGTTGATATGATATTGGTACTTGAGAGTGTCAAGAGAACTGTCTATTGGCATCGATGGTTTACTCCCATAAATATCAAGCTCGAAGTTATCCGGACAAACGTTCATTCGAAAAATTACTCCAAGTGTTTCGGACAACAGGAAGTGTGGCTTATCCCAAAAGTAACAGGGTGATAAAGACAATGAATTTGTAGTTATTGAAATATAATAGAAAATCCACGTAGTATATATATATATATATATATATATATATATATATATATATATATATATATATATATATATATTATTCGCGTTTAGAATTTGCCTTTTTCAATGTTCTCCAAACTTTACTTTGTGGTAGTTGAAGATTAGTACTTATTTCGCGAGTGGACGTTAACGAATATTCATTTACCTAATTACAAAATAATTTAAAATTATTTTAATGATGAATGTTGCAAAGTTCCATCTCTTGCATCACTTCTCTAGTTACTTGAGAAATTCTTGTGCCACAACTTATACTAGGTTTTTGAAAATTCCCGTATTCTACTAAATTGCGTTGTAATTACGAAAGTAAGTATGATTTGGTCGTCTCTCTAGATATGTTTTCAAATAACTTGCACTTGCACTCTGCCCATTTTTATTGCACAAATAGAAAATTTTATCATGTCACAATATTCTTCGTGTGTAAATTTCATATTTACTTGACATAAGAGAACAAAATAAATAAAATGGCATTGTTTCTCGCCAGTCAATTGTTTTAGTTGCAGGTAACGGGGTTGCCAATGATAGTGACTGCAGAATTAACAAAAATCACAACAAATTAAATTGTGAAATTAAAAATAATGCAAAACATAAACTATGACACATTTTTGGACTCGCAATAAAATATGGAAACTTTTTATGCAAAATCAAATATGGCGTCCATAAGAAATAATGAAGTTGGTTAAAAAATAATGAATCTGATTTGATTAAAAAAATCCACCTAGATAGTTTAATGCATCATAAAACAGATAAAACAAAAACGCATCGAGCTATTTCAATATATTAAACAGCAATAAATTTAGCAACTTTGCAGAAAATGCTGAATCTTTTATATACTGACTTCCATAAAAATTGCAACACCTAGAATTTGTTGAACGATTTTATTGAAATTTTCGTCAACGATGGCTTTCATTAAAACAAACAAACAATTAAAATTTGAATAAAATCTAGCTGGTAGTTTTCTTTTGTTTTTTCCTTTGCACTTATTAACAAGTTTGAAGAAATAAACCAACCAGTGCGTAACTAACTGTCAATTTTTGCAAATTGTTGTTCAAAATTTCGTTTTGAACTTGGAAACAATGCCAAGAGAACGTCAACATCAATATTTTTCCCCATTAACTGATTTTGAACATGGCCGTATTATTGGCATGAGAGGCCGGACTTTCGCTGAGAGGAATTTGTCGTCGTGTAAACCGAAATGTTACAACGGTATTGAGATGTTAGTCCAAATGGTCCGAGAAAGGGGTGCAATAACGTCGCCCTGGATCTGGACGTCCCCGCAGGACTACAGATCGCGAAGAACGTCACTTAAGAGTTTTGGCCACATGAGACAGATTTCCAACAACTCGATCGATTGCAAATGATTGTATGAGAGGTGTAGGACCCAGAATGTCAATGTCATCCGTTTATCGCCGGATAAGGGCTGCGTTTATATCGTACATTTTTATGTCTTGCTCTTACACCACTTCACCGTCTACGCAGGCTTGATTCGAGCAACGAAAGAGCGAATTGGGCACAAGAATAGAATCGAATTGTGTTTATTGACGAGTCCCGATTTTGCTTGTGGGCCCACGATGGTTGTAGGAGGGTCAGACAGATGAGTGGAGAACGTAAAAATCCTACATTTCTTTGTGGAACGCAACACCCCTCGCACAAGGAGTGATGATATGGGGTGCAATATGTTACGGTAGCAGATCACCCTTGGTCTTCATTGATGGCAACTTAAACGCCGCTGGTTATATTGCCAATGTGCTAGAACCCGTTGCGCTTCCATATCTTCAGAGGCTGGAAAATCCCATTTTACAACAGGATAATGCGCGACCTCATACGGCAAGGGCTACAACACGTTTTTTGAAAGGAGCTAACATTGTCGTCCTCCCATGGCCTGCACGGTCGCCTGATTTGTCGCCAATTGCACATGTATGGGATGAGGTTGGCAGGCGACTGGGTAATTTACCACACCCTCCAGATAACTTACACGATCTCCGGCTACGGATTCAAGAAGCTTGGGTTGATATATCACAGGCAGCTGTGGATCATTTGATTGATAGCATGCCACGCCGTCTAAATGAGTGCATTACGAATCGTGGCGGAGTAACTCATTATTGAAAAAAACATTAGTTTTCGTTCTTTAGTTTTAAAATTTTATTCGTTTGTTCTAATGAAAACCATCGTTGACGAAAATTTCAATAAAATCGTTCAATACATTGTAGGTGTTGCAATTTTAATGGAAGTCAGTATATATCCTAGCTCTGATAATAAGCGAGATCCCCATGGTGGCATTCGAATTTGAATCAGCCTGTATATGTAAATTTACAAATACATCTTGTTTATGTTTGTCAAGAAACATTCATTTATATAAATGAACATCAAGTCATCACTATTAAAATTCATTTTATGGAGTATCTACATTTGGCAGTATTAAAAAACTGTCTTCAAGATCCAGGAAAATAAAGACCTCAGTCCGGCATTGTTCATCTATTGATTTTAATTAGTAATATTTTATTCACATTTTACCTTGTGCTTGTAATGGGGACATGTGGTAATTGCTAATTATCAATGTATCGATATTCGCTTGTTGTGTAATGTTGAAATGTGTTCTTTATAAAAATAAACTTCTGTCAACAACGAAAGGTTGAATGATAATAAACTGAAACTTCCAATCTACTTACAGGACTTAAAACAACATTAGTGGTTCACAGCACAACGCGATAAGGCGATTATATACTCCTTTATAATAGACATATATCAGCATCACTAAAGAATATATTTTCACCTTAAAACAAGTAAAACGCGTTACTAAAGATAAACAAGAATATATGGTTATTTAATGGTCGTATATATCTAAAAAGAAAAAATGAGAAAGAGATGGATAAAACATCCTTATGAGAAATGGCCAAGCAGGTATTTTTTAGAAGATGGCAAATGAGAAAGAAAGCAAAATTTCGCAAAGTACGATTAATGGTTTATTTTCCGTTCTTTTGAGCGATACTAGAATTTAGAAGGCTCCAACTGTGAATTATTTGAGGACTATTACAGAACCGCAGTCCTCAAATTATCGCTAATAAGGAATTTCTATTCATAGGAATACTAATAAAATCTTTACAACTTTTGCTTAAGTGCCTGATAAAGTAGCTGCCCACCATTACTAACACTTATAGTATTATTTTTTTACGTTACATGCTATTTAAGGATTTTATGTTCATTTCAGTAATGTAGTTGAAATAATTATTTACTAATTTGAGTTGAGCGAAAAAATTTTCTGAAAATTGCTTTGCTACTTTTTAGATTAAATTCGTTCGTTGTTGGAAACATTCCAGTCATATTCAATTCGGAAAATTAATTATTTAACGTATTATTTTCATGTCGTATAGACTCGTTAGTTAATAAATATTCTATATTGCACTTTGTTGCATTTGATGTTTGCAATCAATAAGTATATTTACAATATGACGTGTATCCCCATTCCGTTAACTCTGAACTTAATTAAAAAAATTTACTTTACAACGGTCCAGTAAATTCACATTTATCAAACCGTGTTTCGGTTTATTTTCTTTAGAAAATTTAAATTTAACAAGTGCTGACTTAAAAAACCTATCCTGTACAGATTACGTTGTTGTAAATTACACTGCTGTATTTTTCAGATTTATTTGGGATTGATTGGGACAATGACTACTATAAATCTATCAAAAAAATAAACTGGAAAAATGTCGAAACTCCTACAAAATAATAAATTGAGATTAACCACTATCTGGAAAGGACATGCCAAACAATAATAATGAGGTAAGGACGTGAGCATTAAATGTAATCTAATATTAACGAATTCTCTTCTTTTTTATGTTATATCTTATGTTATGTTCTATGTTTTGGATTAGAGCAGAATATTAAATAAACAAAATACACCTTTTACGTTTTGTGAGAAATTAAACCTGAAACCAGCTTTATTCTTCTAGTGACGATTAGAGAACAAGAGTTAGCACAATACATGTATTTTATAAAGATCGATTGCCGGAATACCAAATTCTTGTTTTACATTTTTTTTATAATCCATAAGTAGGGTAGAGACGACAATCGTTGGCACCGTTACAGTAGTAGTAGGCTTATAATAAAATTACAATTATTTTATATTTAATTAAATCCATGAAGAAGTAGATCTTAATATATTAGGAAAATCTCAAATTTCTTCTTCTTAATATTTATTTTTATATTATAACGAGACCGGTGTCTGTAAATCTAATTATATTACCATCGTCAAAGTTTGCAAAATAAACTCTTACTTTATGTATTAAAAAGTATGATTTCAAATTAACGTTTTATGTAATACAGATTTTCTGTCATAATTTTTTGACTTTTAAATTTGATAGTTAATTATGACTCTAGATTAATAATTTTTGTAAAAACATTTTCAAAATCTAAACTACACATTTCATTTACACAATTAGAATTTATATTATTTTTATAACGAATAATTTCCAATGTTTCTAAACAATTTAGTTTTGATCCTTTAACTGGTTTATGCAGAATTTGATAATTTAAATTTGGATTAATTTTTTTTTGATTACATTGTAAAACATGATTTGCAAAATTTGATGGTGTATTTATAATATCACAATTTTTATAACTATTAATAAATCTATTATGTTCATTTATTCGTATTTTAATTGCTACCTGTTTGGCCAATATATACTGGATTACAATCTGGCATTTAAGTAAATATACACGATGAAAATAAATTATCTTCTTTAAATTTTACATTAACTAAAAATTTAGAAATTTTATTTGATGTATGTGAGATATTAATTTTATTTTTATTAAAAATAAATTTTATTTTATCTGATATAATAAAATAAGGAAAAGATTTGAAATATATATTTTTCTTGAACGTTACTTATATTAAAAGATAATTTAATTTAACAAAAAATTTTATTAATTTATTAATAATCCAAGGTGGGTAATTATTATTAAATGCAATTTGTTTAATTATATTTAATTATCTATCAAAGGCTGGTTGTTTTAAATTTAAAATGAATAATCTATTATAAAAATAATTATGTTGTTAATTTTCGATTTAAAGGATAACATGAATTATAAGGTATAATATTATCTGTAGTTGTTGGTTTTGTAAAATTTCAATAGTAATTTTATTGTCATTTCTAATTAGTAAAGATCAAGAAAATTTATACGTTGATTTTGTTCTAATTCATATGTAAATTTAATTTTAGGATGGATATTATTTAAATAATTTAGTAAAATTTGTATATCTTTTCTGAACAATCTAATAATGTTATACAATCATCAACCTATCGATACAAATTTAATTTGGTTAATAAAATTTGACGGACTGAAAATATTTGATTCAAAATTATTTCAAAAATTTGGCTAATAAAGGTGATAAATTTGAAACAGCTAAACCATTTTTGTTTATAAAATTTGTTGTTAAATTGGAAAAACTTTGATTAACTACTATATTTAATAATTGTAGTAAATCATTCATATACACGTTATTAATTTTAATTTTAATTAATAAATTTTGTTAACTTACATTCTTTTGCTGGAATGATTGAGAATAAATTGTATATCAAAACATACTAATTTATAATTTGGTTTTAAATCAATATTTACTTATTATGAAAGTTAGTTATGTTTCTAATTAAATAATTTAACAATTTTGTATATTATAAACTGGTGAATCAATAAAAGAGACAACAGGTCTAATTGGTATATCGTTTCTGTGTATTTTGGTGCTCCATATACAACGTGATCAATCTCAAGTGTACTGTAGTGGTATGACAAAAACCCTAGTTATTAATATTGTTGTGTTTTGCAGTTGGCTGCTTTGAATTTTTAGTGTGGTTTTAGTCGTTTTAGTTTATGCCAGTTTATGTCATAAGTATTATACCTTCGTTTTCACTTTTGTATTTTCTTGGTGCCGAAATGTTACAAATACATTTGCGAATATGCAACGTAGGGTGAACTTATGTTTACAATTTAATGGCGGTCATTTTGAACATATGCTGTAAAGCAAAGTGTGATAGCTAATGTGTACCTAAGGAGTTAAAAAATTGTAAAAGACATTGTCATTCCATAAACATGTACTGTAAATTTTATTTAAATACTTAAGATTCATTATTTTGTAATGATGTAATCCAATCATTAAATAATATTTTACTTATTTTGTTGTATTTTATAGGAATGCAGTCTAATCAAATAAAAATAGTCATTATTTAAATTAAGATAATATTTTATAATATGTATAAGTTAATGACCTTCATACAGATTTGAAACTGATCGTAGTTTTTACTCGAACCATGCTCCAGAATAGCTAGAGCAATACAGCTTTTACCAACCTATCAGTGGTACCAACTTAAACATTTTGATCACGTGGTATACACTTGAGATTGATCACCCTGTAGTTTAGGGATAATTGGATTTAATTGGTATAATTTATATTTATTATTTTTTAAATATTTTAATGTGGGTTCAATATTTGTTAATATTTTTTTCATTATTGTATTGAATTTTGTTAAATTTAATTACAATTGTTATAAGTATATCTCAAGTTGGTAACAATTAAAACATAACGTGTAGTTTTCTCGGAATTCAGCGGTTGCTAGAATGTTCTCACATACTAGATTTTGAATTCTGTGTTGTTTCTAGAGATAAGCGAGTTTATCAAAGTATTTTTCATGTATATTTAATTGTGTTAATTATTACGTTTGTTACATTTATAATTTAAAATAATTCATATGGAAGGCATTATTTAATTGGAAAAGCCATTTTATTTCATTAATAACCTGAAAATATATGGGTGCCAACGACCATGATTGCCAGTGGTGCCAATGACTAGCAGTTGTATTTTGATGAGTTACAGTGATAGGCGTAGTTATTTTTAACCGTTGTTATGAACATCCCTATCCAGCTACTTAGGTATTTTAATCTCTTTTTTTGACTTTTCGATTCTATTTTATACTGAAAAATGGCTGAAAGGGAAGAAAATATTAAAGAAACCCTAAAGGAAATTGAAGAAAATGGAATGTTTAAAAAGAAAGCTTCCATGAATTGTGGCATAGCGAGGTGAACTTTCCAATTCCGTATGGGAAATAAATTCAAAAACCTGGGTATGGATCTGCGGCTTACCTAACAAAAGAAGAAGATACTACTTTAGTAAAATACGAAAGTTATTCATTAGCCTTCGTTCCGTAACATGATTAATTTTAGCAAGAATCGTCCCGGTTCTCAGACCTTTTTTTATATAAAAATAAAATAACTAAATCTCGAAAATTGTTTAAATATTTTAAAATATCGCTAGACAAAAATGTTTTTTTATTTTATTAACCAGCAAAACGGAAAACAAAAACAGATTAAATAAACTGATTTGTCCACCTAAATATCAATCGTGAATATTTTGTCAAATTTTAAAATTTAAAAAATTCAGAACATAAGCATTGTATGTGCTCCAAACAGATAAATTTGTTACACTTTCTACAGGAATATCGCGTTTTTTCTATTTTTTTGCTGTCATGCCAGTTACAACAACCATGAGTATTTGGTCAAACGTTTGGAAGTTGTATTAGCAAATTTTAGAAGTCTCATTCTAATGGTCCTCAGGAAAATTTCTTGTATATCGCGGAGACTAAGTTGTCCATCTAATAGCTCCATTCCAGTGTCTCCAGAAATAATCTTCTAGGTCTTGTATTGGTTTTGGGATTGTATTTATATATAACATAATAGTTTACAAAGCAATATTTAAAAGGGTGTAAAAGATAACCATAGCCCATCTGCAAGTGCCCTAGCGCAATTATGTACCTAAAAATTTATCAGTATATCCACTCCGCTTTCAGTGGCATTATATGTCATTATTATTTCAGGCTTTCTGTTTGCTATCTACTTGGTCGTCAAAGTGCATGGTTGAGAGGAGGAACACATTTTAAGGTGGTCGTGGAATATGAGATGCTAAAGTGCATTTTTCTTGAAAAGCAAACATGCTTGAATTGACAGCTCTTTTGATTTGAAATTCAGGACTATTTTTGCATTCCAAAAAGTAACACTTTTGTTAGTAAAAAGTTATCCATAGTAACATTCCCTTGTGCCAGATATTGGTTGAAAATGTTATCAATAGCAACATTCGAGGTGTCAATATTATTCGGCGCTGGATGTTTTTTTATATTTCCATATTAGCACAATAAATCATTACAGCGTTTACCAAAGCAGAAATTTTGATGGCATACTTGTTGGGCTTGTTAGGCATATATCCCTAAGTGAACATCTTCCCTCAAAGCAGGAAACACCTCATCGACTGTAGTAAATTCTGAGAGGGGCCTTCCAAAGTTGACAATTTCAAATAGCTCCATGATAGGTGCGAGTCTATCCAGTCTCTGACGATCTTTAGGATCGCTTGTTCAAATCTTATAAACAATTCCAAATATCCGCGGGTGTAAGTAAATAGCATTTTCTTTACTCCGGGTAAGTTAACTATAGTATTATCAGCTCCGGTCATTACCCTTTTATTAATAGCATGTTTCCTCCATTTCCAAATTCTTGGTACCAAAGATGAAATCCGGGGAACATTTTGCAGGTTTCTTCTCCCACATAAATATCTTCAATTTCCCACCACTATCGGTATTTATGTCTATTTAATCACCCTGGTCATCTTCAAAATCGTCGGAAATGCAATCATCAAATTCTGGGAACTGTCTGTCATTACTTCATAACAATTTGGAAGCCTTTCCTGCTGTTTTTCATAACTCAGCCATATTCTACTAAAAAGAAACTAAATTTCAAAAAGAGAACAAAAAGGAAATGTGATTTCACACAAATGATTTCTGAACCCACAAGAATCCTGATAACCCTAACCATACTCCACATCTTCTAGATTTCTTTCTTACATCAAACCCTCTTGTTTATAAAACTTCCGTTCTTTCGCCTTTAGGCCTTTCCGACCATTGTCTAATAAAAATCATTTCTACTGTACCTAATTCCACTTTTGTTCGCAAAACCGATAGAACCTTGTGGTGTTTTAAGTCAGCTCGATGGAGTAATTTACGGGATTTCTTTGCAACCTTTCCATGGCGTGAATATTGTTTTAAGTCGTCCACTTCTTCGGACATCGCTCTTTCAGTATCTGAAGTCATCCTCATGGGAACGGAGTTATACATTCCGAAAAAACAGTACCGTGTAGGTCATTCACGTTCCAAACCAATAAGGCTTGTTCTGATGCAATATCTTTAAAAAATAAATGTTACATTAAATGGAAATCTAATAAATCGGTTGACAGTCATGTAGAATACGTTGGTGCTAGAAATATCTGCAAAAGTGTCATCACTAAACCTAAAAAGTTGTTCGAACAACGAAAATGCAATGAACTAGCTACATCTCCTTTAGGCAGTCGTAGATTTTGGTCTTTAGCAAAAGCCATTAGTAAAAACTTTCGAACATCTTCATTTCCCCCCCTGACATCTATTGACGGATCGGTAGTTGCTGATTCTATAGACAAAGCCAACGTTTTTGTGGATTTGTTTGCATCAAACTCGTGTCTCAATGATTCTGGAAAAGATGTGCCCCTAGTCAACTCTTCTTCATACGTTATGAAACCAATTCATTTTCGGTACAAGCTCTTGGAATCGATCATCAGTAGGCTTGATCTCAATAAGGCGACTGGCCCAGGCGGTATCCCAGCTATTGTCTTAAAGAAATGTTACCCCGAACTAGTACCAGTCCTATCTAAGCTCTATACGATCTCTTATCTTCTGGGAATTCCTTCATCATGGAAGTTAGCAAATGTTCAACCTATTCCCAAAAAGGTGATAAGACCGATCCTCAAATTACAGACCAATTGCCATCACTTCCATTTTGTCTAAAATCATGGAAAAAGCCATCAATCAGCAACTGCTCACGTTCCTTGAAACTAACAAACTCCTTAGTGACCACCAATATGGGTTTAGGGAAAGTCGTTCAACAGGCGATCTTCTTTCATATGTGACCCTAGTTTGGAACAATACAGTAGAGCAGTCCGGTGAAACAGTTGTAGTCGCTTTAGATATCTCAAAGGCATTTGACCAAATTTGGCATAAGTGTTTACTTGCCAAACTCACCTCGTTTGGGTTAAATGATACGCTCATCAACTGGGTTTCTAGTTTCCTTGATAAAAGACGAATACGTCGTAGTTGATGGCTTTTTTTCAAAAGAAGTTAGCATTAACGCGGCGTACACAGGGATCCGTTATAGCGCCTACACTTTTCTGCTGTACATAAATGACCTTATTTCTTCAACAACTAACCCCATCCATTGCTTTGCTGACGATAGCACTCTTCACTGTAGTTCGTTTCAGTCTACTCATAGTGATAATCCACCTTCTATGTCAAATCAAGAAATTAAAGCTGAAATAGCAAATTCAATCAACAAAGGCATTCAACGTATTCTCGAATGGGGAAGCAATAATCTAGTTAAATTTAATGCTAACAAAACTCAGTGTTGCCTTATGTCCGCCAAAAAAGATCGATCATTTCCTGTTGTAAGTATGAATGGCTCAGTTCTTAAGTTTTCAGACTCTATTACTCTGTTGGGTATGACTGTATCTTCAAATCTCTCATGGGTTGACCATCTTCTGCTACCAAAACAGCTGCTCGTAAAATAGGCTTTTGTGCAGATCTAAGCAGTACTTTACCTCTCGACAACTCCTTCTGCTGTATAAGGCCCAAATTCGGCCTCATCTGGAATACAATTCTCACCTTTGGGTTAGTGCTCCCCAATACGCTCTCGATACCGTTGATCGTATTCAAAAGAGAGCGATTAGGCTTATAAATGACCGGTCCTTAACTTCTCACATACGGTCCCTTGAGCATAGAAGGATGGTTTCAGTTCTTTCTTTGTATTATTGTTATTACAACGGCTATTGTGCTGGTGAACCACATTCTTTGATACCATCTCCGGCTATCTTTGCGAGAAATACTCGGTTCGCTCATTCACATCATCAGTATGCAGTACAAATCTCCACTTGTCGTACCAAACGGGCGCAATCCACATTTTTCTACACGGCTTCTAAACTCTGGAAAGATCTCCCTAGTTCCTGTTTTCCTCTCACTTATGATATGAGAAAATTTAAGGTAGCTGTTCATAGGCATCTATTGGCAATTCATTATCCCTCTATCCATCCTCCTAAGTGTTCCTGAGTGCTTTAGCACGATAGGCCTTATTTAGCCTGTTCAGGTCCACAATCATAAAAAAAAAGACAAATGTTTTATTTATTAATCAGCAAAACAAAACAGATTAAATAAACTCCGATTGGCATTTCCACCTAAATATGAATCGTGAATATTTTTGACATAAGCATTGTATGTGTTCCAAACACATAAATTTGTTACACTTTCTACACGAATATCGCGTTTTTCAATTTTTTTTTGCTGTCATACCAGTTACAACAACCATGAGTATTTGGCCGGGAACGTTTGGAAGTTGTGTTGAGCAAATTTTTAGAAGTCTCATTCTAATGGTCCTCAGTATATTTTCTTGTATATCGCGGCGACTAAGTTGTCCATCTAATAGCTCCATTCCTAGTGTCTCCAGAAATAATCTTCTAGGTCTTTTATTGGTTTTGGGATTGTATTTATACATAACATAAGAGTTTACACAAGCAATAATTAAAAGGGTGTAAAAGATAACCATAGGCTATCTGCAAGTGCCCCTAGCGCAATTATGTGCCTCGCACAATTTATCAGTATATCCACTCCGCTTTCAGTGGCATTATATGTCATTATTATTTTAGAATTTTCAGTATTACTATCTACTTGGTCGTCATAGTACATGGTTGAGAGCAGAAACACATTTTTGCGTGGTCGTGGAATATGAAATACTAGAGTGCATTTTTCTTGAAAAGCAAACATGCTTGAATTGACAGCTCTTTTGATTTGAAATTCTATAGGAACTTCAGGACTATTTTTAGGTATCGTGCCAACAGTAGTGAGTTGTTGTTCATTTAATAACACATCCGCAACACTTTTGCTAGTAAAAGAGTTATCAATATAACATTCCGCTTAGTGCCTGATATTGGTTTATAAATGTATAGCAATATAGCAACATTCGAGGTCTCAAGATTATTGGGCCCTGGATGTTGTTTCCCATCGTATATTTCCATATTAGCACAATAAATCATTATAGCGTTTACCAAAGCAGAAATTTTAGACTTGTTAGGCTTGTTAGGCATATATACCCTAAGTGAGCATCTTCCCTTAAAAGCTAGAAACACTTCATCGACTGTAGTAAATTCTGAAAGGGAAAAGTACTTCAGTACAGTCACACAAGGTACCTCTGTAAATTTAAATGGGCTATAAAGTTTCGATACAGCCAACAACTATTGAAAACATATCTAAAAACAATACATGCAAGAATATTCAAAAGGTGTGAAGCGGATATGAGTAATAGGAAGTTTGGTTTCTGTGATGGCTTCAGCACAAGAGAAGCTTTGTTTATTTTCACAACTCTGGCCGAAAAGTGTCGTGACCAATGTAAATATTTTTTAGTCGCCTTCGTAGATTATGAAAAGCCTTTGACAACGTGAAACACAACATGCTCTCGAAATTTCTAGAACGAAAAGGACTTGACAAAAATGACAACAGCATCATCAATAACCTCTACTGAGGAGCACAGTCACTACAAGAATCAAGATAAGGAATGAACATATTGAACAAGTGAACAAAATGAAGTGTTTTGTAGTCTTGATCACTCAAGACCTTAATTTTGAATCTAAATTACGATCGAGAACAGAACAAGCAGAAGTCTGGACAATACAAGTTACTCTCATGAAGAAGCTATAAGCGTTTGAGATGTGACTTTTCAGAAGATTATTGAAATTACCATGGACACTCTGGACAGATCTAGTTTCAAATTAAGTGTGTTACATAGAATTGGTAAAGATCGATAACTCTTAACCACGATTAAAAGACGTAAAACAGCATACTTGGCACATATATTTCGAAACCACAAATACGAATTAATGTAGCTGATCATGAAGGGTAAAATAGAGTCAGTCATGCGTTGAATACTCTCGATAACTTTGCAATTTTACAATACAAGCAAAAAAGTGCTCTTTTAAAATACTTTTACAAAATTTAAAAATGCTTAACATAGTTGGTTTTTATGTACTTGAATCTGTTAAAGTAGTCTAAGAAATCATTGTTTAAGGACTCTAATCAACCATACATACCATACGCGCCCTCAAATTGAAAAATGGCTACCAATTCCGTCGACTTTTAAAGCGTAGAATCATATATATCATACTTAGGCCCAAAACTCTTATAATCCCTTACCTCTTGAAATTAGGGATATATAAACAACTATACTAAATTATGTGATACATTACTTAAATATATCTTAGAGAACTTACATTGTTTCAGTGAAATTATACTATGAATCATCCAGTTAGAGTGTCCTCTGATCAGATGTTAGTCTGCATAGTTACAGTCAATATCCCTCAAGGTATAACAAAAAATGTATGCAATATATTAGCTTTCAATCTGTTACAGGCTGCTTTTAGTGCACTATCATCAATTTGCTCATCTTCATTATATTTTTCATCGTATCTAATACTTTCTGCCTCACTTTATCCAGGTCCTCCAGATATCTCCTTGTCCCCATTGTTTTCGCTGCCATTCAGCACATTCCTTACAATAGCTAGATGGGAGGAATGTCTACCCCATGCTAGTCGGGGAGGTACCACTACCCTTACTATGGGCTCTAATTTTCTGGGCTCGGTAAGTACTACCGGTCACTTTTTCCTTAATCTATTCTCATCCTTCTTCTTCCTTCCCGCTTTTACTGTCTTCCTATCGGATCGAAAGTCCAAAATTAAAATTAAAAAGAGATAGCTGTGATTTCTAGGGTAATAAACGCCGGATGTAAAATCTTGGCCCGTTCGGATATCCGGAAAGGCAGGGTCCAAGGGACCTCGGTCATCGAAGGTGCATTTTCTCATCCAGTATTACATCCACGGTATCAGATCCAATCTTAATGCTCTTCACCAACATCTTGAACAACTAAAACCTGACATTTTGGTGTAAAGTGATATGAGTTCACATGTACCAAATTTTATGCGTTAAATGATATGTTACGTATCGACATATACCAGTCTTCTTTTTATATTTCATTATTTAATGAATTGGACACGCCAATATGTTGATGTATACCGAGTAAAGGTTGCTTTGGCTGGGTTAAGCAGACTTTGATCTATTTCATAACAAAAAATGATTAAAATAAATAACTAGATCGAATTCAAAGTAAAAAAAAGTAAATAAGTGAATAAAATATACAAATAACTGGCTCTAATTTATAATAGAAATGTTAAATGAAAGTAATTAAATAATTTCTTTTCTCAAATAAATGATAGCAAGTCGCGTTAAGGAACAATCTAATCTAAAGACAAGTAGAAAGGTACTGAATAGATTTTATCGGTTCGAATATTACTAATAAACAAAAGGTAACAATAATCTAAACAGTAGAATTTTGTCAACTATAAAAATACAAAGGATGTGACTATACAGGGCAGATTCGTATTATATGGTCATATTTATATTGAACACCAATATGTTGATGTATACTGAGTAAAGGTTGCTTTGGCTGGGTTAAGCAGACTTTGATCTATTTCAAACAAAAATTGATTATAACTATGTATCAAGTGAAATTACGTGAATAATATGGTCGCCAATATAATCAGTTTTGCAATATTGTTCTCAAATATTGGTCATCGTTAGACTAATCTAAATTTAGAATATAAGACATACACTTTACTCGCGTAATATTCTTATACTATAATCAAAACTAGAACATAAATTATTATATTTGTGACATACAGCAATCTTCAAATCAAGCTTTCCTGCAATAAGTCAATGAATAGTTCAATTTACCTAAAATTAAACATGTGTAACATAACATAACATTACCTTTCACTATTTTGAAATTCTTAATCCCTGCCTCTTATTTTATCATTCACAATCTTCTCCAAGCTTTCCTATCTCTGAATACCTCCGCAATTTCCCCAAGATTCAAACATTGTCTCTGACATGTCCTTTTATTTTTAAAACTCCTTATCTTTCCTTCTTTTATCATACATTCTACTATATTCAGTGATGTTTTAAGCGACCTACCAGGCCCGGCCTTACCTCAAATATCACCCATATATATATTTGCTTCGTTAATCCTGCGTTGTTCTTTCTCTCAATGTGACCAAACCAACATAGTGTATTACTTTTATACCAATCCATCCTAGTCTTTTCCTAGCTACACTCCGCCATTATGTATTCATTTTTTATCTTGTCCCTTTTAGTTTTCGGTAGCTTTCGTAAGTGAAACAAATACGTGTTAAAATGACAACTTCTAAATAAATAAAATAAGGGTAAGCTTCTGAAGAGACCTTTATACCCGGCGGTTTGAATATTAATAATAAACAAAGATAATAATAATCTAACCAGTAGAAGTTCTGTAAGATGTAAATGGCTCTTTAGTTGAAATAGGCGCGAAAATAACATTTAGGAATACTGTAGTATTGAATGTCTACGAAGAGGTACGGCTCTTTCAAACCCATGCCAAATGTAATTGTTAAAACCGATAAAATTGTAAAGTAAACTTAAAGCGTGTGTAAATACCTCCCTTTTGTCTAAGGATTGAACTGAAACATGTAAAAATCTTTGCAATTGCAATGATTTATAGAGAACTAATAAAAAAATAACTTATTTTATGCCACAGTAGCGCACAGAAAGCAAACATAAATACGCATTTGTAGGAAGAATACCAGATGTGATTTATCCTTGTAATGAACCCCTTTCTGTTACAAATGCATACGTAGGCATTGTCATTGGAACTGTTTTATTAGCTTAAATGATAAAAATAAATAGCTAGATCGAATCCGTAATCCAAAGTAAAAAAAATAAATAAGTAAATAAAATAAACAAATAACTGGCTCTAATTTGTAAATTTTAAATGAAAGTAATTAAATAATTTCTTTTCTCAAATAAATGATAGTAAGTCCCGTTAGGGAACAATCTAATCTAAAGACAAGTAGAAAGGTACTGAGTAGATTTCATCGGTTCGAATATTACTAATAAACAAAAAATAATAATAATCTAAATAATAGAATTTTGTCAACTATAAAAATACGAAAGATGTGACTGTACAGGGCAGATCCGTATTAAGTGGTAACTTTTACCTTTATTAATATGTTTGATCTTAATCCCTGCCTCTTATTTATTTTTCATTCACAATCTTTCTCCAAGCTTTCCTACCTCTGAATATCTCCCTAGTTTTCCCAAGATTCTTACATTGTCTCTACTACATCCAGTCATGTTTTAAGCGGCCTACTAGGCCCGGCCATACCTCCAATCTCACCCATATATATTTTCTTTGTTAATCTTGCGTTGTTCTTTCTCTCAATGTGACCAAACCAACGTAGTGTACTACTTCTATACCAATCCATCATAGCCTTTTCTTCGCCGCACTCCTTCATTACACACTCATTCTTTATTTTATGCCTTCTTGTTTTACCACATGAGCCTCTTAGGAATCTCGTACCCACGGCATTTATTTCTCTCTCGTGCTTTTTTTGGCATATCCATGTCTCACTTCCATACAGTACTAACGGGACAAATACGCTACTGTAGATTACTCGTTTCTTATTGTCGTCCACATACTTCCAATCACTTTCGTTCCAGCATCGACCTTTCGTCGAATCTCGCCATTCATTGTACCATCAGTAGTAAACATTCTACCCAGATATACCAACCCATCCACTTGTTCCACAATTTCATTTTTCAGAGTAAATACTCTACTCTCCTTGTCACTTTCCCGATTGAACACCACAATTTCAGTTTTTGGTCACATATACCTTTAGATCCATGCCCTCACAGAGTGCTTGAATCTTACTGAGTGCAGTTTGTAGCTCATCCGTACTGTCACTTAATAAGTCTGTGACATCTGCATACACCAGAACTCGTACATTTACGTTACCAACCATTACACTATTTCTATTTGTACATGCTTGCCAAACACATTTATCTATGTATACAATGAACAACCATGATTACATCACACAACCTTGTCGCATTCCTTGCTCAATATTAAAGTATTCATTCACCTCTTTTCACCATAACACATGCCCGGCTACCATTGTATACTTCCCTTATTCCGTTTATTAGACCTTTACTTACGGCATACTCGTCTAATATTTTCCACCGCTTCTCCCTATTCACTCCGCCATATGCTTTCTCCTGATCTAAAAACACACAGCACAGCTTCCTTTTTACACTTAAACACTTTTGGATTATCTGCTAGAGGGCAACCATCTAATCAACATATCCTCTCTATAGTATGAAGCCACCCTGCACATCCTAAATCTTAGTTTGTGTTGTTTCTCGTACTATATCCATCAGTATTCTTCCAAATACCAGGTACACTGAGCAAACTTATTCCTCTGTAGTTCTTGCAATCACTCTTGTTCCCCTTACCCTTATACACTGGTACAATCTTCGCGATCCTTCAATCAATCGCCACTTTTCCACATTTAAGCCATACAATGAATAATTCGCACAATCGTCGTACAAGTTTTGCATCTCCATTCATCCTAATATCCTTCTCAGTTTCATTTACCTTTCCTTCTACATTCTGATTATTTTACCCTTCAATCTTATTTTCCTCATTAATGTACAGCTTCTGAAATATTTTTTTCAGTACTTCGTCACTTTATAACGGTCTCATACCGTTCTGTTGCTCATATTCATCACTCCTGCAGCGTTCTGCATTGGGCCACGTTTTGTATTTTTGACTCATTTCCAGAAGACTTTTTTGTTTTCCTCCAAATGATTCTGTATTTTCTCTCCTTCCACAGTAATCACTTCCTCTTTACTTATTCTCAATGCCTCCTTCGCTTCTTTTTTTCTTAATCTGTACACGCCTTACAATCACTTTTTCTCATTTTTTGCAGCAACCATTGCACGTACGCATCTTTTACACACCGCCTTTATACCGATTCATTCCACCAAGCACATTTTTTATATCTACTTACAATCGCTCTTCCACATATCTGCTCGGCACACCTGACAACATCGTTTCATTCACCGTCTCTTAGTTGTTCGTTCCGCACCGCTTCATTCACATTTAACGCTTTACTCACACCATCTGCGTATTTCATTCTCGCACCATTGTCTACTAGTTTGTCTATCCTAATTCTGGACGTTCGCACCACGCTTGCTTTCCTGCTCCAGGCCCACTTTTATAGTAAACACACTCTCGATACAACTAAAAAGTGCTCTGATCCACACTCCTATCCGCGAATTACTTTTGTGCCTCTCACGAGGTTTCTAAGTCGATCATCGTACTTTTCATGTCAATCATACTTTCACATTAGCCTATTTGCCATGTATACATATACACTTTTTTTTGTTTAAACCACGTATTAGTATGTTCTCTCTGGACACCCACCCAGCCATTCATATCTCCCAATATTACCACTCTTTCATTTGGTTTACATACGTTCAACACGTTCTCCACATCATTCCAGAAGTTCTCACACTTTTGGTCTCTTTCTTCATTCACCGGTGCATAGCATGCAATAAGAAAAAAATTTCGAAACTCCACCTTCATTTTAACCCACATTACCCGGGGGGATACCAATTTGTACTATATAACAAATCTTTTCGCTCTTTCACTTACGATCACTCCAACTCCTTACGCACCATGCACTTCAGTCTCAACTCTTGACCATAGTGCTAGGATGTCACCCTCTACCTCCACAGCATCCTCTCCTTTGCGCTTTGCTACATTCGCGATTTCAAATTCTTTACCATGCATACCTCTAACATTCCACGTACCGACTCACCATTCATTCCTTGCACAGGTATCAGCAAGGGGTCTATATGTCTCGACCATGGCCGCCCCTTGCAGCCGGGTCGATCCGAGGGAATTGTATTGTTCTTTTGAGTAATTACTTAGCGGGCAGACCGATTACTAGCCAAATCGTGACTCGGACTAACGGTATTGTGGGTATATAAACATATATTCCCATATATATACACACATACACATACATACATATATATTTTCTTTTTTATTTACATAATTTTCGATCACATTATATTCAAATTAGATTGTTCCCTACGCGATTCTGGTTGTTGTGGTACTTACCGAACTTGCTGTTACTTATCTGTAACTAAATGGTTTACTTATTATTAATTTATATTTCCGAATTAATTAGTTGTTTGTTTTGTTTGTTTTAATATTTGTTTATTTATTCTTATTTTTTACAGATTTCATTTAGTAATTTACTTTTTTTTCATTAAAGCTAATGACACGAATTCTTATGACAATGGTTATGTTTGTATTGTTATAGCAGGAGATTTATGGCATTTATATAACACTAAATAGGAACTTACCGCTTACTTCAATCTTAAGTTGTACATTTTTTGTTTTTTGAATCAGATCCGGCATGTTTAAAATTTTTATACAACTGTTACAGACACGTATTTATGTTGTTTTATATGCGACTTCATTAGTATCTATATTTTTTGTGTTTGCGAAATGTTTACGTGTGAGAGTATTTGCGCTTTTTTCACATTATGATACACTTAATGAGTTTTTACACACGTTAAACGGAACCGTATTTTTATTTGTTTATTATTAATTAAAATTTAGAACTTGATTTAGCAATTATTGTAATTATAAAAATTTACGTGGTTGAGTTAAAATCTACACAAAAGGAATGGTGTTTGTACTTTAATGTTTACCTTATGATAGTATGAGTTTCAACAAACATACCTGACATGGGTTTGAAAGAAACCGTAATTTCCTAGGATTTGCATAGAAATGTAGTAATCATGTTTTCGTGCCCTTTTTTATATTGTGTATTTATATAGTCATTTAACACATTAAAATTCTGCTAAATTAGATTAATGTTATTATTTGTTTATTAATATTCAAGCCGCTGGATTGTAAATTTGTGCAAAAACTCCCCCGTGTCGTGTACTAGTGATTGGTTTAGCAATTGTCATTTTTTACGCGCACATGTTTCAGCAAACGCTGATAGAAGTCGGAGGACACTTAAAACACTGTTCATTTTGACGACCAGCTCATCACGAACACTGGATGTATCATCAGCATAAGTTTTTGTAATGAACGAATAAGTTCAAAGGTAAATATGTTATTAAAAATTATTGTTAATTTTATAAAATACATAAATAAAAAGTTCTACATACATAAAGACAAAATTTACATCGATTGGGGCTTGAACCTTGATGGCGCAGTTGGTTAGCGCAGTACTCTAGCAAAGTACAGGTCGTAGGTTCAAATCCTACTTGAGGTAAACTTTTTATTTATGTATTTTATAAAATTAATAATAAGTTAAAGAAAGTTTCCAAACCGGAAATTATAACTATAACTGAAAACTTTAAAAGTCTACATTTATTTTTACAATTTTGACATAGATTCGACCTAATAATTTACTACATTTTAATTAACCTCAAATCTGCGGGAATATTTCATGCTCTCACATTTACTTTGCATTTTACTAGGAAATAATAATAATAAAATTACAAATGATGCATCTGATAATATTGTAATTATTCTGACACTAACAGTAAGTAAACGACGATAATTATAACAATATGTAATTAAACGGGTAATAAGTAATTAACTGAATGTAAAATTAATTAATTGATCAATTTGACAGGAAACTATGTATATTGACTATAAGTTCGTTTAGAAAATATAATTATTCTAGTTGATATAGCACCTGCTCTAAATTTACCTTATATCTCGTTTAATTAGACATTGGGATATGAAGGCAACACTAAAGACTTCAACCTTAGTACGTGAAACCTTTTGCTCCCGTTTAATATATTAAAGGACTAACTCACTTTAATTAACTTTAAGGTTTTAAATTTTAAGTCTTATCACCTATATTATAGCAATTTATTTTTAAGACGACTATTTCCATTATTTACAATTTACTTTTTAAACTTATTAATTTTTAAAACGGTTTTTACAAATAACGAACGATTTTTTCTCCCGGCATATATATTTATTAGGCATTTTTTTTATAATCGGATATTTAGTGTAAGATTATCAAATAAGTGTGTATTAATTTATTATAGTAGGTTATAGATTAACAGTTGTTACGCTACAATAAAATTTGTACTGTGCTGTGTTGAAATCATATATTTTTAATTATCAAACGTCCAATAGGAGACAACACGATGGATGACATCGGTGCTTAGTTACAAATTAATTAATAACTTACAATAACTATTAACAAGCTATATAAATTTTTTGAACTTATTCGTTCATCAAAAATAACTTATAATAATTTACAAATACCGTTGATTCAAAAGAAATTACATCTAAATTTTTACAAGTAAACTTTTGGACAATTCAAAAAGAAACTTTGCAAAGTAAATATAAAGTTAATTACAGTTCCGAAATAATTGTGTTCTCAGATGGGTTTTTAAAATTTGTTATTTCTTATTAACATTTTCGTTCTTACCCCTTCATTGGAAACTTTCTATGTTTGTATAAACATGAATAAAATAAATTCTTAAACATTAATTGTACTCACACAAGAAATATAATTTTGACAGGCATGCTCAGTATTACTATTAAAATATCGATTACATTTTGAAATATTTTGGTATTTATCTATTTTATATCGTTCAACTTTCAAGTAAATAAGATTGACGGTATCTATTATCGAAATAAGCTTTATTTCAAATTTTTCACGCACGAAAGTATCTTGTTAAGGGATTGATTATGTTTAATCTGAAAAGTGGGTCACCATGATATTGACATGAATACAAGTACACAAAAAGAGAATTTTATGTATCAGAACTTTTATATTGAGTGCGCAATAATTTTTTTTTGTTTATATAAGGCAGCTTTGCTTACAAATATATTTTCATCAGTAAAATCCACGTGCCACTTAGTGATTGAAACTCTCAAAGTAAAAATACATTTAAAGATCTCTTAACTACGCACTTCCAGCAAGACACAAAATTCTCTTTTAGAGTTTCTCGGATTCACATCCACAGTTCAGTGTTAACAAAACATAATTATACATTTGTGTATTAAATTGTATTATTTGTAATGGTTGTATGAATGTATTACATCTATTAAATCTGTCCAATGTCGCGGCTGCACAATAAGAGAGGCGGACGGCCATGTCTTAAAAACTATTTGAGATAGATCGGTAAAATAAAATTTTTTATTATATATGTGGGCGACAGAAAATACTGGAAATCAGTTTTAAGTCGCTACCATTTCCTCCGTAGGGCTTCACTGATTTCAAATAAAAATTTTCACTTTTCTGGCAATTCTCCATAGTGTTAACGAATTTCTTTTACAACTGAATTAATTTTTTAAGTGTTATTTACTAACGACGGTAACTGTAATGGTTATCTAAACGTGTAAAAAATGTAAAGGCATATATATGATTACCATCCAAAAAATAGTATTTTCTCTATGAGTGATAATCGTGAAAGTTTGTATTTTTATGAAATTATTGTTGGCACAAGAGTAGCTTAATCTACTTATTTGACAAATAATGTGTTTTTTTTTTGTTTATAACGGTTGGTTATTAATAAAGAAAAAAAACGTCACCTGCAATAAAGGCGTAACAAAATATATAACTAATATTACGATTATAAAATATACTATTCACATAAATTTAATAATGTACCACTTTCAAACGTGTTAAAAAAGTCATAAAAAATTGATAGATAAAATTATAATCATCAACTGTATCATAATTTCACTTGATCCATTAAAACTGTGAGTTGATCATTTAAAATTACAATGTTACTTATCCATAAATTAACTACCGTGATGGTAGTATCGCGAAAAGGCTTCATCTGGCTAGCAACCAAACTTTCCGAAGGGTTGGAAGCGTTTTCAACAAAACACGCGTATGGTGATCTAATATTGTATATTAAAGTATAAGTGGTTAAAAAGGTCTTCAAACACGTGCGATTTTTCGAGCACGACGGCGCAGCGGGAGTGCTCGAAATAGAATAACTGTGACCAGTTATCCATGAATACTTTACGCTATTTTTTTTTATTGGTAAACCTTGAAATCATAAATACTAGTATTATTACTACAATGGAAATAAGAACTAATAATGTAAAATATGTAAATAAAAATTAATGTGTCTAACAATACTAGCTGTACCTTCTATTTTCGTTTATAAAATTAAAAGTATTAAATAATGTTTAAATGAAGGTTTTGAATTTGTTAGTAATATCTTATTTGACGTTACAAGTTACTGTCAGATCAATAATCAAAAAATAGTCATTTGGACTTCACGTTTCTTGAGTTGTTGATATTGTCATGGTAACTTTAAAAAACGCACGTTTTGAAAGTCGTGCTTTAAATAGGTAAAATGGGGCACAAATAAAAAAAATATCTAAGTTGTACCACAGACACAGAATCTTGTACTCCATGGTACACACCTAAAGCTGATGGATGGTAAACTCCTAATGGCACTGTAGGCGTTTTCAGATCGGCAACTTGATAGGAAGTTGGAGAAACTTTCTTCAATGCGATGTAGGGCCCATTCCAACGTATTGCTTAGAAGTAACTCTTCTTCCAGCATTACTCTGAGCATGGATCAATGCATAGCTTTACCGTTAACTTTAAAATCGGGACTAAGGCATCGTTCCTTGTCAGCGTAAGCTTTGTGTCGGTCCTGTTGAATTTCATGTGTTTCTTTAGATTCAGCCCATGTTCGACCCATTTTCTCTAAAAAAAGGCGTGATCTGTGGCACCAAATTCACTAATTATACCACCTGGCGCAAATGGTGTTGAACGTGATCGGGAGTTCTCAACTTCCTTCCAAAAGTAAGAACTGAATTTATCGAAAAACGGATTACGGGCAATCGCTCTACTCATGAACTATGATCTTCTTTAACGTGAATGGCTAGACGAAGATTCAGGTCTCTATTCTTTCGCTCATCAATGTTGTTGGCTGGATGATATAACGGTATCAAGTGTTGTTTAATTCCGAGGCAGTAGCAAACTTTCTGCATAACTGCGAAAAAACTGGCTGCCATTATCACTCGTAATTTTACGAGAGATCCCATACCTAAAGAACATGTCATTTACGAGAACCTTAGCACATTCTTCGGCGGTGCCATGTACAAGTGCAAAGAGTTCAACCCATTTTGAACTAGGATATTCCACAATAAGAATCAATTTTTGTCCAGTCGAAGCCGCAGGAAGAGGTCTAAACAAATGAATACACTCTCCCCTCCTCTCCCTCTCCTCTCCCTCTCCCTCTCCCTCCTCCCTCTCCCTCTCCCTCTCCCTCTCCTCTCCCTCTCCCTCTCCCTCTCCCTCCCTCTCCCTCTCCCTCTCCCTCTCCCTCTCCCTCTCCCTCTCCCTCTCCTCTCCCTCTCCCTCTCCCTCCCTCTCCCTCTCCCTCTCCCTCTCCCTCTCCCTCTCCCTCTCCTCTCCCTCTCCCTCCTCTCCTCTCCCTCTCCCTCCCTTCTCCTCTCTCTTCCTCTCCTCTCCCTCTCCTCTCCTCTCCCTCTCCCTCTCCCTCTTCTCCTCTCCTCTCCTCTCCCTCTCCTCTCCCTCTCCTCTCCCTCTCCCTCTTCTCCTCTCTCCTCTCTCTTTTCTCCCTCTTTTTCCTCCCTCTCTCCTCTCCCTCTCTCTCTCCTCTCCTTCCTCCTCTCCTCCCTCTCCTCTTCTTCCCTCTCCCTCTCCTCTCCCTCTCCCTCTCCCTCCCTTCTCCCTTCTCCTCTCCTCTCTCCTCTCCCTCTCCCTCTTCTTCTCTCTCCTCTCCCTCTTTCCCTCTCCTCTCCTTCTCCTCTCCCTCTTCTTCTCTCTCCTCTCCCTCTTCCTCTCCTTTCTTCTTCTCCTCCCTCTCCCTCTCCCTCCTCTTTCCTCTTCTTCTTTTCTTTTTTTTTTTCTTTTCTTTTTTTTTCTTTTTTTTTTTTTTTTTTTCTTTTTTCTTTCCTTTCTCTCCTCTCCTCTCCTCTCTCCTCTCTTTCTTTTCCTCTTTCTCTCCTCTCTCCCTCTTCTTCTCCCTCTTCTCCTCTTTTCTCTTCTTTGGTTTAAATCTATAGATAACAAGAACACATATTCTTGCGCATTTGTTTAATCTTTATTTGTTCTCTTAAGTTTTTTAATACTTATTCTGCTATTCCGGGCGTAGAAAAAAGATAAAACTGTAGTTTAGCATTTGTCAAATATAAGGGTGACTACAATTATTCCGAACCATTTATAAGTAAAGATTATCAATAAGGTAGACACCAATAGCGAGGCCTGGGTACTCATTTCCTCAACGAATTTGGTGTTTTAACATGCAAAATATGGCGGATTCAAAACCGCGTCCAGTATAAATCATAAAGTTCAGCGTTTGGGGATAAGAAAAGTGAGACTACTCGTTCTCTTCACGAGAGACGTACGAACGAATACACGCTCGTTAACACTAACACTGTTACGTTTCAATGACTTGTTATTTAAGCCAGCTTTCAAAAGCATCACCCTGTATGAATAAAAATTCATCTAATTGTAAATTCATCATGCACTTACATGAATTTATCTATTTGCATTTGTCAATCAAAGTTTTATCTATAACACACGCTTCATTCATACGACGCTCGATAGGTATTAAAAGTTTTAACTTTTAATACTGTTCACTTTCACTTTTACGAGGGACAAGCTACAATTATTGGGAATAGAAAGATTGATACAACTTTTTAGAATTTTTATTTGAAATATGTTCAAAGTAATTGCCATTTACAATAATGCACTTAACCATTCTCTCCTTCCATAGTTTAAAAGCGTTCAATCAGCTGTCTTTAGGGATACTATCAAATAAACACTTAACGGCGATGTCAATCTCTTCTTCTGCCTGAATCCTTTTCCCTCTCAAATGCTTTTTGAGATCAACAAATAGCCAGAAGTCACACATCGTCAAATCCGGTCAGTAAGGGGATGTTCTATAATTTTGATTTTGTTTTCCGCTAAATACTGAACAGTTGTCCCTGTAGTATGGGACGACGCGTTATCATGATGTAACATGATCCCCCTTCTTGGCACTTTACTGAACACATCAGGCAAACAATTTTCAACATACCATTAAGCGGTAACTTGATCTTTATTATGGACAACTCTTCTAATTTAATATTTTTGCTCGTTGTTTTTCACCATCGTAGGGGTTTCCTCATCTTCATGTATCCAGATTCGGCTTTCTTGGCGAGTGGGAACATCGAAAAACGGATGTTCGGTTCATCGCCAGTTACAATTTTAGAAATAATTTGATAGCCTCCAGCATCCCACATATCTAAAGTTTATTAGCAAATTTTAACACGTTCTGCTTTTTGTAAATCGTCAGATGATGGGATACAAACCGAGTTACAACCTTTTTCAAATCTAAATGTTCGTGCAATATTGATCACACTTGCGAGGATACAATCTTCAGATTGGACTCTATCATTGCACAGGTAATGCGGTTGTCCTCTTCCACCATCTTTTCACCGCAGCATTGTTTTCGGGGTCAAGAGCAGTAAAGGAGGGCCAGCTTCTTTTCTGTGTACCACCGACTTGCAACTTCGTAAAAATTTATTACACCATCTATAAACAGTAGCCTATGATGGTGCGAGAACCCCAAATGCCGATTTTAAACTTTCCTGGCACTCATACGCGCTCAATCCTTTCTTGAAATCATAGTAAATCATTATTCGAAAGTTCTCTCGTGATAATTCCATTTTTTCGATAACAGAAGCTTATTCTATGGACTATTTCTCAGGCACCATTCAACCGAATTGCACAAGCTAAACTGCAATTGACAGATAACATAGTGCACTATTTAATAAACAACAATTTGTTCTGCACGGGTAACTAGATTTTTCAATTCTCAATAATTGCGGCTTATCCACCGTATAAATCGTTTTGAAGCAGAAGTTGAATCGTCTTGTGAACGCTACCATTAGGAATGATATTGAATGTCTCATTCGTGTGAGAGTAAGCCTACAGTGTTTAAAATAATTCAAGCGGGTGTAACGAACTGTCGCACTGAAATTATTACGTAATTTTATGGAAAAAATTAATGATTAATCTTTGTTCTCCATTAATCGCCATCTGTCTTCTCTGGTAAGCAATTCTAAATTATCCAACAAACTGTATTTGTGGTTTACGTGTTTGTTATCGTAGGCTTCTGTCCATGGGCTACTGGTTATTTTTTACTTAATTGCCTGCCGTATTGAAAGCGTTTGTTGTCATCCTATAAGGCGCTTATAATTAATTAATCAGCTGACCAGCCTCTATTGAAGTCACAGGTCGTATAGCTTTATCTACATTTTGTTGTCGGAGTCACCTAAGTGTGATTAGGTGTGTGAGGGTGCTGGAAATGAACTACTAATTTTCGTGTTTTGTGAATGTTGACAGATATTTTTTTTTGTTACGGTCTACGTGTTGATAATTCCTTATTTGTCATAAATTCAAAGTTGGTAATTATTTGAGAAAGTAATATGAAACTTAAGTAAATCAGTTTGTCAATAAGTAAGATAATTGTAAAAGTTGATGGCCGAAGTAATTTTTTTTTGTAGTATTATCGAAAATTTTGCATATTTTATAAAGTAGTCTTAGATACTTCGTTTTTTTTGGGCACTCGGCTAGTTAAACCTGTATTTTATAAATTTCGGTTGCTTATATGTCATAGTGTGGTATTATTTAGGTGATACTTTAGAATAGGTCCCCTTGAATAACTTTACAAGCATTTCGAAATCTCAAAACGTGAGATTACTCTTTTTTACTTATCTAGCCTTTCGACACACTTATTTCAATTCTTATTTTGTATTGTAATTTAAAACATTTCAAATTCGTTTAAGTAAAAGTTTACGCCTGCATTGTTAAGATAGATTCTGGCCTTGTAATTTTCGCTGGAGCCCTTAACTTATATATTTATTTACTATTTGCCTAACAACTAACACTCACACTAACACTAACACTAACACTAACACTAACACTAACACTAACACTAACACTAACACTAACACTAACACTAACACTAACACTAACACTAACACTAACACTAACACTAACACTAACACTAACACTAACACTAACACTAACACTAACACTAACACCAACACCAACACCAACACCAACACCAACTCCAACACCAACACCAACACCAACACAACACTAACACCAACACAACCAACACCTAACACCAACACCAACACCAACCACACCACACACACCAACACCACACACCAACACTAACACTAACACTAACACTAACACTAACACTAACACTAACACTAACAACACGACCACACAACACCAACACCAACAACATAACACTACACCACACCAACACCAACACCACATAACACCAACACCAACACCAACACTAACACTAACACCAATACCAACACCACACCAGGCACCAGCACCAACACCAACACAACACACAACACCAACACCAACAACAACACCAACACCAACACCAACACCAAACCAACACCAACACCAACACCAACACCAACACAACACCTAACACTAACACTAACACAAACTAACACTAAATAACACGAACATGAAGACGAACACCCTCTACCATGCCAATGAGAGAATTGATGTGTACCTTGATGTGCCTCTACAAGCGCAAACGAAAATTCTGCACACGTGCGTACTTTTACATGCACATCTGCCCACGCTCGCACTAATGCACAGTTGCGCATTTTTTGTTTCCAACTTTCCCTTTAGGTGCTAAACCTATAAAACGTTTAATATAAGTTTTGTTATGAACGAATAAGTTCAAGGTAAATATTTAATTAAAATTACTATTAATTTTATTAAATACATAAACAAAAGTTTACTTCGAGTAGATTTGAACCTACGACCTGTATTTGCTACAGTACCGCGCTAACCATCTGCGCTATCGAGATACAAGTCCCAAGCGATGTAAATTTTGTCTTTATAAATGTAAAACTGATGTAAATCTCGATGGCGCAGATGGTTAGCGCGGTACTCTAGCAAAATTACAGGTCGTAGGTTCAAATCCTACTCGAGGTAAACTTTTAATTTATGTATTTAATAAAATTAATAATAATTCTTAATTACATATTTACCTTGAACTTATTCGTTCATAAGAAAACTTATATTAAATTAATAATGTTCAAGTTGCTTTGGTATGTGTGAGTCCTTACTATATTGCAAGCTCACATTCCATTAATATAAGTAATTTGATTGTAATCTCATTATATTTAGAATTTAGATCAGTTCTACATACATAAAGACAAAATTTACATCGATTGGGGCTTGAACCTTGATGGCGCAGTTTGTTAGCGCGGTACTCTAGCAAAGTACAGGTCGTCGGTTCAAATCCTAGTTGAGGTAAACTTTTTACTTATGCATATAATAAAATTAATAATAATTTTTTATTATAAAACGTTTACATGATCAGTTGCGATTGATACAGGCTAGTATTATACTGTCCCCAAAAATAAGAAAGCTAAAGCAGTAAGGCACCACACCAAACAATGTTTCTACAAGAAAAGTTTCTAATAAAAATTATTTCACGAAGTACAACGTTCAATGATTAAAGGAATTAACATAACTTTTAAAAATCATTATTAATTTTATTAAATATATAAATAAAAGTTTACCTCGAGTAGGATTTGAACGTACGACATGTACTTCTCTAGATGCATGTAGTTCAAATCTATGACATTTTATCTTGATTAAAATTTAATTAAAAATTAATTATAATTTTTATTTACATATTTACTTTTGAACTTATTCGTTTATAACTAAACTTATAATAATTTAACATAGCTTTTAATTAACAGTTCAGCACTTCATTCGTAGGTGTTAGATGTAAATATAATTTAATTTTAAACATTAGCCTAGATTATGTGCTATATTAGGGTTCAGCAACTACAGTAGGAATACGAATAAAAAAGAATTACTAAAAAATCATGTTACATGTATCTCAAACGCGCCGTTCAACACTTAATACCTTACTCGTTACATTGATAACGAAGCGATTTGACAGTTCGTTAATTTTATTAGTTACCATTTTTCCGTTCTTATGTGTTAATATACAAAAACCTCCGATACGGGTATGGGTAAATTAGTTGAACTAAACTTAAGTATACAGTAGATGTAACTGTTTAGTAAGCTATAAAAATTACGCTTATAACGAGCAGGTAGAACTAAATGAATATTTATTACTTCTCGCACAATGAACTTAAAAGCATTCTATATTTTAAATCATGCTCCCTAAACATGCGATCACTTCAATTAAGAGTTTTAAACTAAACTGTAGTAAAAGCAGTGTGAATTCTAGTCAAAGTTACTACAATCAATGTTATTAAAAAAATGCTGATTTTTTTGATAACTTTCACATGACTTAAGTTTTATAAGCCATACTGTGCGCCTTGTTACGTAAACTAATCTTCCTTAGTTGAACATTTTTCCTTCTACATTTTCGTTTCACGTTCGTAACGTCCGTTTCAGGTAATAGCGCAGCAACACAGTACGTATCTTTATAGCGAGGTGCGAAAATAATCTTTTTATCTAAACGCGTATGTTTTGTATAGTCCTTATCGTTTCTATACATTTAAAGCTCGCCTTAACAATGTTTTTATCAAATCAATCTTAAAAATATCAGGAAAATGCTGACGTTGTTGTTGTATACCATTCATACGCCTAAAGGGAAACTCCATTTTACAATAACAGGCTATTGTTATGGTCCGTCTATTCGAGAAGCTCTTATACTAAAACGACTATGAAACTAACCAAATATGCACGCCATTAGACGTCCAGACTTGCTGTCGTATCGTGTATGGCCCAGTTTATCATTCTTGAGGTAGATCTATTCAAAGTCGTAGCTTATGTACCTATTGTACCAATTTCTATAAATCAAAGAATAACAGCTTTGTGATACTTGAAAACTTTGTGTAGATTTCAACAAAAAAATGTTTAATGTACGGAATAAAATTAATTAGTAGGTACTGCGTATTTATTTTATGTAGAATTCGAGCATATTTTGAGCACAAAGGTTCTTTTTTATTGTGCTGAAATATAAAACAAGAGATTACTTACTATTAAAACTATAATGTTGGTAACATATTCATTGAAACATGCGTTTGTTAAGACAGTGGCGTCTATTTATACACTTATTAAAACATTCATTATATACACTCATTAAACAACCACCTTGTTGCAGGAATAGTATTCTAGCAAATTTGCACAAACAAATCTAAGTTGACTATACAGGATGATTGTGGATTAAGTGTAAAGACCATAATCTGTACATAACATCTAATTAAACATATTCCAATATGTACCTACAAAAAGATGCGCTAACGCAATCACAACTCACTCATAGTACTTTTCGATGCATTTACTCACGAGTATCCTGGGAGCGTTCGATTTTGTCAGATAATTATTCCCTGATTTTACCCTAGTTAGAATAAGCACCTTAATGATCCAATCTGGTAATCCATTTACTAGGATAGTTATTGTTTACACTCTCTGAAACGATTCCGCCTTTGTATGGAGGTGTTCGTCGTGATGGAAGAACATCTAATTTTTACCCGGGTGATTCCGGGTATGTCATTCAACCTCAAGAAAATTTTAATTCGTAGTTACAATTATGAAATTGTCAAATTTTCCCAACCCTAGGACGAAGTACTTCGTATTCCTTCCCTTAAATTGATACAGGATGGTTTTTGTAGTTTCTATTTTTTACAAATAACAACCATAAGATTGCATGACTACAAATTTTCCAACTTACAATCAGTTATTTGTAACTAATTCCTTCATCATTGGAGATACTAGAAAACTTTTTTGTGATATCAGTAAAGCCTTTGATAGTGTGTATCAATAGATTATTTTTCAATGTCACCACATCATATAATCCAATTAACTATACTAAACCTTCGACAATAGTAAAAATAAATAAATGATTTCCATATGGGCACTATTTAGTTCCCCTATTGTACACATTACAAATGATCTGCCGCCTATTGTTCTTGATTTGTTATTTATCGGCGATAAAATCATCTAAAATGCTAAAAAAAAACTCTGTCATGCGTGTGCGATTGTTTGAGCTTTATAACAGGTGTGTATGAATGAAACTTTTAGATTGATTTATTTTCAATTTAGAATGATATAGAAAAAGTTCAATGCTTGTTGTTTTGGAGGTTAAATTAAAAATCTAAGAATTGTTAGTTTATAATGCGCTTTTATATTTCTATTTTGGTAGAGGCCTATACTGAGATCAGCATTATGAGTTGTGATTCGTATAATGTTTTTTTATTCGTTTATGTAGGTGTTTGCGTCTTAACATTTGTTAATTTTTTATGCATCTCGCTCTTGCTTGCCGTCAAGAGGGAGAGAGATAATGTGTTTAGTTGTAGTTATCTGTAAAGCAAGTATCAAGTTAGAGTCGTTCTGATGCAAAGAGCAGTCTTGAATTTTGCATAGCGCAGGTTGGTTATCGTTTTCATCGTTCCCTGTTTGGGTGCATGAGGTAAAGACAAATATAAGGTTAGCAACTAAGTAATTTCGGTTATCACGTATGGAGAGTTTTCCTTCGTTCTTTTTAATGACTTGTATTGGTGATGTACTAATTCATTTTTGACATTTGACATCAGTCACATTGACGTTACTCTAAAAGCAAGTGATACGTTATAATTTTGATGCTGTTAGTTGTGAGACAATTTTAAAATGGAGGGAAGAAACGAATATTTTCGGCATATTTTACTTTTTTATTTTCGTAAAGGAAATAACGCTGTTAAGGCTCACAAAGAGATATGTGTAGTTTATGGTGTTTATGTGTCATAATTAGTTTAAAAATTCCGTTCCGGAGATTTTTCCCTCAAAGGTGAGCAACGTTCTGGTCGACCCACTGAAGTTGATGATGACCAAATCAAAGCCATAATTGAACAAGATCGACATATAACTGTTCGAAAGGTTACAGAAAGGTTGAATGTATCCCACACAACAATAGAAAAACAACTTGGGCTCGTTAAGCGTTAAACCAGCGAATCAACGTTTGCGATATGCACCTTAAGCGCAATGAAGCCGATCTTTTCCTGAAAAGAATCATAACTGGCGATGAAAAATGAGTAATATACAGCATCATAATTTGAAAACGATCATGGTGCAAGAACGATCAACCAGATCAAACCACACCGAAAGCAGAATTGCATCAAAAAAAGATCGTGCTGTCAATTTGGTGATACCACAAAGGTGTTTTGTATTTTGGGCTGCTTCCAAGTAACCCGACGGTCAATTCAGATGTGTATTGTCAATAAGTAATGAAATTAGATGAAGAAATCAAAGAAAAATGGTCAGAATTGGTAAATCGGAAAGTATTATAAATGGCCTTTTGTTCAGCATAATCTGGTAGCAACAAAGTCCCATAGAACACAACTTTTGACAGTTGCCATATTCGGCACAGCATTATTGAAAGTGGTCGTCGTCTAATTCCGCAATCACATAAAAACACGACTGATTTATGGTTCAAAGAACAAACACTACTTTTTCTTTGCGTTGTAGAAAGCTATTTTTCCTGGAATTATTTATGTTAACATGTAACTTAGATTTAAAACAATAGTTCAGTTGTTTTCTTATGAGCTGCGACATGTGCAAAAATTTAAGTATTATTAAGTAATCAACACATCGAAAAGTGGCAATGACCCCAGACCACCACCACTTTCTAAATGTATCATTCCGTCACTTATTATTTTATTGTTATTTAGTAATACCTCATTTTTTGGGCATCCTGTAGCCCACAAGAAAATAAGTACATTCTAGTGGCAGAACACAGAAAATCAGGGTGTTGTTCAAACCAAATATGCATAGTTTCCGACTTATTCTGTCTAATAGTACCTAGGTGTGTTTGTTTTATTTCTTGATGACGTAAACCAATTGTATTCCACTACGTTTCTGTTACTTCTTGCTGTTAGTATGGTCACTTGTAACGTGCAGAAATCAATATTTGACTCATTTACACCGATTTCCTTCATTTACAGTATTTACTGTATTAAAAAATATTTTTGTTCTGGCAAATGAAGGATTTGCATTTACTGTTTACTCGATAATTCCTTCAATAATATAGATTTCCTTTTTGTATTGGCAACTTGCAGGAAACTCAAAGAAGTCACATACATTGCACTAGCAGAAAATTCAATAAGCCCTGCTAGTGTGGAAATAAAACGCATAATGCACGTAGAGCTTAAGCCCAATTCACCTGCGCTAATCTACTACACAGGTGTATTGGACTTAACACATGCACAATAAACTACTGCGCAACCATGAAAAAGTTCAATATGTAAGTTCTAAAAAATATATGTTGGATTACTCAGTGGCTCAGCGGTAAAGGTGTAAGCCTTGTAGGTGAATCTGTATTATTTGTATAATGTATTTTACAAGAGTTATCACTTCACTTTTTTAGTATTGGGGATTAATCATATATTTGTATTAAAACTATCTGGTTTATTTACCTGATTTTGGGAACTACTTTTACAAGACCAAATTGTTTCCTTGATGTGCAAGTTGCCACTTTACTTTTTAGGATTCTGTGAATTATTTCCTTAACATTTAAGTTTTTTTTCACTTTTAACTGTACTTAGGTGTATCTTCAGATTTTCTTTACATATGTGATAGGGATATTTTACGATAAACAATAAGGCATAAAAAATTAAACATTTATTTTATTATAATATATGTAGCAAAAAAATAATTATAATTATACTCTTACAAAAACTAAAACTAAAAACTACTTTAAACAATAAGAACACTACTTTATACCTAATTATAAATAAATTAGCTTAAATGTCTCAACTATCTAATATTCGAAGTGTATCTTGGGAGTTTTTAATGTTTTGTCGCGAAATATGTAAATTGTTGCTGGCTTCAGCCAATTCGCTGCTTGAACGTTGCACTTTTACCTCTTCCGGTTTTCTTAGTGTATATCTTGCGATAAAATTTTCTGTAGCCACCTAACACTTTTTATTTTGAACTCTTGGAAGTCTGTCGGATCCTGAGCTTGGATGTCTGTCGGATCCTGAGTTTGGAGGGTTGGATCTTGAGATTGGGGTGATAGTGGACTCACTGGTCGAATTAAGTCCAAATTTCTTCCTCCATATTGGAGTGTAGGTGGCTGCGGTAAATCCAAATTTCTTCCTACATATTGTAGTGTAGGTGGCTGCAGTAGTGGACGTAAAGCTGCAACTGTGGTTGCAGGTGTAATGCTACAAAACAATTAAGTGAATTAATAACATATATATCAAGCAAATCATTACATAAAAACAATAAATTAAGCAAAGTATACTTGCTTTTCAAAGAATCTTGCAAATTCGTACTCAACATCACTGTCTCCTATCAAAATTGGTATATTTCCATCCAAAAGTGACTCAACCGGTTCTTTTAGGATTGGCCCCGCATTAAACGTCCTGTAGTATACTTGTTTTCTTGTGGAGGGACAGTTTTAATAGTTTTCTGCGTGATGTCGTTACCCATTAGTATATACGTATGTAACAACTGAATGTTGAAGTAAAATTATATGATTCTATACATGCAAATCTGTTAACGTGAACAAAATTACTAACAAGTGGAAGTGATTGGAAGATGAACTGGCGCAAGAAAAAAGGGTATAAACTCTAAAAATTGCAACATAATCTGGATGTAATAAATCTAGACACGAGAAAGCATGTCATATGTCAGCAATATTAGGAACAGGTTTTAATAGATATTCTTAGTAAACGCCAGTAAAGAAAATAAACAAAGTGCAATGTATGCGTCTGTCTGACATATACAAAGGCAATGATCTGAAGTTCTTGTGAATAATATTGGAATGGTGAAGGTAAAGCTAATGAACTAAAGTGTACGATAATTCACGCTAATTTTGGGGGTCAGCGACCTGAATTTCTGAGTTGGCACTTTTTGGCAAATTTTGACAATTTTTTTGACTATTTTTGACAATTAATTACAATTTTTTGGGAATTTTTGGGAGCCATTGACTCCTCCGGAATTGATAAAAGTACTCAATTCTGATTGTTTACATGCAAAAGTAACCTTGACAATTTATATCTTGATTGCTATGGTATATTCCTTTATATTTTTGATCCATTTAAATCAACATTTTTTTAAAGTCAAGTACAACCTTGAATGCGGTTTATGCATAAAGAACAGTTTCATACCAGTCTAAACATTGTAATCAAGACAAAAAATGTAATTGTAAACCTAAAATGCTTAAATTATTAATTTAGCTGTGTAGAGCAATTAGATATTACTTATAATAAATAAAATATTTGCTAAAAGTTCATTATTACGTAACTACCAGTTACACAAGTGGGTGCATCATATTTTTACATTGTTGGATACAGTTTTGAAGGTAACTGTGGGTAAGGTGCTGGAGATATTAATACAAAAATAATACTGTTTATCATTTCACATGGATTAATAATAAATCGGATCTTTTTTCTAAACCACTATCGAATAAGGGACACTTGAAATTTATTTGTTATCGATGTTTGAACTATTTCTCCCCAGATTACCTAGAAAAATACATCACTGCTTGTCATCAACTTATAATCGATGCTTTGCTAGGCTGCCTACTGGAGCAGAAATGTTTCTGCAGTCCGAAAAGTGCCGGTTGTAATTTATGCGGATTTAGAGAGTATTTAAAAAAGTACACTAATTTGAACATGTCTTTGCAATAATACTCTATTTCATTCTGAACATGTATCCTTCAGCATTGCTTACTACTTTAAGTGTTCATACAATGATCCTTTATTTCTATTTGAGAGAAAAGTGGCAAAGTATTGCACATTGGTCTACCGAAATAATCAATAAAATAATTCCATGGATACTCCCAGTCAGCTACGATTTGTCATATTTTCAGAAAACCATTTACGGATTATGATATGAAAGTTAGAGATCATAACCATTTTACTGGAGCATTTCGGGGGGAATCACATCATGAATGTAACCTAAATCATAAAAACTATCACATTCTACCAGATGTATTTCATAATCTATCAGGTTACAAGTCACGCTTCATCATTAGAGAATTGGCCATATTGTAGGTTTCATTTTACTGCTGCCTATAAATAAAAAAAGATATATCCCTTTCACGAAAGCAATAGAAGGCACTAAAATTAGGTTTGGATTTATTGACTCTTTCAGATTTATTAGTAGTATTGCAAAGTTGTCACACTATTTGAAAAATAGTAAAAAAAAATTACCAGAGCTAATTGTAATGATGAAGAATTTTCTTTACTAGTTCGCAAAGACATGTTACCTTGTGAGTACTCGTGTATTGATATTGGGATAAATTAAGCGAGACCAGACTCACTTCCAAGGAAGAATTTTTCAGTCATGTTAATAATGTAGGAGTCAGTGGTGCGAACTTTGCACCTGCGGTTAACGTTTGGAACTAATTTAATATTAAATCCTTAGGGAAATACTCAGATTTGTATCTAGAACAGATGCTCTACTTTTAGCTGACACTTTCGAAAACTTTCGGCAAACCTGTTTAAGTAATTACAAACACTATCCCCTGCACTATTTTACAGACCCAGGTTTAGCATTTCATGCTATGCTTAAAATTACGCAAGTAAAGTTAGAACTATAGACATACATTGATATGCCAATTTATTTAAAGAGGAATTAGAGGTGGTGTAGCTCAATGTTCTAATCGGTATGCTAAAGCTAACAATAAGTACATGGGAGAACAATTTGGTCCGACTTTCAAAAGTGTGTATTTAATATACTACGATATAAAAAACTTACATGGAGCCGCCATGTCAGAATTTTTTCCATTTGGTGACTTCTTTTGTGAAAGAAGCTAATTTTGAAAGTTTGGAAATTGGTTATATAATCAACTTCAATATAGACTATCCCATATAATTACATGAGGGTCACAGTAATCTACTACTGGCACCCGAACATATGGTTCCACCACGATTAAAATTCTAATCTTAAAAAATTTTTGCTTACATTGTATCCAAAACCTGATTAATTGGAGAAATTTTAAAGTATATTTAAAATATGGATTCAACTTAATATGGATTCAACTTAGTAAAAGTACACAGTATATTACGTTTTAAACAGTCCTCGTGGTTAAAAAAATATATCAAATTAAATACCACCGTTGGTTACATATCAAATCTAAATTTTCATAGTTGTACAATATTTAACAGTGGTATGCTCATCATTTTAATAAATAAGCTAGAAGAATATTTAAATAAACCTATATATGCAGGTTTCAGTGTTTTGGATGTTTCAAAAACTTTTTTATACCATTTTCATTGTGGTTACAGGCAAAGTTTCCCAATAATGCTAAGCTATTGTACAACGATACAGATAGTCTCATAGACGCTTTTTCCGTTCCTGGTAATGTAATGAAATATTGGGCATTTGTCTCCGTGCGATGGGCTCTAAATCGTAACGATTCGTGTAAACGTTAAAATTTAAGGTATTACGTAATCTTTTGCCACGACATTAGGAGTCAAATTATAATGATACTTTATACACAATAGTATATTGATTGATTAAGATAAAATAAAATAGTTAATATTTATTACTTATTGTTTACCCAGGCTAGCTCTTTAATGTATGAGCATCATGTAATTGTAATTTACATTCAATATAAATTGTTAAACTGTGTTAAATAATAATTCAACATTCATGAATTTTCTATTGAGCAAGATCAAAACTTATCTACGATATCAAGTATTGATACCTTTATATGCTAATTTCTCATCGAAACTAACCATGGCCAACTCGGGTAAGGTGTCTTAATCTGAATTGTGAATCAAGTTTTATTAACATTTAGTAATGTTATTGAAGAATCAATGCACTGATAAAACGTAACTGTAATTGAAGTTAGTATTTAATTTACTTCTAAATAATGCGGTGCAATAATAGTACAAGGTTGTTCAATCTACCTGTTAATATAAACACTATGATAAATATAGCCAGTTTAACTACATTAAATTCTGACATAGTATTGATTCACATTCAAATTATTTATAAGCTGAGTTAATAACCTACAACTGGTGTGCTATACGCTGCATTTACTTAGGAACAATGATAAATAAATTGTCTTTTGGTCACTTCAAAAATAAAATAAGTAAGGTATTGAAACATTGATATTGATCTATTTTAAATTTCCTGCCAAAAATAGGGAATTTCTATGCCACAATTAATCTAAGTATCATTGAAAGCTTTATCCTCTACTACGAATGAAGATAGTCCAAATACTTCTTTATAACTTAATATCATGGTACTATCTAGTTTAGCATGCATTAAACTGGAATAATGAAGTTCAAGGTAAAAATCGACTGCAAATTTAAGTTAAACATTAATTATAAGTGTAAGAAATTAATTGTATAACGTCACAGACCTAAACATTGATATCTCTATGCAAACCCTATCAGCCCTGTATTTAGATTCTTAATTTATGCGCATATAACATAAATATTAAATGGTCGAGTTCTGGTGCTATCTATTTACTCCATCAATAATTTTAATGAATCTCTTAAAGATGAAAATGAAGTTTATGACGATCTCTACTTAGGACAATTTAACCAACTACTGCACATTCTAACTTTTTCCATTATTCAATCAATGCTACAACATTTATACAAACAAAAATATGCATGTAAATTCCTTACTGCACATTAATACAATATCAATATATCATAATCCCACTCATTCATAGGTGTACATCCATTTCTTTAATCCGAATTCTTTAGTACTTAGCAGTAAATGACCAGTGGTAATCCGGTAGCGTTTTACCAGTGACATCCCAGTACAGATTGTCCCAAAAAATTAGTTTTCAACCAAATTTAGTGCTTTCAACATAAAAATCTTTTCTTTTATATGACACCTAATGCTACATTAAAAATTCCGGTGGCGTATCATTTACACCAACTTGCATTGTGCATACAAACAATTTTCAAAGTAACCCCTTACCAAAGACAACAAAACAAGTATATTTCGGTGTGAAATAGCAACTATAATTAAATCAGTGAATACAAGATATGCGTGCGACTAAATTTTTTAATGCAATGCTCGAATAAAATTTTAAACCTTTATAATTAGTTATGAAGCTATTTCCTGTATCATACGATACATTACAAACATAAAATTACGAATTCCAAATATGAATAACCCCTTGTACATTCTGATTGTATATATTAGTTATAGTTAATTTAGAATTAGTCTTTTCCCTTAATCCATGTGTAAAACCCTCAGAAAGAAAACAAATCAAATACAACTGTGGTCTAACACGAACTTGTACAACCTAATCGTCTAGTTATCAGAAGAGCAGGGCCTACTTTTTTTAAGCTGTTCCGTATTTCAAAACGCTGCTTAAGAAAATATACGTAATAAATGGCCAGTCCACGATAGAAATTTGAAAGACGCTCTAACCTCGAATTCAACAACATTGCCTTTTAATTTGTAAAATAATAGACAAAATAAACTTACCTGTCAAAATAACAGTAATCTTCCGTTTTCAAAGTGTACACACACCCCCCTTTATTTTTTATTTTTATTTTTTGAACACTGCATTGTAACGCGTTTGTTTACAGGAAATTTCCAAACCGACGTAGATCGAAATATACAGGCGCCATAAACATTATCATCTTAGGATTGACTGTCGACACTTCAACGACACCAGCATCACACCGAGGTACGGTGGGCTGCCCAAATACCAAGCGCAGTACGAAGAGATCCCTTATTAATATTACCAGAAATTTTCATTTATTTTCCATCATTTTGTCTAACTTGAGTGTTTAATTATTTTACCAGAATATTTTTTCTTTTTTGTTATATTATTATTATAATTCCAGAAGTTTTGTTTTAATATATGTATTAAACCTGGGTATGAAAAATTGTTTAACAGTTATATAACAGTCTAAAACCCACTTCCCAAACTTCCTGACTAGCCGAGGTTAAAAGAATAAATCCACGTAGTGAAATTAGTAAGTGTAATCCACAAAGAAGCATGCTTAAAATACACCTTACAAGAAGACATTGATAAATGCTATCTATACTTAAAAATTTTGTTTGTGAAATTTGTTCTATAATTGATATTTGTTTATTGAAATTTGTTAGGTCTAATGCTGACAATTCCAAACGATTTATGTCACCATAAAACACATAAGTTAGCTTCAATAGATCCTTAGATATTAAACTGTCACTACCATTAAACCAAATAAATTTCAATAAAGAAATATCAATTATAAAACAAATTGCACAAGCAAATGTTACATGTCAATGTAATTGACAGTCAAAAATCAAGAGTACAGATTATCCATCAAAAAATTTACCAAGTTAAATAGAACCGACCGAAGATAAAGACATACTGTAATGATTCGTCTTAGAAACAATGAATGATAAAGCTATAAAGACTCAAGTCCCACTGGTTGGACAACGCATTGTGATGTAACGGCTAATCTATGGACAAGTCGGGAGATAAATTGTAATGAAAACATTTGTTCTAATGGGGTTAAATTGTAACGATTCGTGTAAAAGTTAAAAAAGGTGTTACCTAATCGACAAGAACGAAATGTTATGTAGATTATGCATTACCTATGTTTAGCTAATTAGTATATCCAGTTTATGTAAGATACCAGTAACAGTCGGCCAAAATAATTTGAGAAAGTTTTATTTGTTGAGTTAATTGTAGACACATTACGCTTTTCTTAATAGTTTGTGAGTTTAGTACAGGCTTACGAATGTAAGTTGGTTTGGTTTATTTATCTTAAAATTTTATTTAGTTCAACTTGAGAATCTTGAAATGTGCTTGTTGGATATTTCTGCTTTTAGTAGTTTCAGTAAACTTAGTACTAATCTTCTTACATTTCCCAACTTATTTTATAATCAATAGCTAATTTATTAAATTGAAAATACTGATAATACATATTCCATGCAGATTTATAGAACCAGCACCTTTTTGCACCGTTTCAGGCAAAAATATATATTCAAAATCATTATTCTAAAATAATGATTCTGATTACGCATTCAAACTATGATAAAGACCAAAAGCTTGTATTTGTAGTTGTGGTAAAATCTCCAGGTAACGATGTAAGAATCTCCAAAACTTTCCTTATTACGTTCATGTGAAAAGTTTCATGCAAAATCTCAGATTCATTATATGTGAGGAAAGTTAAAGCTAGATAATATATAAATATAACTTCTGAATGTGTTTACCAAAACACTTTTATACGTGCAGAATGTTTATTATAAAGTTGCATATTTTAAACGTTCTCAAAATCACAACAAATGTCTAATATTTTTTTATTTTATTTTTTAATTTGTTAAACTATTGGTGTTTAAATGGTTTGAACTTACAAGTAACAATGAATAAAGTAGGTTTTCTAAACAATAATGGCTTTAATAATAACGTTCATTTCAAGCTATATGAGTTATGTTAATACATTACGTTTTACTTTAAATATTGTTTACCGAGGTCACTAATTAAACATGCAAATTTTTAACATAACCTTTTCTTGTTGCTGAAAATGTAATATACGAAATGCTCAAATTTATTGTTAGATTATGCACGTACATCAAAATTTCCTGCCCAAATCTACATAAACTGAGCGTTTGATGTGATATGAATAAGCGTTATTATGTAAAATTTTTGTGACTACCTGCAGAATTCTGGTTGCATGCAAATACTTCCATTTTAACTTTTACAAACACAAGCGACATCAATCATTACTCAAAAATATAAAGTTTTAAATTGAATATGTATGCGGGATATGTAATTTTTTATTATTTTTCTGGTTTCATGAAACGTGCTAGTCAAAACAATGGAATAAAATTTATCATACGTGTAAAACGATTTAAATTGTAAAGAAAATTTGTATTCTAACTATCTTCCTATTATTAGTTCTATTTAAAACGTATTTGTATGATAATTAAATTATGAAAGGTATGTGAAAGATAGCCTAAGACAACATACCTTTATTCATAATTGCGTAACAAAAAAAAAAATAAATCGTTTTAAGAAAATTGCTGTTAAAAAGAAAAGCGTTTATTCTATATTTTGTATGCATAAAACAGGATAAGGAAATTAGAACTTCCATTCGATTAACTTCGTTTCGTATTAGTTTATTTGAATATTGTGATCACAAACTGCGCGTTTTTTAAATTACATTTATGCAAAAGATTTTTTAAAGCTGATACGTTCTATCGGTGAGCGTTATGTATCAGATTTTTTTAGCTTCGTAAAGTGGAATAAAATCAATATTAAATTTTTCACAAATTTGTTCTAGAATCTGAAGCAATTTTTACAGGTAATACTACTTACTGAGGACGACAACTGCAATTGTTATCGAAACGCATAGATTGATGTAAAATATAAATATAAAAATCCAAAAGCTAAGTATTTCAATTGTGTATAATAATGGTGAGAGTTTACATTTTCGTATTTCAGTCCTTCATGGGAGGAATCAATGATCTCAACCTTTCTCTACATTAAAAGAAACTGATAGAGTCTATTATATTGTAACGGTAGTTGGGGTGTTGGTTGTATATATATAGAATTACATAAGCCACAATAGGGATAGTCGTAAATCAATGGACGCCAGTTTGTTAAAAATTAAGATAGGGGATTATTTAGCACACAAATAACGCTAGTACTACACAGCAATTTTCAAAACAAACCAAAAGTTGCTTACCTTTCTTAGTGTCGTCCAGATAAATCAGCCAAAACTACTAGATCTGTGCATTCGTAAAAGGTTTAAAATATTCGAACTCAATAGATATAAAATAGTTGGCGGCCATTTGTAAAGGTCATCAAACTTATTAACTCAAATTTTATTTTACCTTAATTTTATCAATGAAACTCTGTTTCCAAAAATCTTAATTTTAATAAGAAGCAAACAATGAAATCTCTCATTAATTGATCAGTGTTAAAATATTTCGTCAGAATAGTACAGAGCAATAATGAAATCGTCGCCAAAAATTATTAGCAACAAGAACGTAATCAAAGCTATTGTTGTTTACTAATTTAGGGTGGATGAGCCAGTAATTGACCAGCGGCCAATAATTGACCAAATATTACTTAAATATCTGGTGTGGAACACCACACGACCTTCCGACCTACAAAATGGGAATTAAAAGATATGAAATAACCTTAATAACATTTTTTAAGGATAATCATGCAACCTCTTTCATAAGAAGTTAATTACAAAATTAAGTAACATTGTAAACAATCTATGTCAAACAGATGTTTAAAACTTTATGACAGACAGAGGTTAATAGACATGTAGATGCTAACTTACAATTAAAAGAAATGATATAATTTTAATATGTTTTTTTAAGATAACCATGCAACCTCTTTTTTGTACTTCATAATGAAAACGGGCAACATTGTAAAAACAAAAACACTAATCTATGTAAGGATGACGTTTAGAACGTCAAATATAGATTCCTACACATATAGCTAAAGCTAAACAAAGTGGGGCGAACTTCATCAATGACACATTTCCATGTCTTATGTGGCTACGTTTCCGTCCCAAATTGTATAATAAAATTTGTAAAAAAAAACTCTAAAGGTAATGCAATTAATATAATACGTTTGAGCTAAAATAATGAGTGTGCACAAGCTTGTTTTGTTGGCGCCTCTCAGTGCAAATTTTTGTTATAAAATTTTAATCAACAGGCCAGCAAGTAATGGCGTAAACCTAGTCACTGTTAGAGATGTTGCTGTGTTGCCGCCTTTTATTCATCGATTCATCGATATTTTGAGTTTACGGATGACATATTTGATTGATTTTTGTCGTCAACAATTGTGTAGTGAGATATGTATCTTCATTCTTCGGTTGCCAAAATGCCCAAGCAGATGGATAGTCGATGCAAAGAAATTGTGGCATCATTAATTAGCTATTTCGATCAACAAAGGGATAATAATGGGCCTCTGTTGCCCTTAAATGCTGTTCGAGAGCAAACATTTGGATAATACATGTAAAATAATTGTACTGTGAGAGTATTTTATTGTAGCGTGTGTAAACGTCAGTTTAAGGACAGTAATCAGAATCTCTCAAGCAGAGAAAAACAATGAGAATTTAAAGTCGCCAAAGGAAGATCATTGCTATTCTAAGCGAGTTAAAAACACAGCAACATTAAATACAAGCGGTATTCATGATACTATTTATAATATGTACCAAAGAAGTAAGTAATAACGGCTAATGTACACTTTACAATTGCCTTTTATAAAATTGAATTTATTATCATATTTATCATTAAGGACATTAACCCATTAGCGCCCAGGATTTTTTCTTTTATTTTAATTTTGACACATAAAAAGTAATTTATTATAAGTAATAAACACTGTGCATGCCTCTTTTTTATTTAAATAATCGCAGTTAGCAACAATGAGGTGATACCATATGGTATCACCGGGCGTTCATGGGAGCTTTTGTAATATAAATAAAATGCTACAGAGTGAACAAAATGTATAATTACAGGATAAAATGTAGTATTACCTTGATGATATATCTCGAAACACTGGACACACAGTCCCACGTCACATTTCTTGCACATGGTCTGTCCGAATGACCTGCAGCCTTCACCTTGACAACGTCTTCTCTGGCATGTTCCTATGGAATGATCGGTCCTATCAAAACGGATGTCATTAGACACAAGAACATCCCTTTGATTGGTACTTGCTGTTTTGGCCTGGTTCCGTAACGGGTTAAATACACTTGAGCAATTTCTCTTCGATATTGTAGATTACTACAATTTGGATGGTCTTTTCTATATAACATCCATGCATTATTTATCGCCACATCAATTAGCCATGTAACAATTGGTCAATACCATTTTTTGGAACGAATTGCTATTCTGTAGTTTGAGATACATTCATCCACTAAGTTCACTCCCCCATATGTTTGTTATACATAGTAACACATTTAGGACGATTGAGCACGATACGACGTTTTTCTTTTTGGCTGTATCTTTTGACTGTTCCAACTGGTGAAACTCCACTTGATGTTGAAATCATAGTCACGACGGCGTTGTCTAACCATCTGACATACAGTATTCCTGTATCTTTTTCAATTACGCGTTGATAGTCATGTTTAGCAAATGTTTTTTTTTTGTCTTCAAAGGGAAATGGTTGAGGAATACGATTATCTCTAATTGTTCCAACAGCACCATAGCCAAGTGTGCGTAAGTAAGAAAATAGGTTTGGACCACAAAAGAGATTATCTAAATATATGTTGTATCTCAAATTTGTAACCGGTAGTTCTTTTAACATTAGAACAAGTGGAGATGCACATGTACCAAACAATGTTTCATAGCTTCGATTGCCTCTGGATTGGAACCTTGATATAAGTCAAAGTTGATAACATATCCATCGCTGGAATTGAGGCACCACATTTTGAAACCAAATCTAATTGGTTTGCCACGAATGAACTGTTTACATCCGTGGCGACCAAAATATTCAACATAGATTCGTCGTATGACAAATGTTGAACGGAATGAAGTGCCTAAGACAATTTTCTTTAATTTTATCCATTAGCGATCTTATTTATCTTCCACGCTTTGTCAGAATTGTCGATTTTGGTATTGTCACAAAATGTATAAATCTTTGAATTTGCAAAAACCCGTTACGTCTCATGGATTTACTGATCAGGCAATTTTAACATCATCATTTATGTCCCAGTACATCATTTTAGATGGCAAAGGATTATAATCACTTACAATTAAAATTCCCAGAAAACATTTGATTTCATCTGCGGTTATTTTGGGATCAGGCCCATTTTAAATTGAGAAAATTTTTATGTTTCTTGCACTAAGTACTCAATAATTTCAGAATCTAAAAATAATTCAAACATATCGACATATGACAAAGATTCATATTGGCTATTATTTGCAGCAGCAAATGGTTGTGTGTAACCTCTAAATCTCCCTCTATCCATGTAGATTTAACTTTATTTTTCTTTTTTTCCTTGCATAATCTTAGTGCTTTGTTTATCTATGGAGTATCTCATTATTTATTCGGTACCGAGGTGTCTGGCAGAGCTATATCTATACTTGGCAAATCCGATAAGTTTTCTATGACAACTTTGTCAACATCAACACCCAAACGTTGTGAATTCATAAGTTTTATTTCTGCTGGGGCTCGCAATTGTCGTCCTGTTAGATTATGTAAATTACCTGCATCTTCATCTCCGAGTCCTCATCGCTGTACACATGTACTTCAGAAGGCTCAACGTATACCTCATCTACTTGCTCTGCTAGCTCACTGTCATCAATAATCATATCTAATGCCTCTGATAGAGAAAAACCAGGCCTATAAAAGAAATTAGAATATGTATTATATGAAAATGTACATGAACAAAATGTTCTCTTATAAACGCCGGTGATACCACATGGTATCAACGAGGTTTGAGTACCACCCTGTTCAAAATGGTATGTTTTTGTAAAGATATTATTTTATCACATATATATTTCAGGTATATGAAATAATGCTAGCTTTTAAAACTAAAGTATATAAACTGTAATTAGTAAACAAATACTTACGCAGATTTTAGGTCAATATTTTGGGCATTCACAATAACACGCTCATAAACAAAACGTTGTAGACGACACAATTCTTAAAGTAGAATGCGTAAACACATGCTACAACTAGACTGCGTGGAAGACACTGTTGCCGGTATTACAAATATTGAAATAGATCTACAGCAAATGAGAGGCTGTCTTGAAAGTCAAATTAACCGATAACAAATGGTATCACCGGGCATAATAGGTTAATATAATAAAAACGTGTTATTCTGTATGGTTTTAGAACAACACATAACCATTCAATCCCTGTGGTCCCAACTAAAAAATAGGGAATTATTCAGTGGCAGTACCACTTATTTGAGAAGATTGCTCAAAGAACTTGGATTTAAATGTATAAAGGATAATCCACGACGTGGACTCATGGAACTACCGAATGTGATTTTGAAAAAAGTGGAATTCCTGAGATCATATAAACAAACTAAGGATGATACTCTCTACCAATTTGCATTCCTTCCTGGATATTTCAAAATAGAACTATCGATCGTTCTTGGTAAATTAAAAATCTAAAGACTGTTAAAACTACTAAAACAGATGTCAAAAAGTTGTACTACAATACAAATAAGTTTTTAAAATAAAATTTAGACAAAACTCCCTTTCAGATACATTATACCTTTCAGATACATTATACTTCATGTAGGGAGAGAAAATGGATTTATTGAGGGTTTGAAGCAATATTTTGTTCAAAAAGTGAACATGGCGATTATCATGGGGAAATGAACCAGGAAAACTTCTGAAATAGTTCGAATATCAATTGTTGCAAAACCTACAGAATCCTTCTCTGACTATACTGGATTATGCATCTTATCACAACATGTTATTGGAGAAAACGCCTACCAATGTATGGAAAAAAAGTGCTATTAAAGAATTGGTTGACAAAACATCCCCTATACAAATATGATGTTTAAAACCGAACTTTTGCATATTGTCTCTCAGTAAGGAAACAAATAAACAGCGTTTACATTAATTATTAAACACAACTCCTTTTTGGAATGGCTGCCTGAATATGTGGCACGAGGAATTACTGGTTACTCATGATATGCGGAAACATTCTGTAAAACATACCGAAGAAGAAATTTTTAAATGGTATGGTGAGGGTATGAATATTTAAGCGTGCAGAAGTCCGGCATCTGATTATAAATTTTGAAAGTGATGAATATGACACTAATAACAAATCAGATTTAGAAAATTTGTTTGACGCCTTTGTGAAAATTTTTAATTAAATCTATTAATAAATCATTTAATTATTTATTTGTGTATTTCTAATTTAATTACTTACCGAAAAAATGTGAGAACAGTTACAAATATATGTCGTTCTTTATGCAACTAACAATTCAGTAATTAATATATATTTGTGGTTGGATAAAAAATATTATTTGCTGGGAAATTAAACATTCTGGAAATACTGTAAATGTGAACGTCATCAAACACTGATGGCATGCGAACCACTTTGTTTGGCTTTACCTATAAATACGTGTTAATTAAAAAAAAATCCAAAGCAACCCTCTTGTATGAAATTATCGATAATACGGCTTCATCGTTTTTAATCATATTTACTTAATTTTTACATTTATGTTGCCTTACAAAAATAATTTTATAAATAAAATTTATGCAAAATTAAACTTTCTAAAAAAAATTCGTCTATTTTATCTTTTATAAAATTATTCGTTATTCAGATAATGAAAAAAATTAAAATTCTACATTAGGAATTTTTTGCGGCTAAATTGGGTATCATATCAAAAAATTCATAGAACATAATTAATCGACACTTTTAAGGTTTATATGTAGGTATCTTTATATCTTTGAAATATACAGCTGTATTATAAATATCTGATAAAAACCAAAAACTTCCCCTAACAGGGGGTCTTCGCCATGCGATTTCTCACAAATTCTAATCAGCTCTAATCCAACCGAGTACAAGCTCAAACGCATAATTTTGAGTCTGTAATTATCGTGGTTACTAGCACGCATGCATACTCGCACACACGCATACAAGCACACATGCACACACGCATACACGCACACACCCACAAGCACACGCACACGCGCACACGCACAAGCTCACACTAGCACACCTGCACACACGCACACACGCAAGTACGCACACACGCACATACGTACACACGCACTGATGCACGCACACACGCACACACCAACACACGCTCACACGTACACATGTACACACGCACACATATACACACGGATACACGCACACGCACACACGTACACAAGCACAAACGCACACACGCACACACGCACACACACGCGCACGCACCACACGCACATACGCACACGTACACACACCAGCAAACACGCACACACGCACACACCACACACGCACGCATCCACACACGTACAAGCACACCGTACACACGCACACGTGCACACGCACACGAGCAAACACGCACACACCACACACGCTCACGCGAACGCGCACACGCGCACACGTACACACGCACACACGCACACGTACACACGCACACACACGCTCACACGCGCGCACTCACACGCGCACACACGCACACAGCACGCACACACGCATACACGCACAAACGCACAGTCACACAGGCACACACGCACACACGCTCACGCGCACACCAACACACCACACACGGACACACGCACACTGTACACACCACACGACAAACACGCACCACGCACACATACGTTCGCACAGCACACACGCACCACGCCACACGCACATACGCACACACTACACACACGCACACACGCACTCACGCACACAGCACACATGCACGACACGCACACACGCACACACGCACACGCACACCGCACACACGCACACGCACACACGCCACACTCACACACGCTCACGGACATACTCACACGTACAAACACACAGCACACACGCACATACGCACACACGCACACACACACGCACATGCACACGACACACACCACACTACGCACTACCACACGCACACACGCACACCACACACGCACGCATCCACACACGTACAAGCACACGCACACCGCACACAGCACATACGCACACGTACACACGCACACGAGCAAACACGCACACACACACACGCTCACGCAACTCGCACACGCGCACACGTACACGCACAGCACACACGACACACGCATCACCGCACACACGCACCACGCACACACGCACGCACAAGCACACGCACACAGCACACGCACACGCACAGCACCACGCACACGCACACGCACACACACGCACACACGCACACACGTACACACCGCACACACACACCACGACACACGCACACGCACCACACACGCACCACACGTACACACCCGCACACACGCACAGCACATACGCACACACGTCACGCACAGCAACACGCACAACCACACACGCTCCACGACATCCACAGCACGTACACACGCACACGACACGCACACACCACACACTGCACACGCACGCACCACACACGCACACCACGCACAAACGCACACACGCACCACGCACACACGTACACACCAACACCCCACACACGGACACGCACACAGTACACACGCACACACGCACATACGCACAACGTACGTCAGACTACCACACACACGCACCACGCACACACCACGCACACCACCACACCGCACACACGAACGCACACACGCACACACACGCACACGCACACACGCACACACGTCACACCACACACGCTCCACGGACACACGCACACACGTACAACACATCGCACACGCACACGCAACACGCACAACACGTCACACATGCACACCGCACACACGCACACACGACACCGACACACCACACGCACACGCACACGCACACACGCACACACGAAACGACACGCACACACGTCACAACACACAACGCACACACACAACGCACAGTCACGCACACACGCACCACACACCACACGCACACACGCACAGACACGCACACAGCGACACACGCACACGCACACACGCACACGACACGCACACGACCACACCACACACGCACACGCACACGCACACCACACACGACACACGCACACACGTACACACACATACGCACACACACAACGCACAACGCACACACACGCACACCGCACACACGCACACACGCTCACACGTACAGCACACACGCACACTCGCACACATGCACACACGCACACACGCACTCACGCACTCACCACACCAGCACACACGCACACACGCACACGACGCAAATACGCACACCACACGCGCACACGCGCACACACGCACACACGCACGCACGCATACATGCACACGCACACGCACACACGCACAACGCACACGCACACACGCACAAACGCACAGTCACACAGGCACACACGCGACACTCACACGCGCACCACACGCTCACACGCACACACGCACGCACGCAACACGCACACGCACACACGCACACACGCACAAACGCACACACGCCACACACGCACACTCGTACACACGCACAAACGCACAGTCACACAGGCACACACGCACACACGCTCACGCGCACACACGTACACGCACACCACACACCACACACGGACACACCACATGTACACACCACACGCACATACGCACACACGACGTCAGACACGCACACACGCACCACGCACACACGCACACACACCACACGCACACGCACACGACACCACGCACACACGCGCACGCGCACACGCACACACACACACGCCCACACTCACACACGCTCTCACGGACACACGCACACGTACAAACACACTACGCACACACGCACATACGCACACTCGCACACACGCACACTCGCACACGCACACGCACACGCACACACGCACACACGCACACATGCACACACGCACGACACCTCACGCACTCACTACACACGCACACGCACACGACACGAGCAAATACGCACACCGACACGCGCACGCACACCACGCACGCCACGCACACGCGCACACACGACAAACGCACATCGCACACACGCACAAACGCACATCACACAGCACACGCCCACCACACGCGACACGCTCACACGCACACGACGCACGCAACACGCACACGCACACAGCACACGCACAAACGCACACACGCCACACGCACCGTACACACGCACAAACGCACAGTCACACAGGCACACACGCACACCGCTCACGCGCACACGTCACACGCACACGCACACACCACACACGGACACACACACTGTACATACGCACACACGCACACACGCACACGCCCACACCACACGCTCTACGGACACACGCACACACGTACAACACACAGCACACAGCACACGCACACACGCACTACGCACACACGCACACACACGCACACACGCACACGCACACACGACACACGCACACAGCACACACGCACACACGCACACACGCACAGCACACACGACGCACACGCACACACGCACACCGCAGCACACGACACACGCACACACGCACACACACACACGCCACCACACGACACACGCACACCGCACACACACACACACGCACACACGCACACACGCACACCACGCATCCACACGACACACCACACACGCACACACACACATACGCACACACGACACACGCACACACGCACACACGCACACGCACACACACACACGCACACGCACACAGCACACGCACACGCACACGCACACAGCGCACACGCACGCACACGCACACACGCACACACGACACACGCACACGCACACGCACACGCACGCACCACACACGTACAGCACACACGCCACACACACACACGCGCACACACACGCACACACGCACACACACGCACACGCACACACAGCACCATCCACACACGTACAAGCACACCCGCACACACGCACACATGCACATACGCACACACACACACACGCACGCACGCAACACGCACAGCACACGCACACGCACAAACGCACACAGCACACACGCACACTCGTACACGCACAAACGCACAGTCACACAGGCACACAGCACACGCACACAGCGCACACACGTACACACCGCACACACCACACACACCCACACACGGACACACGCACACATGTACACACGCACACACGCACATACGCACACGCACGTTCAACACGCACACACACACCACGCACACGCACGCACACACGACACCACACACGCACACACGCACAGACGCACACACGACACACGCGCACGCACACCGCACACGCACCACACCCACACACACGCCCACACTACACACGCTCCACGGACACACGCACACACGTACAAACACACATACGCACACACGCACAACGCACACACGCACACACGCACACCGCACACACGCACACACGCTCACACGACACGACACGCACACACGCCACACATCCGCACACAGCACACACGCACCACACGCACTCACCACACGCACACACGCACACCCACACGCACACACGCACACACCACACACGACACACACGCACTCACGCCAACGCACACCACACAAAATTATCTTTATTTTATTTTATTTGGCGTGTGTTGACTTTTGTGTTGTGTCTTTTCTACTAAATAAATAATGTTTTATAATGTGAATGGTTTTTGTTTATTTACCACGGGTGAAATTAAAACGAATCTACCGAACATCTATACTGACAAATGTATATCGTTAGAAAGGTAACAAATTCCGTATTTGATAGAGAAATGAAGAAATCGCCGTTCCATTTGAAAAATGAAGTTACCATTTATTGATATTATCTAAGTTGACAAAGTAATTTCTCTAAACACAAGAAGAATTCGGATTTGACCGCCCGGTCTACGCCAGTACATATCATGTCTAGTAACATTGCAGTGTCATTGCTTTCTAAGTTATGTGATCACAGCCATGTTTAATTGTTTTTCAGAATATTTGTAAATATGACGAATTGGAGCTTAACGATTCGTTTTAGGTACCATGTGTGACACATAAAGTCGTACTGGAATTGACCAAGGAATCCAAATATGCAATAATACAAGGGTTCCATTTAAAAATGAAACTTTGATATTAATCACCCTATATACACTTTGCCATTCAAGTGAAAATATTTTAGGTTAGGTTCGAGATACCCCACCCCATCCCACCAACAAACTTTATAAATATTCCTTAATAAACCAACAATACAACACTAAATAAGTGTTCCGTGTACTGGTCCGCATTGGTTTTGGTGATGTAGTAGTCTCAACAAGACTGTTAGCTCGTCGTTTTGGCAAGATCCTACTTGCCATCTTCAGGATACGTTTAACTAAATAGATAACAAGTGGGATCTTGCTGAAACGTCGAGATAACAGCCAACGTTGACCAGTTCCCGGAACATCGACTTAACACATGAAGAATGCGGAATCTAAAATATTTTAAAACATTTTGGTGTTGCGTAAATATATTATATTCGAAATCCACTGTTCAAAGGCTTTTGATAAATGCGTAAATCCTAACATAAAATGAGTATTTAGATCTTTCGCAACTCATGTTTTTTGGTAATATGAACATAATAAAATTTAGTACTACAGTTGATACTAAATATCTTTTATACATTCCTTTTAAATTAAAATGTACATCGTTCTCTTATGAAAAATACATTTAGATAAAGGGATGCTTGTTTTATACAATGTAATAAACTCAAAGAGAACAAGAAAAGAAATGATATATCCCGTACTTTGTAAAGCAAGGTAGGATTGAAAAACAAATATGGTTTAGTTTTAGTCGTTTACAAAAATATGAAGTAATTATTGATAAGTTGAATTATTGGTACTGGGGACATATTACGGCTTTTAATAATACACTCATTTTATAGTGTTATCCTTTCTGTAAATTAATAGGTACTTAGTATATTTTAATATAAAATTACCTTCATTTGTCTTTAGTTGCTCGGCGTTGCAGTTTTTGTGTTAGGTGTAATTAATTTTAATGGATGGTTCGGTAAACCCTTTTCCATTTGACAAATAAACCATCTGCTCCTGATCTGATACTTCAGATTTTCAGTAATTCTCGTTTATAATATAAAGTGGTATTAATTGGCTCTTTTTTTATATAAACGAATTTTGTTGCGTTTACGTTTAACTGGAATGTTGTAATTTATGACGAATTTAATTTGTTATGGTATTACGAAATTGATAAAGACTGTGTACAAATTATAGAACAGTTAGGTGTTCGCTTGAATTAAAGCTTTGCTATTGAGTAACTCAATTAACAACATTTCGTGTCTTAATAAAATTTTCCGGATTTATTGGTTAAATATTTAACCTTTCCCTAAATTCACAAGACAATTGGAACAAAGTTGACGTAAGGGTTTGTGCTAACAGTGAAAACGTCAAATCTTACAACTCAGGATATTAATACGAAGTGTAAACTTCAACTTGAAGCTGCCTGTAAACACCTTTTCACTTACAAAATACGCGTCAAACTCTACATGTATTCAAAGCCCATACGAAAGTTATTATAAAGCGGCTTAGTTCTAAGACAACCACACTAAAAGCTCAGATTACAAAACATTATGTAACATTAATTCATCGCTAATCATATTGTCTTCTCTAGTATACCAGATTACCTACTGCCGTAAGATATATAATTGCATTATGATACGTTGCAAAACAGAATATTATTTAAGGAAGGTTATTAACTTAATCATCAAAGACTGACGTTAAAGCTTTTAGCTTACCTAATTCAAATTATGTCTTAGCCTTTTTTTTATGGAATATACACACCAAAATTTACTGTGAAAAGTAGCTTAGATCAAAACATAATTACGTAATAATGATACATTTTCTTTTGCGCTTATTTACTGAATAATACAATTAAGGTGTATAAAATTAATACTAACATCGATACCTAAACTATCGTACTAAACGTAAATAAACTATGAGGCTTTACGATGAAGAGAAGTTAACAGTGTCAAATTTTCTTATTAACAAATATCTGGTGTGGAGCACCACACGACCTTCAAACCTACAAAATGGAAATTAAAAGAAATGAAATATTTTCAATAACAAATTTTTTAGGATAATTATGTAGCCTCTTTGATAACAAGTTCATTACGAAAATAGTCAACATTGTAATAACACAAACAATAATCTATGTCAAATAAACATTTAAAACTTTATGTCAGATAGAGGTTAATAGACATCTATAGGCTAACCTAAATAAAACGCATTTTCAATCATATTTATTTAATTTTTACGTTTATTTTGATTTCCATTAAAAAACTTTATAAAGAAAAGTTAAAAATTAAATTTCCGATATAAAATATGTCTACACATTTTCTTATAAAATTAATCATTATTGAGATACGTTTAAAACTTCATGATAGACAGACTTTAATAGACATCTAGATGCTAACTTAAATTAAAAGAAATGAAATAATTTTAATTTCAATTTGTTTAGGATAACTATGCAACTCCTTTTTTATACGTTCATAACGGTAACAGGCAACATAGTAAAAACAAAAACAATAACCTGTGTCAGAATGACGTATAAAACTTTACGTGAGATAGAGTTAATATACATAAATACATGCTAACGTAAAAAAAATTCTTTAAAAATATTGATAATACTGCTTCAGCAATTTCAATCATATAAATTAAATGTTTACATTTATTTCGCTTTACACTAAAAAACTTTATAAAAAAAATTAAGTAAAATTTAATTCTATTTAATAAATGCGTCTGCACTTCTTCTTATAAAGTTAATCGTTTGAACTAACACTTGAATTCTATCTTAGGAATTTTGTTGCCACTAAATTACGCGTCATATCAATAAATTGCATAGAACATAACTAATCGATGTATTTAGGGTTTATATATATATATATATATATATATATATATATATATATATATATATATATATATATATATATATATATATATAATATATATATATATATATATATATATATATATATATGTATTTTTATGTCCTAGAAATACACAGCTCTTTCAGAAATATTTAATAAAAACCAAATACCGCTCCCTCACCGCCGCTGAACTTCTCCGAAAATCTAACCAGCTCTAAGCCAAATGAAAACAAGCTTAAATTCAAAATTTTAATTACGTGGTTATTTTCGTTCTGGAGTTACCTAGGATACTAACTTACAGCCTCACAAACATATAGTAACACACACAGACGTTCAGACATGATGACCGATTATGGAGAAACTTGGCCAAACGTTTTAAAATGAGCCAATGAGTCTATTTAGCGATAGTGAAATAAAAGTCGATTGTGCATGTATGCGTGTGTGCGTGTGCGTGTGCGTGTGTGCGTGTGCGCGTGGTCTGTGCGTATGTGGTGTGTGCGTGTGCGTGTGTGCGTGTGTGCGTGTGTCGTGTGTGCTGTGTGTGATGTGTGTGTGTGTGTGCGTGTGCGTGTAGTGTGCGTGTGCGTGTATGTGTCGTGTGTGCTGTGTGTGTGCGTGTGTCGTGTAGTTGTGCGTGGTGCGTGTGTGTGTGTCTGAGCGTGTGCGTGTGGTGTCGTGTTTGTGTGTGTCGTGCTGTGTCGTGTGTGTGTGTAGAAATATTTTTATTTCTTTAGCTGTAGTAAAATTTTTCGGATAATGAGGGTGTTACGATAAATAACAAAAACATATAAAAAATTTAACATATATTTATTACAATATAAGGAGATATAACTACACAATAAATTCTACAAAAGACACAATATTAAACAAATTATTCAAAAACTCCTTACTTAATTACACTAATTTAAAAATGTTCACACATCTAAAAAAAACAAAAACATTTATAAACTACACTATTTATTTTTTAATATACTTCTTTTGTAATTTCAGGCACTTCATTTTGAATGTAGCAACGACCTCATACTTTTCCTTTTAAATTGTCCCATGGTAGTGGATTCTGCGACTGATCTTGTGTGAAGGTTCCAGCCTCCGCAGATGGTGCGATTAGCGCCAAATTCTTTCGTGATGCTAAAAAAATTATAATGGAACGATTAGTATAAATTTATCAATAAACAAATCCGTGAATAAGAACTATGGATTAAGTAACGGATACTTACTTTTTAAAATATCAGTATAGATCATCTTCAACATCACTATCCCTGATAGATATAATGATTAATTCATCCACCACTGGTGTCGGAAGTATCCCATTGTTTCCTGGCTGCACTAATAGGTGCTGCCGTATGTTGGCATCTTTTTATCCAAGTTTGGTGCGTTCGCTGCCTGATGCCATTTTAGAATAATTATTACTATGTGCATGAATAAATAACGACTGAATATTAAAATAAAATGTTAAGATTATATACATGTAAATCTGTTAACGTTAACAAAATTGGCGATAAGTGGAAGATGTTACTACGATGAACTGACCTGTGCAAGCAAAGGTGATGATAAAACCTAATGGTTGCAATATAATTTAGACATGAGAGGGTATTTCATATGTCAGTAAGGTTAAGTTAATAGATATTCTCAGTAAACGCCACAAAGGGCAATTTATGTGTCTGTCTGAACTGAAGTTCTTGTGAATATTATTACAACATAATCTAGGTAATGAACTAAATCGTGTGAAAGTATTACGCAATCATGAGTAACGGGTGCAAATAAAATTTTTCTTAAGCTCGAAAGCAATTTATCATTGTTAAAGTGTTATCTTGTAAGACTTAAACAATTAAAGAACGCTTAAGAGAAAACAGGTAGTGGAAGTGTCAATGTCTCTAAAAAGCGTACACGCAAATTATGTTGGTACTTTCTAGTTCCATGTTTTAATGGTAGGTTACTTACAGGAATTATAGTCAATATAGCAAACATCAACGACCTTATTTTTTTTACGAAACGTATACAATAGTTTCGAAAGGTTAAATTAATAAGACTAAAGTGAACTTTGTTTTAGCCTGCAACTTCATTCAACCTAAGAATCGTGTTATTGAGTTCAATACTTGCCATAAAAAATCATGTCATTGATATTGCGACCAATTTACGTGAGTGATATAATGAAAACGTTTATTATAAATTACATACAAAAATTATAGGAGTTTTACAAAAGGGATTCTGGTTGGGCAATACATGAAGTTTTACATCTAAAGGTGAATATTAATAGCTATGCTCCATTTAGATATGGCCTTTCTTCTTACGATAAAGTTCCTTGCTTCATAGCAGTTAAGCATGCGGTAGTGAATGTTAAAAATAATGAGTATTACTTCCTGTGGTAGGGAACCTGTAAATCTTTTAACACTTTCGGTTAATTATCATTCCAAAGGTTCTATTGCTGATGCTATTAATACAAAAAAATAATATTATTTATTATTTCACGTGGATTGAAAATATGTTAGCTCGTTTTTCTAAATAGCTATCGAATAATGAGTATAAAAAATGTATTTGCTATCGATGTTTGAACCATTTTTCTTCAGATCACCTACTATAAAACTTAGTCATCAACTTAACCAATACTCTGCCAGACTGCCTACCGAAGCAGAAATGTTTCTGCAGTTCAAAAATTTCGCAATTCAGGAAAAGGTACCGAGTGTAATTTACGCGGATTTAGAAAGTATTTTAGAAAAGTACATAAATATAACATGCCTTGGTAGTAATATACACTACCTCATTCCAAACATATACCTTTCAGATTACTACTTGAAGCGTTCATACAATGACTCATTATCTCGATTTAGGCTTTATAGAGGAAACGATTGTACTCAATGGTTTGTTAATGAGCTTCAAAATATTGCACATTGCGAACCGAAATAATCAATAAAATAATTTCTTTGGATACTTTAAGTCCCAGTCAGGTTGAACAATTTGAAAGCACCACGATTTGTCACATTTGCGGAAAACCATTTACTGATTATGATATAAAAGTTAGAGACCATATCCATTTTACTGGAGCATTTCGGGGAGCATCACATCAGAATTTTAACCTAAACTATAGACTCTCATATTTAGCCTGTAATATTTCATAATTTATCAGGTTATGATTCAATTTCATAATTAGGGAATTGGCTACTGTTCATGGTTCGATTTCACTGCTGCTTATAAATAAAAAAAGATATATCTTTCACGAAAGTAATAGAAGGCTCCAAATTTAGGTTTAGATTGATTGATTCTTTCAGATGTATGAGTAATAGTATTGAAAAGTTGTCCCAGTGGTTAAAAAATATACCAATTTAAATATCACCATGCTATAAGTTTCAACCATGGGAAAACTAGGAACATCACAAAATTTTCAACTGGATAAAGGTGAAACAAATACAAATTCCCGCTTGGGATGGACATGTTGACCAGATTCTGCAGTATGGCCATCAAGTAATTTAAATGATTATAGAAGTATTTTAGATTTACTATATAAGATAATAAAATTTTAGTAAAACATTATTTATGTAATACTTAACGAACTAAAGTAAAAACAAGATAAAAATCATTTTTTAACGTGTTTTATTTCATCTAAAAGCTATATGCTTTGATACACTCTTCCTATGACTATATAAGTAATTTATTTTACAAATTATAAGTTAAGGGTCTACTTATAAAACAATATCGCCTTTATTGATCCATGACCTTTATCCAATCCCCACCACTTTAGAAATAACTTATTTTTCTTAGAACAGGGTACTTTTTCTACCAGATACACATCGGAATAGTGGGGTTAGTAATGGGAACATTTACAATCTTAAATAGTTCACTACACTAATTAGGTGTGTATCCTTTAGCGAAAATACTTTTAAATTTACTGATTCACAATATATCACCCACACAATATCGATTCCTATCGAATTTTTTATGTGAGCGTAAGCCTCCAGCTTTGTATGATTACCGACATCTTTGGCCTTCATTCCGGTAGTTCTATGATTACGATTGATATAATCCATCGTTACTGTATCAATTATATCAATCCATTTGCATTTACTCTGTAGGCTAAACGTCGTATATAGACCGCACTTAGTGGTTCTGATAACACGTCCCGCAATTGCAGAATTCTTTGTACAATAGGTGGAGTAATGAATGACCATAACGCTGAATTGTTTTAGTAAAATGCATATTGCAAAGTTATTTTCCTGCATTTGTCTGCAAATTGGTAGGTTTCCGTCCTTTTTTGAAGATTGTTTGCATGGCCTCGGCAACTTCTTGAAATGTTTTCGTTTTTAATCCTTTAGTCCACAAGTATTTCGAAAAACAGTCGATAACTACTAATACATACTTATAGCCCTTATTTTGTTTGCCATATGTGTTAAATTCCGCCAAATCTGTTTACCAAAGGTCATCAAAACCTTTAATTATTGTTCACCTTCGTTTAAAATATTTTCTTGCAAGTTTGTGCAATTTGTTGACGAATTGTAATTTGGACATGGTACTAATTTATTTACAATTTCTTTAGGTTAATATAGTTTCTGCTCCAACGCTAGGTAAGCGATATAGTTTCCTTTAAAAGCTTTCTGAACCGCTTATAGACAAAAATTAAGGTATTCTTTACTTATAGCATTACCATCTTCTTCCGGGTACGCCAACTGTGTCAAACGGTTTCCATCCAAATTGAACCTTGTTGATAAGTAGTACTGCTTAGTGATGACATCTTGAGGATCTTTGGAATTGGCAACATTGCTGAGTCTCTTATTCTCCATATCAAATTTAAAGAACGGCTGTTTGGTTTTTAAATGTATCCATCTCCTGATAGCCTTCTACAACTGATATTAGGGCATTTATGACACTTGTGCTTCTCGCCAATTTTTCTGCCCACAATATCCCAAGATCACGAATTAGTTCATGTACATAATTCCAATATTTATGTCTAATCGGTCTGCTTGTTATTTCCTTAAAATCATAGCACCACCTCCTTTGGTTGTGGGTGATTATGATAGCAAGGGTTTGATTATTTGTGTATACTTTTTGCTGCGCTTTCCTCGAATTTTCCCGCTTACGTCATAAGCTCGTCTTGCAACACTTGTCGCTTCTAAAATGCTTCTATAATTTTTTCTATCTTTTGAATTTACTAGATTTACATTGAATTGGGTTCATTCGTAATAATATCACCTGGAGTCACTTTATAAGTGACACCTTTAATAATCATATCGTTTCTTTTAATTGTAACGGGGGTATTACCAATTGTCCAATTGTATGTTTTGGTATCATAGTGGTCTTCATAAGTGTTGTCAACAGCACCTTCAGAATCCGTCATAATACGTTCAACGTGTATATGAAGTAATTCATTGTACTGCTCGAGAAATTGTCCTGAGATGGGTTTATTACGAGTAGTAGAATCATCAGTGATACTAAGAGGATCTTCTTTTTCTTCCTCGGAATTAATCTCTCCTACAACAGATGTATCTAAGAAAGACAGTATACGTAGACCTGGAGGAGGATTTCTTTGCAAAAACGGAAGTAGAGCTAGTGGGATTGTAGCACCCTTTCTTGAATCACCTAATGATATGAAGCCCGGGTATCCTTTGAACTTGAGCTAGCAGGCTAGTGGGAGTAGTAGCGTGGTTTCTTAGAAATAGTAACAGGGGTGGTTTTGGGTTTAACCTCACCGGGCTCCCTTTTAGGTATTTTATATCTGGAACGGTTTTATTTACTTTTACAGTTAGAGGCTCTATTAGGTGCTTATAAGTACTTTTAAATATTCTTTCATTATCAATGCGAGCAGTTTTAACTACTATCCTAATAAGTAGGTCAAGTTCACTTCGGATTTCGGATCGTGCCGCGCATTTTACACATTGGTAGACACTTTTTTAATTTTCAATTGTAAGAAGATTACGGTATTTAATTGAACGGTTATTATTTTGTTTCAAAGATAAGGGATCGGAGTTTCTATATCGAAGAGACGCAACGCGTATTTAATTCGTATAGGATCAGTAGAAGCTGCTAAATATATCCTATGAAAAAGTGGGCCGTATTACACATGTTCTTAGCGATCAATATATTCGACTGTAAAACAGGTTAGCCCTGCAATTCGAATTTCGCCCTCGATTATAACGTAACGTATGTAACAAAAGTTTTCGGAAAAAGGTTATAACCTCAATATCAATCCTAAATAACTTTAGGATCAAGTGTCAGAAAATAAATTAAACTTCAATGTGTCATGCTATATTTGTCAAATATTAAAAGTTATGGCGTAAAACTCGATATCCGAAAATCTGTGTACAACCTAGTTGGACAGTTGCCAAAACGTGAAATTGTGAATATATTTAGAGGTCAAAATGTGGCAGTTTCGAACAGTTATAAAACCATAGCTGAACGTGAACAAGCTATACCATGTGTAAAACTTCCAAAATCCGGGCGACCGAAAGCTTTGACTAATGCCGATTAAAATAGGTTGATGGAAGCCGCAAAGGCTCAATTGGGGAAATGCACTCGGAAATTAGGTAGTAGGTTTCGAGTAAGTCACATGACCGTTAGTTGAGTACTGTGCAGAAGGGGACTTAAGTATCGGAAACGGAAGAAATGTCCAAAATACACTGATGAACAGTTACGCAGAATCTCAATATGTAGCCGTATATTAAGGAGACGCCACTTCGTAGCTAACAAAGTTGTGATTATGGATGACGAAAATACTTAACGTTGTCTTATTCGCAAATTAAAGGTAATGACGGGTTTTACACAGCTGATATACAGAATTGCTCAAAAAGGTGAAATATAAATAAAAAACACAAGGTGTTAGTCTGATGTGCCATATCAGCTAGAGGAATTTCAAGACCTTACGTTGGTCGTATTAGAGGTGAGGCATTGGATTGGAATATTTACACTGAGCGGTGTCTTCCCAAATTATTTGATTTTATTAACATACATCACCTTAACGATGATATTATATTTTGTCCCGATCTAGCATCTTGTCACTATCCTAGATCAACACGAAATTGGTTAGAGAATCACAACATCAATTTGTGTCCAAAAATGGCAACCCCAAATGTACTCGTCTGATTGAAGATTTTTGGGCAATATTAAGTAGAAAGGTTAGGATAGTGGTTGGGAAGCCCAAAACGAACAACAATTACGTCGTCAAATTTTCAAAAAATCCGCAAAGTAAACAAGATCACCGTCCGGAACATAATGCGACAGATTAATCGAAAATTGCGTACCATTGAAGACCATGGCCCTTTGAGTATCATTTAAGTTGTGTTTGTTAAGTACTTATTAAGAAAAACGTTATTAAAAATATTATTTGAATATATTTGATTGTGGTGGTGTTTTAGTGTATAGTAATATATAACACGTCTTGTTTCAATTAATACCTATTCATAACTTTTTTGAGTCAATCTCTTTTTTTTCTAGCCTAGAATGGCATATGTAACCTTCTATCGAGTTAAAACACGATATGTATTCAATAAAAGCAAGTGCTCATGATTGCACGTCCGACAAAATAATTCAGGGTAAAACGTTTTGCCTGATGAAAAAAAATACACTTGAGGACCGCTGAAAAGTTTTTGTTTGGAATTAAAACGCATTTTTCTACCCATATCAAATAATATGTACAATACTAATGCGTATTTAATTGACAAAGTTATAAATTATTCAAGCAATGGAATTTTTTTCATTACTCAACTGTGGTTAGCCAATCGTATCCCAAGATTCTCGTTATTCTTCAGGATTGCTTTGGAAACGTTTCTGAAGCAAAAATCAAGATTACGCATCGCCATAAATTCAAATGTCAAAACATTAATGTCAATAAAAAAAATACGACAAATCAATTTTGTGAATAATTTATATGAAAATGGACAGTGCGACCATGGCAAGAAGTGACGAAGACGTAATTCTAACTCCGCCGTATGTGGAAAAAACAGAAAAGCAAATGACCCTTAATTTACTTCCTCAAAAATCTCTCAGAAAATAAGAAATCGTGTAAAAAACGTTCATGGATTGGCGCAACACAAATTCGATAGGTTTCCTTTCTAAAGATATACTATTAAGGGCCCATTACTCTATGCCGAAAAGCACCATTACCATTCACAATAATGTAAACATCGAAACCAATTCAAGGTTGCGCGACTTTTTAAAACGAAAATCTGAAAATTATCAACCAAAAAAATCAAAAACCTTCACTCCTGAGCAAATCAGCACCTTTTTAGGTCAAGCTCCGGATGACATACAGGGTGGCCCATTAGAGTGTGGAAGTGCAATAACTTACTTAGGATCAAAAATACAAACAAATGTTTTAAATAAAAGTTGTTATATTTGCGCAGATACACATTTCTAAAATATTTTGGGATATACAGGGTATTCATCCTAAGCGAGACAACACGACGTTTACTTTTTTAATAGCACACCCTGTATATTTGTTTACCATCGAATTCAGTGTAAAATTCTGCATCTAGCCCTATCTTTTCCTTTTCCATAAATTGCGAGGTTGCCAAGCTGAAGTGAAAATAAACGAACATTGGTGCACTATAAATGCTGCCAAATAAACGTTATTATTGATAAGTAACTAAACTTATTTGGTAAAGGTTGGCTGAAATGTCTGCACACAGTAGAAGTTTCGTTTGGGGTTCGGGGTATTTTTGTATAAGCATTAATTCAGGAGATTTCAATTAACAAAACTTTATTTTTTAAATGGAACACCCAGTATATTATTTTACCATCTTGTAAAACTATTTTATCCCTTCGAATTATGTCTGTATAATGTACTCTCTAAAATTGATTGTTTTTAAGAAAATTGCATTTTTAGTTTATGATTTAAAAATATTCATGTTTTTAACAAGCAAGCTCTGAATTTAACGTTTAGAATACTTCTACTTTCGATAATTTTTTGTGACAAAATCAAACCAGTAATTTTCTACCTTTAAAAAATGTAATAAAATAAATAGGGTATCTACAAAACTCAAAATAAACAAATTAAACAAAAATAACTAACAACAAATAAGAAAGAACTAAACACGTTACTTCCATACAATAATGTATGCGATTTTCAAAAGCTCTAGTAGCACGATGTAACATATCGACATCATCAGTTCGGAAAACCTCTCTAATTCTATTCTTCATGTCTTCCTTGGTAGTCGCGGGTGTTTTGTATACTTGTTCTTTGACATAACCCCACCAAAGAAATCCATTTTTGTAAGTTCTGGTGAACGAGGTGGCCATTTAAGGGGGCCTCCTCTACCAATCCATCGTCCGGGATATCCATTATTTAAATGTGTATTGATCAGTTGGGTATGGTGAACGCCGCCTAACATGAGCAGGTAATTGCTCAAGTAGTTGTGGTAATTCGTTTTGTAAGAAATTTAAATAAACTTGCCCGTTAACATATGAAAATGTAAACTTTCACATTACATCGTAATAAAATACTTATCTTTTGGGATTTTAATGGAGTACTTTAAATTATACAATCTAAACGTTTGGATAACACATCAGCCTGCTATTAATATAACAGTTTCAGAAACGTATAAAGACAACTATAAAATTTTTAACAAACATTACTACTGACGAAGATAGCTGTAAGTGTTATCGAAACGTTTAGATTGTATACTTTAAAGTACACCATTAAAAACCCCAAAAAGATAAGTATTTTATTATATTGCACATTAACAGTTCCGTCAATGAAATATGGGCCTATGACACAATTCCAAATTATTCCACCCCACATTTAATGACCACCTTGTTTGACAGATAGTCCATATACAATGTGATTTATCTGTTGCATAATAATGGAAATTGTGTCTATGAACAAACCCATTTTATGAAAAGTTGCTTCATCGGCTAATAACACAAAATTGGAAAAATTTCTGTTTTGCTCAATTTGTTGTTGAACCCACTCACAGAAGGTTAACCGCTTTTCATAATCATCATTCGCTGAATATGGTAAGAATGCATTTTGTTCTTAGAGAGAATCTTCTGGACGACAGTACGACTTATGTCGGTTTGTTTTGTTATTTCCGTGTCGAGATATGAGAATATTCCGTAACTTTTAACATTACGGTCATCTCGTTGTCCTCTGTTATTAAAGTCTTCAACCTTGTTCTGGTAAATCGTTATAGCACATTTTCCAAAGTCTCTTTTCTTGGCTGGCTTCTATCTGGAAATTCTGTTGGTAAATCCTTTGTGCGAGTAAACAGTTTTCATCACTGGCAGCCAGTACAAAATCATATCTGTCAATTCTTCTATCGGATAATTCATGATTTTAATTACTTTCTCGTTCTTAATAGCTACACATTTGCAGCACGTCTAGATAATAACTAATCACTCTGACTTGCGCAAACGTCAAATTCACAGGTTACTTGTTAAAACTATGGATATTTTCATTTCATTTGTTGGTAAGGTTACTTTTGTAATTAAATTTTGTAGATACCCTATTTACTTTACTACATTTTTAAAGGTAGAAAATTACTGGTTTAATTTTGTCACAAAAATTATCGAAAGTAGAAGTATTCTAAACGTCCCATTCAGAACGTGCTTGTTAAAAACATGAATATTTTAAAATCATAAACTGAAAATGCTGTTTTCTTAAAACAATCAATTTTAGAGTTCATTATACAGACATACTTCGAAGAGGTAAAATGGTTTTACAAGATGGTAAAATAGTACACTGGGTGTTCCATTTCAAAAATGAAGTTTTGCTAATTGAAATCTCCTGAATTAATGCTTATCCAAAAACACCCCGAATCCCAAACGAAACATCTACTATGTTCAGACATTGCAGCCATCCTTTACCTTCGTACCTACCAAATAAGTTTAGTTGCTTATCACTGATAACGTTTATTTGGCACCATTTATAGTGCACCAATTTTCGTCAAATCTTCATATTTTTCGCTCCAGCTTGGTAACGTCGTAATTTATGGGAAAAGAAAAGATAGGACTAGATGCAGAATTTTACGCTAAATTCGATGGTAAACAAATATACAGGGTGTCCTATTAAAAAAAGTAAACTTCATGCTGTCTCGCTTAGGCTCAACACCCTGTATATTTCAAAATATTTTAGAAATGTGTATCTGCGCAAACATAACAACTTTTATTTAAAATATTTGTTTGTATTTTTGATCCTAAGTTAGTTATTGCACTTCCACACACTAATGGGCCACCCTCTATATCTGGCAACGAAGGTAAGAAAATATAGATGATTTTTACTGTTGTTTTAATTGCGATTTTAAGGTTGTTTTAATTATGGGGATCATAGGCGCGATGAAAATTCAAGATATTGAAGATTTGAACACATTAGTCTCCGCCCAGCAACGGTCACATTTTCCTTTCTTTTTTTGAATTACCAAAAAGGAGATGTACCTTCCAAAGAATAGGAGTGAACAAGTTTGTCAGTGTGGGGAAACAAATAGCTTCGTTTTAACACCTACCTGATGCTAACATGTACCGGGTGGCCAACTAAGAACGGCCGTCGGCCATATCTCAGGAATGGATTATAGCACAGGTTCGGGAAAAATTTTTTATAACAAAAGTGGCCTCGAGAAACGCCTGGAAATTATTTTCAGAATTGTAGGTCCACCGCTAAGGGCGTATTTGATAGTTAAAATTTTAAAAAGCAAAATTTTTCAAAATTTACTCAATTAAGGGCATATTAAATATTATAATCAGATTCCTCGACAAATTCTGCATATTTTTATTTGACAAGTTTTAGTCTATCTCTTCAAATAAGGGATGGGAGAGTGGGAACCTTGTTACGAAAAACGCCTTTAATTCAGGTTTTGCTTGACCGATTTTAATAAACTTGATGTTGTTTGAAAGAGCTTTTGTTAACAATAGAAAATTTGTAAATTTGAGCAATCTGATTAATAACATAAATGCTAGAGGGCGCTGTTTAATATTTTTAATATTGTGTTTTCTCTTTACAATTTTAAATGGAAGCATAAAAATTTAAATAGGTCTTTAAAAAGTAGACTAAATTAGTAATAAAACAGTGAAAACTGCAAGTCGATATCTTTTTCCTATCCTGAGATATCGTAAGAAACAGGTAAATGCGGAATTGTTCTTCCAACGTCTAGTAGGCTAGTTCGCGTTAACGGAAATTATTAAATTTAGCCTGGATGAAAAGATATCACATTGGTCTGCAGTAATTTAAACTGTTATCACACTAATGTTATGGTTGCCGTTAGATTACCTAAATGTAATGCTGTCGCTACTAACAATGAGAACAAATTATAAAATAATGTGATAAATCTAACAATTAATACCTTAAATAAATAACTACGTAATTATGTCTAACTACGTAATTAGTGTCGCCCTAGATGTTCGAAATGTCGTCCATCATTTTCACTGCATGAAATCAACCGCTAACGGGTGGAGAGACCACCAGTTTCAATTTCTGCCCTTGAAATACTTCGTGTTGTCTTGTCAAATAAATAATCTTCCACGTCCTATCCACCTTTCAGGGTATGATTGATCTAAGAAATTCCGAACATCTCTAGAATAATGTGCCGTGCACCCATCATGTTGCAAGAACATGTCACGACGAATGGCTAAGGGTATGTCTTCTAAAAAGAAGTGGCAATTCGTTGCTAAAAAATCTAAATATCTTTCTCCATTAACAGTCTCATTAAAAAAGGCCCAATTATTTTTCCACCTAGAATCCTGCACCACATTTACAGATCAACGACCCTGATGTTGGACCTCTTCATCCAGTGGGGATTCGTTTCAGACCAGTAGTGCATATAATGTCGATTTACACTACCATCACTATGAAAAGTAGCCTCATCTGTCCACATAATTCGTGAAAGTATTTTAGGATCGTCGTGTATCATATTTGAGAGCCAGTTGCAAAAATCCAACCTGGTATGAAATCTTGAGCATTCAAACTATGGTGTAGGACCATGTGATATGGGTGCAATATAAAATAGTATATATTATAAAGTAATCAGATCAATAAACACATTGAAGTCCATCGTTGTTAGTAAACGAAAAGGACTTTAAATGCATTCTCTCATAATGTTATTCGAATTTTTTCCGCCTCTCATTATTTTTTATTATTGGTACCTTTTACTTTACTTTGCCTCACTTAATTATCATGTTGTTAGTTAAAATCTATTCACATAGAATAAGATAATTTCATTAAATAATTTGGACATAAAATGGCGGCAAATACATTAGTCATGTTGTCAAGTTAACTTTGATGTAATAACATTTTCGGTATGATAAAATGAGAAACATATAACTACAAACAAGAAAAATTAAAACATTTTTATCATTATAATACCGAATAAAACATGCATTAATAAACAAGTAGTCACCTGTGTTCTCTTAAAATATTTTGGACGGTGGTTCGACATATACAGAAGTCTCTAGCTATAGCTCTGGTGCTTGAATGAGGGTTAACATTTACATAAGCTAAAACATCAATAACATTTTCCTCTGTTCTACCTCTGCGTTGTCTTCGGTACACTGGAAGATTCACATTTCAGTAGTAGCACACGGTGTGCGAGTCGGAGAAAACTCTTCTGCTGTGATGCCGTCTGTTTGGGTACTGCAGTGCATACACTCTAGCAGCAACGGTTGCATTTCTATACATTCAAAATAAACTGCCAACATATCAAATGCTTCTTCATTTGTAAGAATCATTTTGGTACGAAAAGATAAAGAAAGTCTATTAAATGCAACACGATGAATAATTTTTACATATGCGTGAAAATCATAGCTTGCTTGTTTTCAACAGGAATCTTACATGGCCCTCTTTACTAATTTTGTTGTCATCAGTAAATCGTAATTCATATTTCAAATTGTATTTGTTGTTGCTGGGCCAATATCGATTTTTATTGATATTTTATGCTTTTGATTTACTAACACATCGCTTGAAAACAAATATAACATCCTTATACAATTAAAAAATGTTAGATTTATCACATTATTATCTTATAATTTGTTCTCATTGTTAGTAGCGACAGCATTACATTTAGGTAATCTAGCGGCAACCATAACATTAGTATGATAACAGTTTAAATTACTGCAGACCAATGTAAGATCTTTTCATCCAGGCTAAATTTAATAATTTCTGTTAACGCGAACTAGAATACTAGACGTTGGAAGAACAATTCCCGCAATTTACCTGTTTCTTACGATATCTCAGGATAGGAAAAAGATATCGACACTGTTTTATTACTAATTTAGTCTGCTTTTTAAAGACCTTCTTAAATTCCATTTAAAATTGTAAAGAGAAAACACAATATTAAAAAAATATTAAACAGCGCCCTCTAGCATTTATGTTATTAATCAGATTGCTTCAAATTTACAAATTTTCTATTGCTTAACAAAAGCTCTTTCAAACAACATCAAGTTTATTAAAATCGGTCAAGCAGAACCTGAATTAAAGGCGTTTTTTCGTAACAAGGTTTCCACTCTCCCCCTCCCCTTATGTGAAGAGATAGACTAAAACTTGTCAAATAAAAAATATGCAGAATTTGTCGAGGAATCTGATTATAATATATAATATGCCTCTTAATTGAGTAAATTTTGAAAAATTTTGCTTTTTAAAATTTTAACTGTCAAATACGCCCTCTAGCGGTGGACCTACAATTCTGAAAATAATTTCCAGGCGTTTCTCGAGGCCACTTTTGTTATAAAATTTTTTTTCCCGAACCTGTGCTATAATCCATTCCTGAAATATGGCCGACGGCCGTTTTTAGTTGGCCACCCGGTACACTGGGTATAGTTTTGGAAGATCATCCGCAACTTTATTAATCGATGAAGACGCAAATATCCCAGCCCTAAAAAGACATGGGGGATGGAAATCTACAGCCGTCGCAGAAGGATATATTGACACTTCAACAGAAAATAAAATGGATGCTGCGAATATAAATTCTCAGCGCTATTCAAGAAAGTAGCAGCAACAACACCACGGTAAATAACAAATCCAACACTTTTACTGCTGTTAACAAAAATTTCAGCATAGACATGAATTCACCTGCCTTTTCAATTATAAATTATGGTTCAGTTAATGTTTTCGTTAATAAGAACGATTAGTGAATTATTTTATTTTTATTTTGTTAATTTTGTTTGATGACATAATAAAACTTTTAAGAGCATGTACATTTTGTATTGTAATTGTTTAATACGAGTAGAAAAAGTATAGTATTTAATTCGTGAGAAAGCCATTATTCACTCAGGTAAAATACACCACTTGTCTTCGACTGCAAATTCTACCTTCGTGAATAATTGCCAACTTTCTCACTCATTGAATAATGTACTATTATTGAATAAAAACATTTTGACTGAAACTGTTTCAGTGCGTTTTAAACTGATTTCTTATTTTTATGAATCAATGTGTGTTGGATACTGTTGAATACATTTAGAAAACTGTTTCTAACAGAATTAATCAAAAACGTTTTGTCAGAAACTGTTTTTGCCTCATCAGTGTGCGGGCGGCCTAAGCGCTAAGCCCAAATTGAAAATCGTTCATAGTTAATCATTACTTCATAAAGAACTTTAACTTCCGTGTTTTATAAATAAATGTTAAATAGTCGTCAAGTAAATATGCCAATACATTATTACAAAAGATACTATCCTTTCTTAAACAGTAAATAAGCTTGGAAAAAATTGCTTTGGATTTTCGATTGTAGTATGAAATAGAAAGTAATGCTTTTATCTTACATTTTTTTTTGTTGAATTGTATTTTAAAGAGCCGTTTTGTTTTAACATGTAATAATCAGATACGTGGTACAACGTACGTGCAAATTCAATTAGATTTATTTACTAAAATATTCAAGCAGCATAAATTGAGTTTCCATTGTTTGCGTCGGTATTGAAGAAAATACATGAATAAGTTAACAAACATAACACCGACTACTGTGTAGGATTTTGTAAATAATGAAAAACAAATAAGAATGAATCCGGGAGCTTTGTACAAATGTATTTTAAATTAAGCGATATAAAATATCCATACAGAAAAATTGAATAAAGCAATCAGAAACTTTCTACTTAAAGTGCTTCCATTAGGTCTACTCAAATATTCCCGGCATGTACATTTTCCAAGATAATATCTCCTTATTGACGGCCTAACGTGGAGCCAATGAAATTAACATCCCAAAGCGTCTGCTCGTACTTCAATAATATTGCATCGCCCACTTCACCCCATTCAACTAATGTGCCCTTTAACAGCAGTTATTTTGACAGATCGCGGCGCGATAAAGTTATTTAAATGTAGCGGCATCGAACCGAAACTAACGACGTGCCCCAAATTTGCTGAAAGTATATTTAAACGAGTCGTTCCGGGGACAATTCCCATTTCTGCGTCAGTAGGGCCTCTTTCCAAAGTTTCACCAAACATTTAGTAGTATAATTAGCACTGACAGTCTCATGATGCCTTCATAGGGATAAACTTTCTTGCGGTCCAGCGTAAGACAGTAAGAGAACACTAAGAATAATAATATCAACAGGGGCTGAATAAACGCACCCTACAACCATGCAATCTACAGAGCTACGGCATTTATCTCCAATATAGAGGGCCAGATGAGATCCTTGGAGACCTAAACCCAATGTTCGCTTCACACCTCACTTACTCTTAATTATAACGCTTATACAGCTAGGCACTTTGCCAAACTCTACATAAGTCTTCCTGTACTCTTAAGAGTTTTGGAATAGTTTCCCATCTTTCATAATGAATTTATTTCCTGTTCCTGATCGCAACGAGTTCCTCCAAGTAATCAGCGGGGAACAATTCTACTTCTACATAATTCTCGCGTCAAGTTAAGTAAAACCTTTACCTGGGTACTTCAGCACTTTAATATCTACTCCGGTTTTCTAAAATCGTTTAACAATTCTATTCTCTGATAAATATTTATTGTTATACATATTACAGCTTTGCAATTTATTAAAAATTTAGGAGTTATTACATTGAACTTCGTAATATATTAGTTAACTACGATACAATATAAAATTAAAAATGTAATTTAAATTGGAATCTGTGTTGCATTATATTATATATTCAAACATTAACAGCTAAATATAATCAAAGCATATTTCAAACCGGATATTTTGTAGTAGATATACTTAACAGTATCTGCATAAAATTAATTACACTCATGCTGTTCTAGAAATTTACAAAACATTTTTATTTCTTATTTTCTCTTTCATTAACGTTTTTTGTAGTTTCCCACCCAATTTAATAATGCAAGCTACAACAAGGAAACAAGGACTTTCTTGTTGGTATTTTCTGCATTAATAAATTTAACATTGAACGGTTATACCTAGTGAAAGAGCAATTAATTTTTATAAAAAGGCTTTTAATAATTAAAACTAGTATTGAGATTGGTTCTTGCCGGTAATAGTTTGTATTCGTTACTTTAATGGAATTGTGATATTTATTTTCAAAGGTTGAAAGTAATTTAGTTTCCTTTTACACGAAGATTCTAATAATCAAATAATATAGAGAATGCTGGTTTGGGATAACTTATTTCCATCCTATGAATGAATATCTTATACATATTTTATTTTAAACAAATTTGCAGTATTTGCAATTTTATCCCTATTTTATATTCTACCGTTTTCAAAGGCATTTGTTTTATTTTTCAATTTATGTAACATTTGTGTTCCCTATATGGTTGTTACGTGTGACATATATTCATACGAAATGAGAACGAGATATGAAAATCTGAGGTTATTATTTAAATTGCTACTGGATTTATTACATTTTATTTAAGATCCACAAGCTCTACCATAATAAATTAAAATCACAGGGAGCAGATATGCTTAAAATAACATAAGTAAATACGAAAAGTGAAATTACTGCCAGCAGTTACCACTATCGCTACTGATATACTCCTTTTTTAATGTATCAATCACGATGAATTCTATTTTTCCGAATCCGTTACTAAAATTCAAAACTATCGCTCCTTATACAGTTAAATTAGTAACATCTCTATTATCCGAGACATCACTTTTCACCAAACTTCAAAGAATATGCCGTAACCTTAACAACGCGTAAATATATTGTATTTACATCGACAATAAAGAAAACCACCTCCCTGCCGTTTACACCAACAGCAGGCGTACCACAAGGTTCAGCCCTAGCCTCACTGCTATACCCAATCTACGTACACGACATTGTACAACCCACAAACCAAGACATTACAATAACCCAATTCGCAGACGACACTGCGATATGGACGAGCCGGAATAGTCAGACCGCAAACAGGCTAATGTCACAACAAGAGCTCAAACTGGCGCAAACAGTGGAGAATCACCATCAACCCCAAAAAAACTCAAAAAACACTATTCCGACATCCTATCCTTACAAGACAACCTCGACAATCCACAGATAATATTAACCTACAAGTAAGAGACGTGCAGCTACAACCCCAAGACAATAGTATACCTAGGACTTACTTTATTTAAAACACTGAACTGGGACCAAGACCGTGCACCATTTTACGCCACCCTGAAAATAAATCACTTTAAATCCATCGCCGCCTGCAAACAGATCATACTACGGAACATTTACAGACTAGACTACAGACAACCCAACGCCATAACAATAAAAACTGCAGACATACCACCCATCACTGACAAACTTATACCACCACAAACAAAATACACAAACAGCAGAGTTCACGGCGATACAACTGCTACTAAAAACACACTCAAAATCTACTACACCAACAACGGACAACTATACAATCCCAGAAAACCCAAAATAAAACTTAATTACTGACCTACACTATTGACACAACTACTAGACGACCTACCGGAAGACTTCGACAGTCCTAGACGACACCCGTTACCTACTCCGCTAAACTCTGCCCCTATTTCTACAATAATGATGCCCACCACTCAAGAAAATGGACAAACTCTCAAATACGAATCACCACAACACACCACACCACTATATACACCAAGCATTAATTAAGCAAATAAAATATAATAAATATATATATATATATATATATATATATATATATATATATATATATATATATATATATATATATATATATATTTAAAACATATAATAAAATTGAAACAAGAAGACTAAACTGCTGCTGAAAGAATACACATAAGTAAGTAAATAAGAAATCCAGTAATCAATAAGCTAATAAAGGTTCAAAAAAAAAATAAAATGATTGAAAGATATTGCATGTACCTCGGCAATAAAAATTTTTTTTAGGACAATGCGGTTTATTGAGCTCAGCAAGGAGTGCCTCGGCAAACTTCACATTCGTCTTAAAACATTAACTTTACTACCTTGATGCTGAATAGTTATTTACATCAATAGTCATGAAAGACTATTGAGCCGTAATGAGCACTACTGTATTGGTAACTGTATTTTAAGGAACGTGAGCTTAAAATTACCGTAAATGGATGGCGTGTGAATTTATGATGATATTATACTCAGTGGAGAGGAAGAATATGTACGTATATCTTTGCTTGCATAAATGATTTAGTATTTCACAATGCAAAATTTTATGGATGCTCAAGCACAAATGGGGTTAAAATTTACTAAATTTTGAGAAAGTAAATGTCTCGTAAATGTGGGACTTTCATAAAAAGTTGAATCTAGTTCTGAATGTGACGTGAAGTGAATATGCATGCGAAATTTGACTGTTTTGAATAATTATTAAAGTTTTTGTAAAAATTTCAAGATGGCTCATAGTTTGATCCCCATTTTTACGTTGAGGACTTTTCAAAATTTGTCCGCGGCAAAGACGCACGATAGAAAACTTTTCTGGGTAGGCTATTTTGGTATTAGCGGGTTACCTATTGATGACGTTCAGTAATGTGGATGTCTAGATCTATGTAAGGGAAGAGTGACACTCGACCTCCGAGCTACACTTAGAGAGGGCGGTCGCCTGTGAATACTTTGTACGGGCATAATGACCTGTCCTAAATTATTTGTAAATAATTAGTTGCCGCAGTATACATTATTTTACTCCAATAACTCATTTTACGGCTGATATACCTAAAAGTTTTACAAAGGAAAGAAGTTAATGTGAGTTGGAAATTGTTATAAAACAAATTTAAGAACCCTTTACGCATATGTGCTAAAAAAGCAATCTTTGAATTACAAAAGTATTGTGTGTAAAACCCGCGAAATGGAAAAGGAACTTTTAAAGTGATCCTTTATACACTGTGTTCAAGATATGGATTATCACTTTGGGATCTCGGAATTGGTAATAGATACAACTCTAGTTACACACTTGTGTAATTAGGGGACCAATAAAATGACACAAAAAATTAATGGTGTGATTTTTTGTCTTTGAGATACTTGAACAAATTTTAATTTTCTTCATTTCTGTTTTATTTTTTTCTGGCGTCATAAATGAACGCGCTCGCGCACTCGCACTCGCACTCACACTCGCACTCGCACTCGCACACATACACGCGAACGCAAACGCACGCCACGCGCACGCGACACGCACAGCACGACGCACACGCACACACACGCACACACGATATATATATATATATATATATATATATATATATATATATATATATATATATATATATATATATATATATAATAATGCCATTAGTGTGACAAAGTCCCATATCTCCTTTATTTAAAGAGATACAAAAAATTAAATACAAAAGTTGTAAGATATGTTTTGGTGCATGTTCAAAAATATTTTTAATTATACAGGGTAGATCATAAAAGCTTAGAAGTAATTAAAATTTTTTTAATAGAAAACCCTATATATTATTACATATTTAGATTCTACATACAATTTTAGACACATTTATGTATAATGTCCTATACCTAAGTCTAACCGTTTTGACAAATTTCAAATTTCTTGTCAAAAATGACGTTTGCACCAAAACATAGGTGAAATATTTTCTAAACGAAGCCTTTATCAATTAGTTATGGTTGGTTTCCTTGAAATGGGACCTACTCTAATGGGCTGTATTGATATTTTTGTAATACATTCATACAGGGTGATCAAAAATGGACAATAAAAAGTATATTAAAAAAAAACTATAAAGTCATTTGTTTAATTCTATCTTATTTAGCATTAAAAATAAGGGTGACTTTGTATAAGAGTGTATATTCCAAAAATTGTAGTTTTTGAAATAATGACAATTTAACATTTTTTTATAGTAAAAAGGCTATACGGCTTCCAAGTTTTGTTGCTATATATATGGAGCATACCGTTGCCAGTTGAATTTTGAATGATTTTTTTAACTACAATTTTCCAATTTTTTCAAAAATAAGGGCAGTTTACCCTTACGTACCGTTCGCAAAAAATAAAAAAGTTTTTCATTTGTGTCCAACCTTTTGGCAGCACTGTATAATAACTTCACAGCCGACCCTGTCACAGCCATCGGACAACCGGCAACACAGTGTGCCGGCCTCCCATTACAAATACATTGCCTATACCCCGCCACACTGCATTCTCAGTGTGACTCGCACTATAGATGTTGTATCAAGGTGTACAGGTACTAACACAGTCACGCTATCCCAAATAGCTGTTTCTCAAAGAAGGTGGCGGTTTCTCGAAAACGGGTAGTAATTTATAATAAACAATTGGCTGGTTCTTAGAAAGCAGGTACTGAAAGTAGTAATACTAGTATGTCCTACGGACACGCACACGCACACACACCCACGTGCGCGCAAACGCACACGCACACGCCCATGCATACGCTCACGCACACGCACACGCACACGCACACGGACACGACACCACACACACTATGATAGCCATACGCACCACAACGCACACGCACACCACCGCACACGCAGACGCACACGCACATACGCAGACCACGACACGCACCAAACACGCAAAACAAGTCCACGCCGACTGCACGCCCACGCCACGTCCACAGCGCACCGCACTGCACTGATTCGCACTCGTACTGCACCACGCATAGCTCACGAACACGCACACGCAACGCAGCACGACACGCACACACAGCACACGCACACTAACACGTACACGCACACATTCGCACAACACACAGCACACACAATTTTATTACGTTTAAGAGAATCTTAAATCCCAGGTGTAATAGGACGGAGGTGTAGTTATTGTAGCCTGAAGTGAAAGGTGTTGAAGGCTATGTGTTTGACTTTCAAAGCGTATTTTATAGATACTAGCTTTTGGTATCTGGAATCTAAATAATGGTGGATATAATTATTTCTAGAAGCTAATAGATACCACCAAACGAATTCGGGCTGGAACTATGACGATTTCCAGAATTTCAGAATGCAGGAAAGCATGTCAATTTATTATATCATGATAGTCATTGCATTGTAATAACATCACTATGAGCAGCATTTGCATTAAATTGTTATTGTGAAGAATGTCATGCTCACTAGCAAAAGCCGTCATTGGTGTGGAGGTACGTGTGCTGGATGTCAACACCGTTATATACAAACGAGGAAGGAATCGCAATTAACTAGAGGAATTCAAATGAATGTCGCAGGGCCAACAACGATTCCACAGTTACAACATTTGTACTCAAATTAGCTGTTGTCAAAACTGTTTTAACAAATAGCAGACTCAGTGTTTGTTTACATTAACACATACAGATTTTATGCCGGAATCAATAATGCGCGGAATACAATTGATTTGTACATTTCTGGACAAACTTAGATTTCTACATTCGTTAAATTAGTTTCCGATAGCGCTTAGCAAATCATCAGAAGTGTTCGGTCTGGCGAAAATCAACAAACTTTATTTTCTACACTTATTTAACACAACACTAAAACTACGTAGGTCCAATTCCTCTCACAGAAACCTTCGATCTAGATGTTCTAGATGTACTGAAATGAGGGAGAACAATTAGCATGGCATGCAGGAAAGGTTGCTGAAAACTACATTTTTGACTTTCAAAAGTAGTTTATAGCATATCGTGAAACGTCTGCCCGTTTACCAAAAGCGTAACATAATTTCACGGTTGTACGAGATCGTCAAATTAATATAACACGTTCGGCTAAACAGAAAGGAGCCCCAAGTAGGAGGTCTAAAAATCGATGGTTTTTGTGTCGAAGCTAATGAGTTGTTTGACTTCCGTGGACTATATTATCATGTTTGTCCTGGATGCTTCAAATATCCAAGAAATACTCTTTTACCGGGCAATACATCTAGAGTACCGCTATGTAGTTACACTAGTGAAATCAAATAGAACAAAAGGATTAGAGCACTCAGTTATCGAGATGTGGGATGACAGAAATTGTTTAATTATACAGAGACGCGCACATTAGTAGAGTTGCGCTTTATGGGGTTTGAATGGGAAACATAAGGTCTTTTGGAAAGCAAAAATATGCCGATTTTACATACCTACACTTTTATTTTGGAGTACGTTAAATAATCCATCGGCCACCTAATCGTTCTGATTGGAGGATATTGTATTTAATTAAAGCTTGACACGACAGAGAGGTTTGGTGTCCTTAATGTGGACTAATAAATCGGATTATAAAAAAAGTAAGGGCGGGAAATAAACGACTGTGCAAGGAATGAATGGCCCGTCGTTACGTGGAATGTTAGAGGTATGCATAGTAAACAAATTTAAATTGCTAATGTATTGTACGGAAGGCAGCTTGATATTCTGTGTGTATCGGAGACAAAAAGCGCGAAGGAAAGGATGCTGTGGAGACGGATGATGGCAGCATAGCACTATGGTGAGGAGTTGAGGTTGAAGTGCATGGCGCGAAAGGATGAGTTAAGCAGTACAAATTGGTATCTTCCCGGGTAACGTGGGTTAGAATGAAAGTGGAGTTTCAAAAAAAATTTCTTTTTGCATGCTAAGCACCGGTGAATGGAGAAGGAGAACAAGAGTGTGAAAACTTCTGGAATGATGTAGAGAACGTGTTGAACGTAGGTAAGCCAAACGAAAGAGTGAGATATTTTGGGAGGTATGAACTGATGGTTGGGTGTACAGACAGAACATACTGAACGCGTTCGTGGAAAGTTCGGAGACCAAAGAGTCAATGAGAATGGTGAACGCCTGGTGAACATATGTATGGAGAGAAGTCTATTGGTATCTAACGCGTAGTTTCAACATAAAAATGTGCATATGTATACATGGCAACGAGGTAAATCTAAAAATATGATTGACTGGAAAGTGTATGATGAACGATTAAGGAACCTGGTGAGAGTCACAAAAGTAATGCGCGGATCGCAGTGTGGATCGGGCTACTTTTTGGTGGTATCAGGAGTGTGTTTAGGGTAAAAGTGGCTCAGGACAGCAAACGTAGTGCGAACAACAAAATTAGGGTAGATAAACTAGTAGATAATGGTGCGAGAATTAAATACGTAGATGATGTGAATAAAGAGTTGAATGTAAATGACACAGTGTGGAATGAAAGGACAAAGAAAAAACACTGCCCTTGGAAGTGCATGAATAAGCTGGAAAAGCTGTACTATCAATTGTGTCGTGCGGATATGTGGAAGGGCGACTATAGGTAAACAGAAAGAATGTGCTTGGTGGAATGAATCGTTAAAACAGGCAGTATGTAAGAATAATGATGTGTACATGGCAATGATTGCTGAATAAATGAGACAGACAAAAATCGATTGTATGAGGTGTACAAATTAAGAAACAAAGAAGCGAATAAGACAGTGAGAATAAATAAAGAGAAAGTGATGGTTGTGGAATGAGAGAAAATGCAGAATGATCATGAGGGAAACAAAAAACTCTTCTAGAAATAGGTCAAAAATACAAAATATGGCCCAAACAGAACGCTGCAGGAGTGATGAATACATGCAACGCAATAGTATGGGACGATTGTTAAGTGAGGAAATGCTGGCAAGAATATTTCGGAAAGCTGTACAGTAGTGAAGAATGGAAAACTGAAGGGTTAAATAAGGAGAATGTAGAAGGAATGGTGAAAGAAACTGAGAAGGATTTTGGGATAAGTAAGGTAGAGAAAACGGTTGGAAGGTTGAAAAACGGTAAAAGAGCAGGCGTAGATTAAATCACTGGTGAAATGCTAAGGTATGAAGGTGCAAAGCTTATGCGAAGATTGTGTGAATTACTCAATGTATGTCTTAAGTGTGGTAAAGTGGCGAGGGATTGGAAGAGCGTGATAATTGTACCACTGTATAAGGATAAGGGGAACAAGAGTGATTGCAAGAGCTATAGTGCAATAAGTTTGCTCAGTTAAACTGATAAAGTATTTGGAAGAGTAGAGTACGAGAAACTACACAAACTAAGATTTGGGATGTGCAGGGTGGCTTCATGGCAGAGAGAGGTTGTGTTGATCAGATGGTTGCACTTATGCGACAGAGTTAATAGGGAGAAGCTGTGGGAAACATTAAATAAATATGGAGTAAGGGTGTATACAACGGTATCCGGGCGTATGTTGAGCAAATAGTGCGACAAGGCTGTGCGATGTCACTGTGGCTGCGCGATGTATACATGGCTAAATGTGTTAAGCAAGCATGTACTGATACCAATGGTGTAATGGTTGTCGTCGTAAATCATACGAGTTCTGGTGTATTCAGATGACAGTTTTATTAAGTGACAGTGCGGATGAGCCACAAACTGCTCTGAGGAAGTTTGATACAGTCTGTGAAACCATGGTCAGAAAAGTGGACGTGAACAAAACGTGGTGTTCAATCTGTAAGGTGGAAAGGAGAGTAGAATATTTACTCTGCAAGATGTAATTGTGGAAAAAGTGGACGAGTTGGTATATCTGGGTAGAATGTTTACTGAAGATGGTACAATGGATGGCGAGATTGGACCAAGGGTCAATGCTGGAAGGAAAGTGATTGGAAGTATGTGGAGGAGATCATGAGCCTAGCTGCGAAATGAACGTGTTTGTCCCACCAGTACTGTATGGAAGTGAAACATGGGTATTTCAAAAAAAGCATGTAATGAAAAATAGAAGAAGAAGCGCATGTGGTAAAACGAGAAGGGATAAGATAGAGAATTAGTGTATACTGACGGAGTGTGGCGAAGAAAAACGATGCTGGATAGATATAAAAGTAGTACATTACGTTGGTTTGGTCACACTGAGAGAATGAACAACGCAAGATTAACGAAGCAAATATGTGTGGGTGAGATTCGAGGTAAGGCCGGGACTGTTAGGCCGCGTAAAACTGTGCTGAATGTAGTAGAATGTATGATAAAGGAAAGAAAGATAAGGTGTTTTAAAAAAAAAGATAAGTGATAGAAAATGCATGAATCTTGTGGAAGCTAGGGAGGTATACGGAGAGAGGAAAGCATGGAGAAAGATTGTGAATGAAAAATAAATAAGAGGCTGGGATTGTTTTGCCTACCCCGCAAGGGAATGGTGTGAAGGTTTTGTTATGTTACGTTATGTTAGGAACTAAGACATTCATAATAGATAATAAAAAGTCTTAAATCAACAATTCTTTGTAGTAAAAAACATTGTAGGTTTTTTATGCTAATCAAAGCTATCCAATGTTATCAAGTATTAACAATTTACATATCTGAAATAGGAAATGCTTGAAGAGATTGTAGGTATGACACCCTTACAAACATTTATTCTCTAATACGTAAAATCGTTTAAAACAAGATTTACCATTTAAAAAATGGTATTTAATACTTCATAATCAGATGCAAAATAGTAAACCTGCTAAATTATTTACAAACCGACCGAATTTTTTTGTAAATAACTAAAGTTTTGAAAAAAAATTTAATTTTAATAATTTTTGGGGTATATACCTTACATAACAATTAACAAATGTAATATTTATGATGTATACTACTGCTGAAAAGAAAGATATGAAATGCGAAGCGTAATTAAGTTTACTTTTACGAATATCAAATTATGTTTTCATTGAAACGAAAGTGCGTGCGGTGTAAAAAATAAAGCGTTTATAAAATGTGCTTCAGCCACAAGCGTCAAGAGCACCTGGGAAAAACTTATTTTCACCCCCGTTGTTATTCTAACAACCATTAAGCTGTTAGGTATTACTGAAAATTGGTATAAATATAATTTATACCGCAATATCCAATTTATGTAAAGGTTGCCTTGTACTACTGATGTTTTGAATTGGCTAGTTGCCCAAATCCTTAGGCCGAGTAATCCTGTTGTTTCGCTAATAACAATAGACCTCACCAGTTCATAATTAATAAACTACTAGATAATTATCGCTAATTATTAGTGGCATAACATGTTAAATAGTAATGCAATCGATATCAAAACCTAAACGTCTGTAAATTTGTTTCAGTACAAGATACAGCCAATAATCACAAAGCGTAACCTTGTTTTAAATTAAATTCCATTTGTAATAGCTTAAACGTATTTTAGCATACATACCTACAATATTACAACATTCTTACATTCCGAAATTTGCGTTTTTATGATAATGCCAAGTTAGGAATGATTTTAATTGCAAAACTGACACGTGCGTATTGTAATTTTATACTCCCGTTAGACATAGTCAATATTTCATTCATCTACGAAACAATAAAGGATCAAAATTATAAAGGTATTCATTATGCATGCAATTTCCTGTAGATCTTAATTTCTTACTCGCCTTTATGAAGGAAAATTCTTTAGTATAAGCTTTGTTGGTTTTACAAACCACAAAAATGTTGGCAATTTCTTTTGAAATGAAAACAAAGCCTATTATGTAGGCTTTGTTTGAATGCAGAATGCTTTAAAACAAATATTTAAGTAATGTAAAATATATTATAATAAAACACTATTAATTTATAACGCCAAGTTAAATAACATTTTTATGTTATTTTAATAGAACTCGTACCATCTCAGAGAAAATAATTTTATAATTTCAAAGCTCATTATTAAGATGATGTACACGGTGGTGGGTGATTTAATCCTGCTCTATAATTTTGAGTGAAATGGTGATGTCATGGATAATCCCATTTTCCTTCTGTATTATGCAATTGGGAAAATGTTTTTAATCTTGTATCATTAGATGCATAAACTCACACTTCCCTTGAATTATTTTTGTTCTCTACTAGCTCTTTGTGTGTATTAGGTATACTGCCTTGAAAATAAAAATAAAGTCGTTTCGGACAACTTGACGGAAAATGAGCTAAAGTTATTTATGCTTATTCTGCTTATTTTGGTGTTTAAGTGCTTATTTATGTAAAACGTGCTTATTTGTGCTTATTCTCTGCTCGGGGATTTTTACGTTTGAACTTATATTTAAAATTTAAGCTTGTCTATTTCAAAATCTCTTCAAAATGCGTTTTGTAAAGTTTTAAATAAACACGACAGATACAATAAGCTACCACTCTAGAGATTAACTATGTCGTAAGCCGACGGCTTACTTGTTAAGATTTTCGAGAATTGTGTATTTTAAGTAGGCACAGATGTTTGTTTACAACTCAAGTATATTCAAAACCAAGAGTCAGCAGCGTAAACAAGTGTACAGCGCGTGATCGCCTCGTGCTTTGTCGGTGCCGAATTCTCAGTTTGAATTTTCATATACATTCGGGAGTGGCTACTTTCTGTTGCTGCTTCAATGCACTTTGTAACAGCAAATGAAATTAATTCTAATTAAATTCAACTGATTACTAGATAATTAAACTATAATTTTCGGTTATTAAAAAAACAAAAATGGGAAAGGATAAACTTCCAAAAAGGGTGCTAATTAAACAGTGGTTAAAAGACTACGACTGCTTTTCATCTGATGGTGACGTCATATTTTGTAATGTTTGCAACAAAGAAGTAAGTATCTAACGCAATTTTAATTTTAATTACATAATTTTGGTCATAAGTTTTGTTCGAATAATAAACAAATAAATTTAATATTAAATAATAATGCATTTTTGTGTTTTCAAGGTATCAAGCAACAAAAAACATAAACGGTATAAACGGGTGGTAGAACGGGATTACAGATAAATTGGCCTTTTTGCCCCGACTAGCCAGCGTATGGGTGTAGGTCAGATGTTGAAAAATTTTGCGCATCCAGAATAGTAAATCTTACGTAAGTCACAATAGGGGTTGAAGACAAAATCGAGGGTTTGGGCGCCAGAATGTTTAGTAGTCAAAATAAGGGTTGTCGTGCCAAAATTACGAGTACATAGCGTGTCTAAACATACAAAAAACATACGCTTACCTATCCGTAATCAATTCCAGGTGTGCTGGACAGCAACTCAGCAAACCACCTAAAATCGGGCTTCAAAAAACACTACACGCTCGTCAAATAAAAGCGTGATAAACACTCAATAACGTTACGTTAATACACCTCCGTGTAAATAATGCATTAAATAATAATCAAAACAAAACGAAAAAATCTATAAAATGAACTCTAAATGAATTAATACTCAACTAAAAAATCAAATAAAATACTAAATATTAATAACGCTATTACTCAATAAAATAAAAAAACTAACTTCGTTACGTTAAAACTAAATTACCGGTAATTTGTAATTTGCAAAAAAAAACTCTTATGTAACACAAAAGGGTTTCCATAGAAATTAAACACATTTATGAAACCTAACAAACTATAATAAAATAATAAAAAATGATAAATATAAAAAAATGTAAACATACGATAATGCGTATAAACAAAAAAAAATAAATCCTTAAAAGGCGACAGGATGTCTGATCAGAATACTGCTTTTACGCCAGTCTAAATCGTTTAACCTATATTTGTAATTCGTGGATAGTATACCCACACTACAATAGGGTCGATTGCCCTTTAATACCAAAATAAAAAAAGTGTGAAGGCGGAGCGTCAAAACTATAATTAATTACGCTAAACAAATTCAAACAACAACTTACTTTAACAACAAAAGATAACCCCGCTTTCAAACCTTCGAAACACAAAAAAAATAATTCGAAACAAAATAATAAATCTTGAAATGTTCAATAAAAAAAACAATATTATTTTACCTTAAAGGTCTAGAATTACACCTCTTCTGTGTTACAATATATGTGGAAGATAACCAGGTGGTCAGTTACGGCTATGACGGAAATGTAATGAATCTTCCTGATCTGGCGAAATGATGAATAAAATGTTGACTATTATTCTTTTATACACAAACAATTTCTTGACTAAACTCGTTAGAATGTTACTGTATTAATTACTAACTTCTTTTTAAAATAAAAAAAAATTTGAGCGTTCACAATTACTTGATAACTTTTAGCTTTTAATTGGTTTTATTTTCACTAATAATCCAAAATGTTAATAATTTGATTTAAAATAACGCTAATTTTGATATATTGCGAAAGTTTCTTTATCTTTAAACACGCTTTGTACGATAAATAGGTGGCACTGCAAGAACGATGATTTTAAAATCCGCAGAAGCGATATAAACCAAAGAGGTCACTGAAGCACTATACAACACGACGATGTCCTCTAGATAACTTTACGTAAAACCGAAATCGGCACTAGGTATAATGATGAACAATTTTAATAAATCCCTTTCACAGGTAATCTTTCAGGAGTAGCTAAACTACCCTTACTACACAAAAAAAGTACGTTCGTTAAACACCACAAGGTTCCAAAATATCAACGTTCTAAACCACCCCTTAAAGCGTAACACTAAACGGCAACGTATACTACTACTCGATAGCGCAGTCAGATTTAGAATCCCAAAAATTATTAACAAATTCCATCTTGGATTTTGCATCCCACTACTCATAAAAAATCTTATCTAATTTAATTCCACCAATCAAAAAAACGGAAGGGGAAAATAAGGTACCACGATACACAAATTCGTTTCCGTCCGTAAGGACTCGGTAAATGTTGAAAAACTAAACGTCAGCAAAAATATCCTGTACAGCCTCTGTATGTTTACCTTAAAGTACGAACAATAAGGCCCACATGCAATCTCTATGAATCAAAACCAAAATACCTAATAATAAACTGGACAACTATACTTAAACGTCTTCATGTCGCTACCATGACATCATACGCCGATAATTCCACACTATCTATTTAACGTACTTAATTTTCTATTATATCTTACGGAAATCAAACGAAATAAACCTTAATTAAACTTATAGACAACTATTTACAAATAAACGTTAATCAAACTTCTATAAACGGGAAATAATAAGGAAAAACAACCTAAATTACAAAAAAAATAATTCACAAACAAAGAATCTAAAGCTCACCACACATCCATCCCTAAAGGTCGCTACACGTTAAAACAAATTTACTATAAAACATAACTTGACAAAAAAAAATATATGTGTATACGGAATCTAACTAAGTACATAAGACTACAAACAAAATTACCCAATACGTATACAGGGTGTTCAAAATACCCTGACAAATTCAACACGTCAAAACATCTTTGCATCAGGCTAGTGCTGCTCGAAAACAATCATTAAAACAAACATTTTTAACCAATTCAACTGAGAAAAGAAATGGTTTTTCTGAAGATTTGTGTCCTGCTTTAATCGCTGCAAATATCCGTGGAAAGCTGTTGAAAATCAATTTTAAAACATTTTTGGAAAAATATTGTAATCGCAGTATTCCTACGGAATCAACATTAAGAAAAACTATCTGGACGTTTGCTATAATTCTGCCATACAGCAAATACGAAGACGTATCAGGACATCCAATTTGGTTTTCAGTTGACGAAACTACTGATGCTGTAGGAAATTACGTTGCCAATTTTATAGTACGCAAATTAAGCAAATTCGATTCAACAAGATCATATTTGGTATGTTCTAAAGTCTTAGAAAAAACGAATAGCAATACGGTAGCTTATTTTGTGAATTCCTGCTTAAGATTTCTATTCCCCACGGAGTTTAACGACAAAAATGTTTTACTCTTGTACACAGATGCCGCAGCCTACATGGTAGCTGCAGGAAAATTACTGAAAACATTTTACCCTAACTTAGTACATGTTACGTGTCTAGCATATGGTCTTCACCGAATAGCAGAAACTATTAGGGATTCATATCTAAGCGTTAATACTTTAATTGCTGTAACTAAAAAAATATTTCTTAAAGAACCCACGCGCGTAGCTCACTATAAATCTAAATTGCCCAACTTATCATTACCCCCAGAACCTATTATTACAAGATGAGGTACTTGGTTAAAAGCAGTAGACATGCTTCATATTTTACTCACGCATTGTGTTGCATAAGAATTGTGCTTGCCGATAATGCACGAATTCCTGCTCTAAATGAATAAATTAACCCGAACGGCATGAATTTGAACACAACATTCATTGACTAAGAGACAATGGTACCATATGAATTAACAGAAAAAAAAACGTATAACCGGGTGGCTCTGAGGGTCAGACCAAGCTTATGAGTCCCACTCGAGTTAATCTTTTACTGCATAAAATTAATTTTTGAAATAAAATACAAATAATGATTATTAAACTGAACTTTGCAAAAACTATATATCTATATATATATATATATATATATATATATATATATATATATATATATATATATATATGTATTTACTAGGCTCCTCAATGACGTTAAATATGTCTGGACATATAGACATATTTAAGGCCATTAAGGAGCCCGTAAAACATATTAACAGAACGCTCTCAACCCCGAAGAAACGTTATGAAGCCCGGCTGCGGGCTTTCTAAGGTACCCATGAGTACATCATTAAAATATGATTGTACATACGACAAAACGCGGAAATATGAATATTAGGGTGGGCTCCATAATATACCCTTTATATGTGCAGTATATACAGATTGGTTAACAATTTGAATACATATTACTACTGACGAAGATAACTCCAAGTGTTATCGAAACGTTTAGATTGTATAATTTAAAATGCACCATTAAAAAACCCAAAAAAGGTAAGTACTTTATTATGTGTAATAATGGTGAAAGTTTACATTTTCATAAATTGTTAATTGTTAGTTTAAACTATTCTTTTGTAATTGTGACATGCAATACAATTTAGATAACAATCAGTTTGAAACCAGTTAGTGTAGAAATAATATAATAATATTGAAAATTCCTCACAATTAATTTAAAAATGCGTCTACCTGCGCAAGACGATTAAACAAAACACCTTTATCTAATGCTTAAATTATTTCTTGTATAGGATTGGGTGAATATTTAATTATTCGCAAAACTAATAAACAAAATAGGAAACTATTATCAGATTTTCAGGATTATTTTTTTTCAGTTTGGAGTGCAGAAAGGCAAACAATATTAAATATTAAACTAATTCTTATTTTTAATAAAATACTTATCTTTTTTGGGTTTTTCAATGGTGTATTTAAATTATACAATCTAAACGTTTCGATAACACTTACAGTTATCTTCGTCAGTAGTAATATTTGTAAAAATTGTTAAAGATGTTGTAAACAATTTTGCCAAAGTTGAAAAATTAAAACATAAACATCAGCTTGCTATTAATACAACAGTTTGACAAACGTATAAAGCCAACTTATAAAAATTAAATTTCAAATTTTAGTAAAGAATAACTAGAGGTCATTAAAAATTAAATATTGTTAAACTGCTTTAAAGATGACAAACCAGAAAACTCTCTACGACGAAAGCTGACGATGAAATTTGTCAGCCAAAAAACATTTAACAAAATTTAATCGAGTTATGATGTAATGTAAAGTTGTGAAAAACTCAATTTGAAAATGATAGAAGCATTCACAAATCAAACATATCAAATAAAATAACCCAATTAAATCTAACAAAGAGATATCTTTATCAATAATTGGAAGTGTTATTAACAATGAAAATCATAATGTAGAACGTTTTTTGTAATTTTAATTTTAATTTAATTTCAACTACTTATGTTAAATTATAGTGCTGTGGTAATTTAACACATAATTGGTAAACATTTCTTCAAGGAAAACACAGCAAAAACCTAGACATACCAAAAGCTAAAATTAAAATCAAAATTAAGACGTATCATAATGCTTTTTTAATTATAAGATGCAAAACCTATTTAAACGGAGATTTTCTTCTTGTCTATTAAAATTATTGGTGTTTATATATTTCAATAGCTTCACGTTGCAAACGAACATAATAATGAGTTTGTCTTGACAATATTTCCATATTGTCAAATTGAATGTCATGATTTAGATTATTCAGGGCATGGTCAGCATGGTTGACCTAATCTACAAAATCTCATATGTTCTTTGCGTCTTGTATCAAAGCTACGTTTTGTGGTTCCGATGTATACTTTTCCACATGAACAAGATAACTTATACACTCCAGAACATGATAAAGGGTTTGACGCACCTTTAGGTGATCTTAAATGCTCTTTAATTTTCCTTGTAGGTTTAAAAATAGTCCTAATGCCATATTAATTAGGATTTTTTCAATTCTATTTGTAACATTAGCTATAAAAGGAAGAAAAGCAGTACCAACATTAAGAACTAGTTTTTCTTTAAGGTTACGCCTAGAAGGTGTAATAACATTATTAATATCTGTAAGTGAATATCCATTATCTTGTAAGGATTTTCTTAAATATTTATATTCATCCTTCAAAAATTCAGGGTCACAAACTCGTTTTGCTCGATCTACTGAAGATTTAATTACACTAATTTTTTGACGTGGATGGTGGTTGGATAATTTATGAAGGTATCTATCAGTGTGTGTCGGCTTTCTGTAAACCTTAAAAGATAGTGAATTATTATTTTTAGATATTAATATGTCAAGAAATGGTAAACTTCCATTGGTTTCTTTTTCCATGGTAAATTGAATACTAGGATGTATACCATTTAAAAAAACCAAAAACTCATGCAGTGCTTCTTCCCATGTTTCCACATAACAAATGTGTCATCGACATATCTATACCAAACTGAAGGTTTTTTCGGTGTATTTTGTAACGTTAATGTTTCAAATTTTCCATATAAAATTAGCTATAACAGGACTAAACTACCCATTGCTACACCTTCAATCTGTTCATAAAATTTACTATTCCACTGAAAATAAGTTGTAGTAAGACAGTGCTGAAAAAGAATGGTTATGTCCTTTGGAAAAGATGATCGATGTATTCAATAGTTTCTTTTAGAGGACTTTTGTAAAAGTGAAACAACATCAAAACTAACCATTATATCCCTCTTCAATTTTGAAACTATGCATTTTTCAACAAAGTCGGCAGAATTTTTAATGTATGGGGTGTTTTTCCTATATGAGGTTGTAATAAAAATGTAAGATGTTTTAGGCTATATGTAATTTAGTTTCTATAACGTTTAAATGTATGAAAATAGATTTTGACATCTCATGTCAACGTCCGAAAGAAAAATTTAATAAATTATACAAACAACAAAATAATAGACCATCTATTGATTATAACAAAACAGTTATAAACCTTTCTGATAATGTTGTTTCAGATGATTCTATTGAAGCGCTTTCTAAAGGAGGAAATTTTGATAACACAAGTAATACCTTTTAGAAATAATTTCCAACATCGAAAACTCCATTAAATTATTACCTTTTGATGCTGCTAATGAAGTTAGATATAACACAGTTAGCATATTACGTAAAACAAACCTCAAAGAGCAACTTATCATTTCGTCAACGGCGTGCTTTACTAGATCTTAAACGCAATGAAAGTATAATAATATTAAATCAGATAAAGGTAATGCAACTGTTATATTAAATATGAACGATTATAACATTAAGATAGAACAATTGTTGGGACCAGAAACTTATCGTGAAATACCAAAAGATCCAACAAAGTTTCTTTTAAAAATAAAGAGCTGATTAAATTATCATCTTTTCCTGAAGAAATAAAAAAGAAACTAACTCTAAAGCTATTTCATCAAAACTATATGGTTTAAAAAAAATTCATAAACCTAATATTCCTTTAAGGCCTATTGTTAGTGCAATTGGTTCTTCTACATATACCTTGCAAAACATCTTACATTTTATTACAACCTCATATAGGAAAAACATCCCATTACATTAAAAATTCTGCCGACTTTGTTGAAAAATGCATAGTTTCAAAATTGAAGAGGGTGATATAATGGTTAGTTTTAATGTTGTTTCACTTTTTACAAAAGTGCCTCTAAAAGAAACTATAGAATATATCGATCATATTTTTCCAAAGGACATAACCATTCTTTTTCAGCACTGTCTTACTACAACTTATTTTCAGTGGAATAGTAAATTTTATGAACAGATTGAAGGTGTAGCAATGGGTAGTCCCCTTAGTCCTGTTACAGCTAATTTTTATGTGGAAAAATTTGAAACATTAGCGTTACAAAATACACCTAAAAAACCTTCAGTTTGGTATAGATATGTAGATGACACATTTGTCATTTAGAAACATGGACAAGAAGCACTGCGTGAGTTTTTGGTTTTTATAAATGGTATACATCCTAGTATTCATTTACCATGGAAAAGAAACTAATGGAAGTTTACCATTTCTTGACATATTAATATCTAAAATAATAATTCACTATCTTTTAAGGTTTACAGAAAGCCGACACACTGATAGATACCTTCATAAATTATCCAACCACCATCCACGTCAAAAATTAGTGTAATTAAATCTTAGTAGATCGAGCAAAACGAATTTGTGACCCTGAATTTTGAAGGATGAATATAAATATTTAAGAAAATCCTTACAAGATAATGGATATTCACTTACAGATATTAATAATGTTATTACACCTTCTAGGCGTAACCTTAAGAAAAACCAGTTCTTAATGTTGGTACTGCTTTTCTTCCTTTTATAGCTAATGTTACAAATAGAATTGAAAAATCCTAATTAAATATGGCATTAGGACTATTTTTAAACCTACAAGAAAAATTAAAGAACATTTAAGATCACCTAAAGATGCGTCAAACCCTTTATCATGTTCGGAGTGTATAAGTTATCTTGTTCATGTGGAAAAGTATACATCGGAACCACAAAACGTAGCTTTGATACAAGACGTAAAGAACATATGAGATTTTGTAGATTAAGTCAACCAGAGAGGTCTGCTGTGGCTGACCATGCCTGAATAATCTAAATCATGACATTCAATTTGACAATATGGAAATATTGTCAAGACAAACTCATTATTATGTTCGTTTGCAACGTGAAGCTATTGAAATATATAAACACCCTAATAATTTTAATAGACAAGAAGAAAATCTCCGTTTAACTAGGTTTTGGCATCTTATAATTAAAAAAAAGCATAATGATACGCCTTAATTTTGATTTTAATTTTAGCTTTTGGTATGTCTAGGTTTTTTGCTGTGTTTTTCCTAGACCTTGAAGTAAATGCTTTACCAATTATGTGTTAAATTACCACCGCACTATAATTTAACATAAGTAGTTGAAATTAAATTAAAATTAAAAATTACAAAAAACGTTCTACATTATGCTTTTCATTGTTAATAACACTTCCAATTATTGATAAAGATATCTCTTTGTTAGATTTAATTGGGTTATTTTATTTGATGTGATGTTTGGATTTGTGAATGCTTCTATTATTTTCAAATTGAGGTTTTTCACAACTTTACACTTACATCATAACTCGATTAAATTTTGTTAAATGTGTTTTTTGGCTGACAAATTTCATCGTTAGCTTTCGTCGTAGAGAGTTTTCTGGTTTGTCATCTTTAAGGCAGTTTAACAATATTTAATTTTTATGACCTCTAGTTATTCTTTACTAAAATTTGAAATTTAATTTTTATAAATGGCTTTATACGTTTCTCAAACTGTTGTATTAATAGCAGGCTGATGTTTATGTTTTAATTTTTCAACTTTGACAAAATTGTTTACAACATCTTTAACAATTTTTACAAATATTTCTACTGACGAAGATAACTGTAAGTGTTATCGAAACGTTTAGATTGTATAATTTAAATACACCATTAAAAAACCCAAAAAAGATAAGTATTTTATTATGAGTGTTAATGGTGAAAGTTTACATTTTCATAATTCTTATTTTGTATCTTCACTTACATATGAGATAAGTTCCAAGTAAATGCTGCATTTTATATTGTAGTTGTTAAGATTTCAATTTTAATTTTAAAATGCAGCGTACTTTCTTAAAATAAAATTTTGCGTGAATTACTAATATTGGATTTGCCCCATAATTTTTTGCTTTTAGGTTAAAATAATGTGTGATTTATGTTCAATTAGCTTTACCAATCAAGACAACACATAAAGGGTTCCTATTGGCTTAATTTAATAAAAATTATCCACTAACATTATATATTATTGGAACACCTGTGTAGGTGTAACATGTAAAGCTATCTACTACAGATTACTATTTTTGTTATTGAAGGTTACAGATTTAAAAATATTTGCGCTAATTTCAACGCTACCTTTACAATTAATGTTTTACGCGGATTCGTCAACTACTTGGCATGGTATTGTTAACGTAGAGTTTATTTAAAATTGCATTAAATAGTATTATAACTTAAACATAAACATTTACCCAATTTACAGTGTCTAAAAATCGCCCTTTTAATTTAAAAACTTTTTTTCTGGCCCTTAATGTCTAAAGTCGACCTTCTATATTTATATTTAAAATATTCTTGTTACGGTTCTACACGAGTACTAAAGTAAATTCATATTTCGTTCCAATTTCTGGAAATGCATTGGATTATATAAGCACCCATGCGTCTATTTGTCGAATATGAAGTCTCTACTCGTAGTAGATCAGATAATATTGGATGTCATTCCTAACCAAACCGACCTTGTATTTTATCCCTACAAATACTGAAATTATAAAAAATGTGGGCTCCACATTTCTAAAAGGAGTTTGGAGCTCGTATGGTTAAAAACGGCAGATACGTTCCATTACTCTCCACTTCCCTTTAATACTTAATTCATTCCCCTACAAAAAATATCCAAAACCGCCCTGTGGTATGCATCCTCCAAATTTTTATTTCCTAATGGAATTAACCAGGAAAATTATATCGACCTTCAACTACATATTTCACCCTCTTAAGGAGAGCATCTTTTTAAATCGTTTCTTGTTGTACACCTCCACCATGTAGGTTTTCATACTTGAAAATTTAATTCCTCTAAGTTAACTAGTTTGGACTGTGGGTTGATGGGTGGATGGTCGGTCAACTTGGTGATTCATATATAGAAATTATTAAAATATTAATAGCCTTAGTTTTCACAATAATATTACGAAATTGTTAAAAACAAGACGAATACTCATTCTTCGGTTGCTGCTCTAAAAATATAATTAATCCATCTAAACAACTTTTAAAATATTAAAAGTATAAGGTGTAAGTCATTTATGGGCGAAAGCTGTGAAAAATGTTGTTTTTTCATTTTTCTAATTCCTTTCACTTAACTATTCCTTACTACTTTGCTACCTTACAAGCTTATTTATTGATATATACATTATGTTGAATGTGAAATTAGATTTATTTTGTAGAACACTGTACTGCGACAGACTGCAGCTGTTGATTTTATGGGCATTTGCCTCATTGCATTGCTTTTCCTCCATTTTTTCGCACTGTCAATTTAAAAGAGATTTCATTTTTCACATATCCCATGGGCAATATTCACTCAACGGGATTTTTTAATTTGATTCCAGGCGGTCGCCAGAAGTGTTGCCGAAGTACAAAGCATACTATCGCCAGTACATAAATCTTAATCTGTCAGACAAATGTTGTAGTCGAATCAAAGGGATTTACCAACGTTTTTTTTTTCCAAAACTATGAAGGTTCCTGCCTGGTATCGAGTATTAATATATGTATAGAATAATTGCCTTTGTATACAATATTTATAAAGTTTAAAGAGGTCAATTCATCGTAAAGGCAAGCACCGATAATTTCTAGTATCAGCGCACTCTACGAAACCCCAAATAAAAAATAAATAACTAAAAGCAAGAATATTAAGTTAAATTGCTGCCCTTATATAATAAACTATATTATCTTTTACTTTATGAATTTCTAAAATAAAACGTAATTGTTATTCAATTGGTCCATTTTTTGTGCAATCACCATTACGGTAAAAAATATAAGTTTATATTGTTGTTCTATTCAGTAGTATTAATTAAAGAATGAAATATAAAGACATTAACACCGCATACGTAAAGGTTAAATAATCGTATTTAATATAGGTTCTTATCCTTAACTATCACAAATGTTCCGGTTTATTTTTAAATTACCATTATTTTATACTTAATTAGCACAAAATAAGAAAAAAGTAGCATAGCGCATGTAACACTTAATACTTCTCAATTTTAACGACTAAATGATTTTCCACTTAAAACTTTACGGTAATGACAATGCATTTCACTTATTACAACGAATAATGGGTTTAAGTTAAGAAAACGAATGGAACTTTTGTGTTAAAACAAAGTGTTAATTGCAAACACTCTGTACTTATAACAAGAACTAAACTTAAGAGTTGCCAACGATTTATTTATGGTATCTTTAGAAAATTGCTTGTAACATAACGAATAAGCATTCAGTAAGTGTATTGTTTCAAATATAGTGCAATCATGTATAAATTTATTATTGTTAAAAGTGCTAATAAAAATTTTAAAATATTGAAAGTGATAACATTACTAAATTAAAACAATCGATTGGACGTGTCACTTTGATTTTTAATTACACTTGGAGCCAAAGAAGTATTATTTTAATTTTACAAATGATTAAAGCTCTCAAATTTATTACATCAACGTAGTTAGCCATCTTCGTGTATGTCATATTACATAGTTGGTCTTTGATGTCTGACTACAGTTTGCTTTTACGGCGGCAACGTTGTGGGGACTCACAAGTACCTGAGAGTATATACTTTGCAACCCTTACATCGGGATTCACAGCGACCTGATATCATATCGGGCTCAACAGAGTACACTCGTTACCTATACATATATATATATATATATATATATATATATATATATATATATATATATATATATATATATATATGTATATACTTGAACTTTATCATAGCCATTTTAATATCCTGAGACGTTTTGGTATCTTAACTATCGCTTGAAATACTTAGTTTATATCAATGGAGTTGTTTGGATAAAGTACATTATATGGAATAGTGACTTAGTCTGCTTATCCGCTTTTGCAAAAATTTTTGAAAATTTATTTGACCTAGTTTACAGTAGTTGATAGTCATCATGTTTACGTACATTCTCTGAATTGAAATTTTTTCGTTACTTTTTTTTTAATGTCCATGTGAAATTGTCACCATGTGTAGAAATTGTAGGATGATATCCATGCTTTTGTCGTATTAGATTATTGAAAATTTAGGTAAATTCGGTTATGAAGTTCGGGAGGTATTGATTTAGTTAGCAACATTTCGGTTTATTGTAAACTAGTGTAAGATATTTGTGTTCAGTTTAGTGTCAATGGCGTATATTTTTTTCCTTGCTTGTAAATAGAATGAAGTTTTAAAATTACGATTATGCTTAACACGTGTGAAGTAACGATGAGCTTAAAGTAGTAAAATAATTAAAGAAAGCAGTTTTATGTTTTTAGTAAACAGTGGATAATCTTATTTTTAAGTAGTCCTTAGCTTGTAGTTCAGCTTGAATTGAAATTACGTCATTGGAAGTTAGAGTCGATTTACCAAAGTTTAGTGGCAACGAAAACAGATGAGGTTCTAATATTTTTTTTCGTGATAACTTGGCGGTGCAAGTTGTGTTAATGACGTATTTTCTAGTTCGTGTTCCCAATTTTTTTTCGTTTTTACCGCGCCTACGGCTTGAAAAAATTGTAATTTTATGATTGGTTATGTTGCGTGAAGTTTACGTTGGCGAAGTCTGTAGCAATCACGAGAGGAGATCTGATTAGGTGGCAGACGTAGAGTTGAGTTAGGTATGCGCGATTACCCGTTAGAGCGATGCGTCTTCAACCTCCCTTATGTTGGTGTGTATCTGAATAACGTGTTGAGGGTGAAGTTTCGCGAAGCGTATTTTATGGTTGAGTTTGCAAAACATGCTTTATTGTAATAACTTTTGTTTTCCCGGTGCACTAGAGTCACCTAGGGGAAAGTACTCGTGAACGGCTTCGTTAAAGACTTAGTAATTTGGAAGGGGTTGGTTAACGAACGTGAATGTTGGGATGTATCAGTTAAGCTAACATAGTGGCGATTATTTCGGTTATAAAGTGAATGCTTCATGGAAATTACGTAGAGCAGTGGAATATTTGGGTTTAGAAGAAGTTCAGCTGGTGTAGGCCCGTCGACATCGTCCCGACAAGGAAAGCGAGAACCAGATCCAGGCAGCCTGTATTGTTTCTTAGTGATATGTAAACATAAGGTAAATCTATCCACGTGATATTGTTATTTTGGTTTAAAATAAAGGTAAACGTTGTTGGTCTAAGTAAGAATTTATTAAAGAAAATAAGGTACGGGTTACCCGGTGATTGTATTTTGTAAAACTTGTTATGTGTGATGAAGTATTTACGAAAATTTGTTAAGGTATATTTTTAGATATCAGATTTCTTTTGTTTAATGTTGACCAGTGGTGACGTCATACCTGATTGGTTTATGATCCTATGGTATAATTAAGTATTTAGATTTAAACAAAAGTACTTTCATAGGTGTGAAAGGGAAGAATTATTGTGAAATTCTTTATAGATCTAAGCAGTGTTTTGTATTTGTCAAAGCTTACTTGGCGACAGAAACTTTTGTTCATATGTTGACATTCAATATGGATTTGGACGATTACTTGTTTTAAAGTATCTTCATAGATGTTTGTTAAATTAAATTCTTTTTAGTATCGTATGTCTTTGTAAAGGAAACAGTATTCTGAAGGCCGTTAACCCTTCCGATTTCTGAATTATGGAGCAAACTAAAGTTAATTTCAAAACTTGGAGCATTTCGTGCTAATTTAGCAACAATTTTTTCGGGGGAATTTAATAGAAATCTAAAAGTTCAGATGCTGAATAATAAGAGTTTTCTTGTGGTGTTTTTGGAGTCATAAGTTTCAGATTTGACCCAGGAAACTGTTGGTGGCGAGAAAAAAGGTAGGTTCAAGTATTTTTCTCTGTTTTATGCTAGTGCACACCTTTTGGTTTGAGTACGTTACCCGGAATAAGATAGGGTGGCGTCCAAATCATTACCCGATCAGATATTACCGTATGATCGTCTCTACAAAATTTTAAAAATAATCACAACCACATGATGAGTTAGTTGGCACCTCTGGTTATTTTCCGTGCGTGTTCTAATGCCGTTTGAATCCGTTACAAACAAAAAGAGTGGTCAGATTATTGCTTTCCTTTTAGTCAGTTGAAGTATAAAGGTTGAGAGTTAAAGTTTAATACAATTAAGATGTAGTTCACGAATGTTTGTTGTCGGGCCCTCGGCGTCCCGTCATCATTACGCTTAAATGTTGAAGACTTACTATGGGTTATAATTATATCCCTAACAAATTTGTTTATCGGTAACCATCTAATCGAGGAACTCCAAATTAAATAACTTAAGTTGGAGATTTCCAATTTAGTCTAGGGTTGCACAAAAAGATGCAGTTTCTTAATCTATATTTAACCGGCGTCATCGTCGATGTGTACCGTGTTTTAAGAATTTGTGTTAGAAACTTTTCTCGTACTTACACAATATAATCAACATAGTTGTCACGTATGTCGATCTATCGAGATTATAGACATTATTACCGTAATTTTTAAGAGTAATAGGTAAGTATCCCATGGTAGAAGTTAGAGTGTCAAATTATTATGAGTTTTAACGTTTTGAATTTCAGAAAGCTTTTCTCATAGTAATAAAGATACTTGTTGGATTTGATTGAATTTGGATAAACCGGAATTGCGCACATACAGCATTTCTCTTTTTAGTGTTGTAAACATATATGTATTGGTGTTGATTACGTAAGAAGAAGTAAATGATATTACTTCTCCTTGACATTCGCGACGCTGCATTGTTTTTAAGGTGTTTGGTTTGTTTTTGATGAATTACTATTGTTTACGCCCCGCAGTCTGGGAAAAGTTTCAATGACTGTACTTGCCCCTTCATATACATTTTTTTATGCTGTTATTTTATTAATCATAATATAGTTGTTTGTAGTATAATGTTTGGGCACTTATTTACCTTCACCAAATTAAAAGCACGTTGAGTTTATTTCGACAAATTTTAAAAGTTTTTAAAGTTAAAATTAAAGCCATTATCGTTCAGAAATGTAAAGTAAGCTTTGTTGATTTTTCTCGATGAATATCAAGTGTCGTTTAATTACATTATAGGAATTTCTAAATAATATTCGATCGCGTTTTGTTTATTCTTGTTGCGACGAGTATTAATTTTAAATGGAACAGTTAATTACCGTGTTGACCACTTACCATTTTTTTTTCTTTTGGTTAATTAAGTTAATAATTTTAATTGGAAGTTCATACCGAAGATAAGTAATGCATTTTAAGTATTACTTTTCGCAATGTTTGCGGATTTTAAAAGAAGCTCTAAATTATACTTACGTATAAGAGAGCCTGAGCTTCTTATTTTTGTAGTAGAATTTCAGTAAAGGTGAGTGTTTTCTCTTCGAGTCAACATTATGGTTTCTTGTTAGGCATTATTTTAAGATCAAGATTAAGTTAATTACGCTTTTCCCGCTATAAATATATTTAAAAGGCGCCTTAGTGACATGTTTACTGTTAGATTGGTGAGTAAGAAGCGCGCCCATACTACTGAGCTGTGTTGGTAACATGCACTTTACCTTTACAGGCTAATGTTCGAGAAATTCAAGTGCAAGCAAATGTAGACGAGAAAGTGCCAGACGCATATTGCACAAACCTAAAATCAGCACAACACCAATCAACACTTGTATCAAAACAACAACCAATGCGGATTACATTACTGCAACCTGTTCCTGACTCAAACGGCGCAAGTAAATCATTTAAACTCTGTCGAATCTTGGTTTACCAATAATGGAACTTCTTGCATGTGGATTACAAGAACGTTATAGTTTCAATGTTTTGGAGAAAACCGAAATACTAGGGGCCAATTTTGTTTGATAGCGCACTTACAGGTGCATGGTATTTGCACTTCTTAGACAATGAAATTGAACAGGGTATCAATAACTTATTGCCTGAAAATACCAGCAGTACGTTTTTTCAACAAGATGGCGGCTATTGTAAAAAATTACTTAGTCAACAGATTTGGGCAAAACTGGATAGATACAGTCCTATCAGATGGCCATCTAGGTCTCCGGACCTGACACCAATAGATTTTTACTTGTGGGGTTATATTAAAAATCAATTGTACTCACGACCTTTTCCAACGTTGGAAAACTTAAGAGAAAGAGTACTAACAGCGATAAGAGGAATTTCCTCTAAGTTTTAAGAATTGCCGTATTCTTTGTTCTGGCTGTACTTTTTATGTAATACATAATATGGTAAAGGGTATTGTGTATGTAAATGAATCCGCCGACATTTAGAAAATCATAAAAAATATGCTCAATCCGTAACTGGCATGCACGGTACTAAGCACAAAGAACGTAGGGATACATCATGTAGTCAATAAAATAGAAGTGGAGTCCAAACATTACTTGTATTAAATTTCATGTATAGAAGTATGAAAGGCCGTCCAAATTTAACGTAACTTTATAAGAACGAAAAACCGTTTCAATGAAATATAAATATTGAATAGAGCATAATCAGTTACATCGAGTAATTTATTACTATGTATGTCGCTATTAACGAGTAATTTAGTCTAAATAGGAAGCTACAATAAAGTTCAAGTAGTTTTAAATGACAATTGTACAGCAAAGGAAATTTCTTCTTATTTTTGAACAAAATAATGGGCATAAATGACAAAAATTGAAAAACTATAACCACTAATGTTGGTTATAATAAATAATATTATTAAATAATGTGAACGGGTTAATAACGCTGGGTTCGTGCCTATAAGTCTATATGGGGTGTATCTCAATTTTAACCTCAATAGCAGTATAATCAATTAAAATAAGTTTAACCTAACATTTATTTACAGAAACCATTAATTAATGACTGTAGCATCTACGTACGGTCTTCAACCGCTAAATAAATAAGTAGTGTACCTTACTAATAAAATGTGCACAAGAATAAGGGAAAATACGATCGTATAATCTTACACTTTAACCACCAGCCTTATTTCAAATTATTCACAAATAAATAAATGGTACAGATCATTAGTGTTATGTTAAATAAACAATTTAAATTAAAGATATATTTTAAAATGTTCTGTCGTACACGATGACCAAAAATGAAAAGAACTTAAACTTATTTCAAATTATTCAAGAATAGATAAATTGTACAAATCATTAGTGATATAGTGATGAACAATTTAAACTAAAAAAATATTTAAAAAATGTTCTGTCGTACACAATGACCAAGAATGAAAATAAATTAGATTGATAGATTAATAGAAAAAATGTATAAACTAACTGTACTTTAAGTATCTAAATTTACTAAATATTTTTATAAGCTGACCTCTAATGATTGGTTGGAATATCATGAATTAAAATGGAGAAACACTTATTTGTAGCGGGTTCTTCTTTCC
>JARFJB010000717.1:3317500-3320000 GCA_036346205.1 Vesta saturnalis | reverse complement strand
GTGTGCGGTGCGTGTGGTGGGTGTGCGTGTGGTGTGCGTGTGCGTGTGCGTGTGCGTGTGCGGTGTGCGTGTGCGTGTGCGTGAGCGTGTCATGCGTGTGCGTGTGCGTGTGCGTGTGCGTGTGGTGTGCGGCGTGTGCGTGTGGTGTGGGTGTGGGTGTGGTTGTGGTGTGGGTGTGGGGTGTGCGTGTGCGTGGGCGTGTGGTGTGCGTGTGGGTGGCGTGTGTGTTGCGTGTGTGTGTGCGTGTGCGTGTGCGTGTGCGTGTGCGTGTAGCGTGTGCGTGTGCTGTGTGCGTGTGCGTGTGCGTGTGCGTGTGGCGTGTGCGTGTGCGTGTGCGTGTGTGCGTGTGCGTGTGCGTGTGCGTGTTCGTGTGCGTGTGCGTGTGCGTGTGCGTGTGCGTGTGTGGGTGTGTGGTGTGTATGTATGGTGTGGGTGTGGTGTGGTGTGGTGTGGGTGTGCGTGTGTGTGTGGTGTGAGTGTGCGTGTGGTGTGCGTGTGGTGTGGTTGTGCGTACGCGTGTGGTGTGCGTGTGGCGTGTGCGTGTACGTATGCGTGTGCGTATGCGTGTGCGTATGCGTGTGTGTATGCGTGTGCGTGTGCATGTGCGCTGTGCGTGTGGTGTGGCGTGTGGGTGAGCGTGTGACTTATGCGTGTGGTGTATGCGTGTGGGTGTGTGCGTGTGTCGTGTGCGTGTGCGTGTGCGTGTCGTGTGCGTGTGCGTGTGCGTGTGCGGCGTGCTGTGGTGTGCGTGTGCGTGTGCGTGTGCGTGTGCGTGTGCGTGTGCGTGTGCGTGTGCGTGTGCGTGTGCGTGTGTGTGCGTGTGGGTGAGCGTGTATGTATGCGTGTGCGTGTGGTGTGGTGTGGGTGTGGGTGTGGTGTGGGTGTGGGTGGTGGTGTGCGTGTGCGGTATCTGTGCGGTGTGCGTGTGCGTGTGCGTGTGCGTGGCGTGTGCTTGTGCGTGTGGGGCGTGTGCGTGTGGTGTGTGTGTGTGGGTGTGGGTTAGTGGTATGGGTGTGGGCGTGGTGTGCTGTGGGTGTGGGTGTGGGTGTGCGTGTGGTGATGTCGTGTGGGTGTGCGTTGTGCGTGTGGGTTGGTTGTGCGTGTGCGTGTGCGTGTGCGTGTGTGGTGTGCGTGTGCGTGTGCGTGTGCGTGTGCGTGTGCGTGTGCGTGTGTGCGTGGTGTGCGTGTGCGTGTGCGTGTGCGTGTGCGTGTGCGTGTGCGTGTGCGTGTGCGTGGCGTGTGGTGTGCGTGTGCGTGTGCTGCGTGTGCGTGTGGCGTGTGCTGTGCGTGTGTGCGTGTGTGTGCGTGGTGGGTGTGGTGTGGGTGGTGTGGTGTGGTGTGCGTGTGGCGTGTGGTGTGCGTGTGGGTGAGCGTGTACGTATGCGTGTGTGTATGCGTGTGGGTGTGCGTGTGCGTGTGCGTGTGCGGTGTGCGTGTGTGCATGTGTGCGTGTGCGTGTGCGTGTACGTGTGCGGTGTGCGTGTGCGTGTGTGCGTGTGCGTGTGCGTGTGCGTGTGCGTGTGCGTGTGCGTGTGGTGTGGGTGGCGTGTGTGGTGCGTGTGCGTGGCGTGTGGGTGTAGGTGTGGTGTGTGTGTGGGTGTGGGTGGTGGGTGTGCGTGTGGTGTGCGTGTGCTGCGTGTGCGTGTGTGTGTGTGCGTGTGCGTGGTGTGGCGTGCGTGTGGTGAGTGTGCGTGTGGGTGGCGTCGTGTGCGTGGTGCGTTGCGTGTGTGGTGTGCGTGTGGTGTGGTGCGTGTGCGTGTGCTGTGCGTGTGCGTGTGGTGTGCGTGTGGGTGCGTGTGCGGTATGCGTGTGTGTGATGCGTGTGTGTGGCGTGTGCGTGGCGTGCGTGTGCGTGTGCGTGTGAGTGTGCGTGTGGGTGGCGTGTGCGTGTGTGCGTGTGCGTGTGCGTGTGTGCGTGTGCGTGTGCGTGTGTGCGTGGTGCGTGTGCGTGTGCGTGTGCGTGTGCGTGTGCGTGTGCGTGCGTGCGTGTGCGTGTGCGTGTTGTGTGCGTGTGCGTGTGTGTGTGTGGGTGTGGGTGTGCGTGTGGGTGTGGGTGTGGGTGTACGTGTGCGTATCTGTGGTGTGCGTGTGCGTGTGCGTGTGCGTGTGCGTGTGCGTGTGCGTGTGGTGTGCGTGTGGGTGGCGTGTTGTGGGGTGTGGTGTGGTGTGTTGGGTGTGGTGTGGGTGCGTGTGGGTGTGGGTGTCGTGTGGTGTACTGTGTGTGTGCGTGTGGTGGCTGTGGTGACGTGTGCGTGTGCGTGTGGGCGCGTGGCGTGTGTGTGGTGTGTTGGTGTGTGCGGGTTGCGTGTGCGTGTGGCTGTGGTGTGCGTGTGGTGTCGTGTGCGTGTGGTTGTGCGTGTGGGTTGGTGGCGTGTGCGTGTGAGTGTGCGTGTGGGTGGCGTGTCGTTGGTGTGGTGGTGTGGGTGTGGTGTGGCGTGTGTGTGTGTGTGGGTGTGCGTGTGGTGGTGTGTGGTGTGGTGTGGTGTGTGGTGTGGTGTTG